>JAQPZY010001686.1:8805000-9330000 GCA_029931535.1 Margaritifera margaritifera
AGAGAGTTACTAGTTCTTATTAGTAATGATCAAATTATGTATTTCCATCTGTTGTGCATCACAACTGTTGCTTCCATGTGGAACAGATATATAAGATACGTTTGACAGCGCACAATGCTGATATCCAATGTGTTTTGATACTCCTGTTATTTATTTAAAATTTATGATCGGAGCGTACTGATGTCAGATTGTGTACATTTATTTTTTTTTTCTTTCCCTCTTGTTAATTTTACATCCTCAAGTTGTAGTCTAATGAAGCGACTGCTCATATTCACCCAACCGTATAAATGTTATCTTTGCTGGATGGGAAGCGTTCACTCAGCTTTGTTATCAATCGTATTTTGTGCTTAACATTTGTTATTTTCCTTTCTCAAATTACTGCTAAGTTTGCAGTTGTTTATTCTCTATGTATTGTATGACTGATTGTAATCTTCGTAACACGGAGGAAATAAAGAAACCAATCAATTAAAGAACCCCGAGATATAGAAATGGGTGAAACAGTTGAGATCAAATTAGGACGTCTGAAAGTACAAGACAGTGAGCACGTGCTCAGTGGAAAGAAAAGGAATACTTGAAACATCCATATCGAGCGAACATTTATTTTTCATTCTTTTTGTTCTTCTTTCAGATTGATTCAAAAAATGAAAACTTGTGCATATACCCGTATCTATAACCGATAATTAAAAATAAGGAATTATAATCATCCTTCGTTCAGGAGCCACTCCTTTTTTTTTTTGGGGGGGGGGGGGGGGGATTCAATAAATCGGAGAATATAAACCCGTACTATGCAATACTTACAATTCCAATTAGACCTTTTTTTTTTTTTTTTTTTGCACGGAATACCCCAGCACACTTAATTCGCTCTAACACCACTTTCAAATACATCCGCTTTCCTGGAGAAAAATCACGCTCCTCACATCCTCACAGCTATTAATCATTCAGAATATATCGCTGACATAAGGCTGTTTTTACTCCTGGGTCATCTAAACTTTAGTCCATCGTCTCCGCGCAGGAGTATATGAGCACATTGACTGGACCGTACCTTCTTTCTTTAATCACATATTGAAATTCAATAAAAAACGAGGGATAAAAAAATAAATAAAAAAAAACCCGTATGACGGCTCAGATGCTCTTCATTGTGTCGTCATCAGTATATTGTGGCGTCTGCCGCGTGCTACCTTGTAATGTCGTCAGCCTTGTGGTCTGTCTCTGCAAGTAAGGAATTCGTGACTTTCCTCCTAAGTATTAGGTACAATGACATTCTGCATTAAAGCCATTGTAGAGAAAAGATCGCGGAAATTGCAATATAAATTCAGTGTAATGCAGTTATCAAAGTGTGAGGTTTTCTCCAGGTGGCATTTCAGCAGCAAATTTACAGCGTTGTGGCAGTAGTATTTATCCTTCCGATGGGACGTAATCCACTGTGAGGAGTATCTGGATACATATGTAAAGACTAGGGGCAATGTAACAAAAGAAAAGACTCAAACAAGCTTTCAAGATTTAAAATAGAAATATTAAATTTCCGAAAATATTAAAATATTTCAACAAACAATCAATGTGAAAGAATTAAAAATAACTTACAGTATAGAATATATCCTTAAAAGTCCTAAATTGTTCTAAAGTTCACTGATCCGGATGTTAATCCAAATGTTCCGAATGAAGTAGATTCTGAATGAAACCTTCACTGGACTGATGTGGTAATAAGAATCAGTATATCCAAGTTTTATAAATTCCACATAGTCCTTGTGAATATGGAATAACACAAGTTCTAGAAATGTTTCCGATAATTCCACGGAGCTGTATAATTACTGAAGTTGAAGAAACAGTACTAATCCAGAATGTACCGTATGATAATATATATATATATATATATATATATATATATATATATATATATATATATATATATATATATATATATATATATATATATATATATCATTGAAACAGAACATCCGCACACAAAATGAACCAAATTCGTTTATGACCTCTCAGGCTATCAAACTATGCTAGGAATGCTAGAATGCTGCTATAAATTATATTTTATAGTCTCTTAATACGCAGAATAGAAATAAAAACCCATTTAATCCTTCTAGAACCAACCTTCTCTGAACCAATCAGAAACTAGGTTATGCGTGACATCTCTAAAGTACCAGTGTACTAACGTTTTTAACAGTCAATAAAGTGTTTACTCATAGAATCTAGGTCAGAAGTTCATACCCTCACGCGCTAAAAACACGTGATATGACTAAGGCTTTAGTAAAATATCGATCCAATTTACCGTATGTGTATTCACGGCAAGACGACAGCTGTTAGACTAAGAACAGAGATCATAAACTAATAAACTATACCATTATTAAAAGAAAAATGATATATAATTCCGTAACAAGATATACATGCGTTCCAGGCATGATAACGAACTTTGCCGGTATTGGCAATGTTGCACCTGTTTGCCGTACATTATTACCGGAATTGTAAAAAAAAAACAAATACAAAATATACTAAATTTCCGTCATTGAGCTACTTACATGACCTGCCAGATTGAAGTAAGCATGGTTGGTGAGGTTAAGGATCGTAGGCTGGGAGGTAGTGGCGGTATACTCTAGAACGAGTTTGTTGTCTGCTGTCAGCTCATATGTGACAGTGGTAGTCAGTTTCCCTGGATATCCCTCCTCGCCGTCTGCACTGACATAGGTCAATATTACTTTGTTGTCTTTGACTTTGGCGTCCCAAATTTTCTGGATAATAAAGTTTGGGTTATAGGCGTTTTGAACGGAGGAAGAATTTTTACACGTTAAATCAGTTAGATTAATCGATGTTGATTTATCAATCACTCAATGATATTCTTTGTATCACTCAGGACTGTAATTCTAGCCCCAGGAAACACGCAGACACGTCGTTTCAAGAAAACAATCAGACAAGGCCAACACGCAAGAAGAGAAAATGCAAATATACTGGAATCACACAATGAATTGCATACATCCATCCTATTGCATATATTTTCCTGTTTCAGTATTAACAAAATATTTTTCAAAGGGAACACAATAGTAACTTTACCTCTAGTAGTTTTCTACAAATACAGGCAATGTAAGAAATATAACTTCCCGAAGGGTCTTTCAGAAATGTGTATGAGCGTATATGCATATGTGTGTGTGTGTTGGTGTGTATGTGCGTATATGCATGTGTGTGTGTGTTGGTGTGTATGTGCGTATATGCATGTGTGTGTGTGTTGGTGTGTATGTGCGTATATGCAGGTGTGTGTGTGTTGGTGTGTATGTGCGTATATGCATGTGTGTGTGTGTGTTGGTGTGTATGTGCGTATATGCAGGTGTGTGTGTGTGTGTGCTGGTGTGTATGTGCGTATATGCATGTGTGTGTGTTGGTGTGTATGTGCGTATATGCATGTGTGTGTTGGTGTGTATGTGCGTATATGCAGGTGTGTGTGTGTTGGTGTGTATGTGCGTATATGCATGTGTTTGTTGGTGTGTATGTGCGTATATGCATGTGTGTGTGTTGGTGTGTATGTGCGTATATGCAGGTGTGTGTGTGTTGGTGTGTATGTGCGTATATGCATGTGTGTGTTGGTGTGTATATGCGTATATGCATGTGTGTGTGTTGGTGTGTATGTGCGTATATGCATGTGTGTATGTGTGTGTGTGTGTGTTGGTGTGTATGTGCGTATATGCAGGTGTGTTGGTGTGAATGTGCGTATATGCATGTGTGTGTGTTGAAAATGGCCACAATGCTATTGTGCGTCTTAAATTGAAGCCCCACCGACTTTGATTCGGCTATTAAAGTGGCCATCGAAAAAGGCCAAGAAGCTATTATGCGCTTTGCAGCGACTGCAGCGCCACCGAATTTGATTCGCCTATGGCAAATACAGCCAAAAATGGCTACGAGACCACTGTGCGCCTTAGCTTGGGCTACTGATGTGGCAGCTGTTGCCTTAGATACGTGGTTAGCGATCGTGTTGAGCTTTGTTTCGGCCAAGACGCGAATTTCATTGTGGTTTTTTGCCGCCTTCGTGGTCAGCCGCCAGCTAATGATTGTTGACAACAGACCAACCCCCGCCAAACCGGTGCCCAGAGACACAACTGTCAGTGTGCTGTCGGCACCGTCCACTACATGTACTGCGCGCCTGAACTTTTTGTACAGGGAACACCGTTGTTCAGCTTCTGCGCGAAGAAAGCTTCAACCTCGCAGATCTTTTTCAGGCGAAAGTCGTGCGGATCATAGATCGTAGAATACAGCGTCATTATAATTTCTCTATAAGTAGCGTGATAAGAAAGTTTCATTAATCTGGAGCGGTGGGCGAGGGGTTAGCTCCACTGCGGAGACGCACCTCTAACCTGTTGTCCTGGCTTACTGGCAAGGCGGCCGTGATGTCAAAGAAGATGTCAGTTTGGTTAATCTTAACACGCATGCCAAAATGATCGCACAAAAAATAAAAATAAAATAAAAAAAAGGAGCAGCAATTATATGTTTTTTTGTTGTTGATTACTGTGATGTCGAAAACGCGTCTTTTTCGAATATAACTTTGCTTTCGTTTCTGGTGAGACGAGTTAAAGAGGGACTTACAAGCCCCGACGGAAAGGTTATAGACGAGAACGTTTTGCCAAATAACAAATCGTTATTGTAATAGCTATCCCGTTTGAAACGGGCAGTACTTTCGGCTGTTGTTCCGACAGTGGTTTGTATTCATTGTCGATGTCATTCTCTTGTTGTGCAAGCTGCGCCAACACCGTGTCTTTCTCGTCGATCGGAGGATCGGCAGGCACCAATGATTCATGTTCCTTGTTTATGTCTGGTTACTCCGCCATGACCTTGCTTTCACTAGTATAGCGCGGGTTCAAATTGCGGAAGCCGATGATGTCAGAGTGGCTGAGAATTTCGACTCTTGTGCGTTGACGTTAAGGCCCTCACACCAGATGGTGTCTCCAGCGGCAAACAAAGAGGGAAAACTAGTTGTAAAAAGCTTTTGTATGAGACGTTATTGCGTTACTAGTCACTGCTGTCAGTATGTGCCCGTTCGACTCCTTTTACACGGAGTGAAAGCGTTGCTCACGTTCCGTTACTACGATTCCCATGGAGGTTAGTGAAATAAACTCTTGCACCCGGGACGGTGATAGTGTCGTTGTCGTTGCCGAGGGTAAAACCACGAACGTTCTTCAAGTTCTTCATTGAATCCCAGCGAAAATAACAAGACGCATTTATTGCTGTAGTCCCAGTCACCGACGTGATATTGTCCGCCGTTAAGTACACGACCTTCAAGGCAGCACCAGTGGCCGAGAGTTTCAGCATCTGTGGGATCTTTTGGGACGGCCTTAAACGGGGGCGATAGTCCGAAGGGACTTGCAGCCCGGTTACTAGCGAAGCCCGGACCATGTAAACTCATAGTGTGCTAGCACTAATTTTAATCTCAAGGGTGATAGTGTACGCCAGCATATTAACCGGTGATTGTCTTTCGTCTAATATGCGTATATAGAGCTCCTGGATACTGCCTTTACGTAGTCTACGTCAATGTGTTTTCCAAAGGAGACAGTACGCGACTACCCGTAGGACTCGCCACCCACAGGAATGACTTGTAGCATGGAACTCTTTTCTTCAACAAGAATACTCTCAGTTTTGTTTATCTGATCGAGGAGGACACAGAGCCGTAGGACGTTGATAAACGCTGTATGCGTCATGAATCTCCTCCGTAGCCCCTGTGTGCGTCTGCTGCGATGGTTTCAAGTGCGGGCGGGTCGAAACACTTTCAGTTGGTAGGCTCTGAATCATAGACCTGTCGTAGAGGTTATTGGCGCGGTTGAGGCTCTCCAGCTGTTTGGCTTTACTCTGTCATAGACTGGACACATTGGGTTCGTCAACAGAAGCACATGAGGTAGAAATCATGGTAGCTTCCCATCTTTTAACAGCCAAATGTCTTCCACACGCTCTGCGCTTGATCACAGTCTTTTTCAGATATATCGGTGCGGTAGAGGTAGGTGTAGAAGGCCTCCATCGGCCGAAACTTTGTTTCTTCGAAGCGCTCCCAGCTGTTCATGTGTTCATGAGGGTACACTCATTTGCTTGTAATGAGGACGATGTCAGTACCACGTACTGTGACCCTTGTTGTGGCGCGGAATGCCTTCTTTTGGTAGGTTAGCTACCAGCTTTTCCAGGCTGCTGTACATAGACTGTAGCTGCCCTAGTGAGAAAGTGATGTACTTCTAAATGCTGTTTGCGATGGCGCTGATTTTTCCAGACGAGGCTGTTCCGATTGCCTCTATCATAAGGTGCCCGTCGCAGTCGCGCTGGTTAGTTAGCACAACTGACACGTTTGATTTCTCTGGGTAGATCGGCACCTTAAGGTTACATGCTTTGTGGGATATGACAGTGTTCTCGCTCCCAATCGTTACATATTGCCTTGCCACAGATCTAACAGTCTGTAGTTTCCTGTAGAGTGTTACGGTCGTCTCCATCCATTTTTATCTCTGCGGGATTTGGAAACACCTGTCAGATTTCCTTCAACTCACGCTAAAGTCTCAGAATGAAAGTAGCGAGAATTTCCGTGCCACGTATCACACCGGCTTATTGAAGAGACAATCGCAGTAGAAAACTATGTAGCAAAGGCTACACTGGACCTGGTAGGCAATATTTTGCGTGTGTCTTTTATCAGGATTTCCGCGTGCACGGCCTTCCACTGGTACCTTCAGTGCCTTGAGATCTGCACAGATGATGTACGGAACCCGCATCTGGCGGTGGTGGTTATGGAAGGCTATGGTATTCTTTCCTGGCTCCTGTAAAGCACTTTGGTGTTGGAATGTAGCTGCGGTCGCGAAACGGGCAGTACTGCGATACATCGAGGGCAAGTACTTGACAACGAACACATATACATATCCCAACCTCTCGCACATGTAATCTTTAATATGCCTTAGTATGGTGACATGAGCTTGGTCAACCATCTGATCGATCTCATCAATGCGCAGTACGGCGGTGGCAGCATTCCGGATATAGGCCGTCACTTTTATCCTCTCTTGCTCAGGTTTTTCATCGCAGACTTTTTGCAGGCCAGGTGGAATAACTTTCTCTAGCTGTGCTGTCAACAAGATGTTAAACTTCAGGCCATCTAGTATCATCAGGACAGCTTGTGTACCAGGGGCCATAGCTTTAAGGAATACCGAAACGTCGTTTTAGAGTCTGTGCTTTTCTGGCACAGTGGTGTGATATTATTTTACAATATCGCCGTCTCGCTTTAGCAGCCTTGGAGCTCGACAAAAGCTGGCAGTTTCCTGCGTTCTTTCCTTTGGAATTTGGCTGCGCTTTTCTTTTTTCCTTTGAGGTTGAACCTTAGCGATAAGCATATCGATGTATTCATCGACTAGGTCATTATCTTGCTTTGAAGCTGCAACTGGCCGTTGTTTTGCTAAACCTCACGCCTCAAGCTGGGACTGGCTGATGAGCCCTACTCGCCTGTAGTGCGTCAAGTGCATCGTCATATCCAATATGTGTTATCTGCCCTCTGCGAAGCAACTCATTCAATGTGAACAGTCAATCATCGTGTTGTGCTCCTGTAATTCCTTGTCTATAGTGCTTTATAGGTGTACTACCAATCTCTAAACAGGTTGTCGGACCTCCCTTATTTGTTGAAATACCTTCATAAACTGCTTCCTGGTTCCCTTTTCTGTATTCACTAGATTGTGCTGTACCCTATCGCTTCCACTTTCTTTGTCTCTGTAGGTGAAATTTACAGTAATCTCACAAACACCTTCTTTTTTTAGCAGCAAACAATATCCACATCCATCAATCACTTACAGCAATGATAACCTTTCATTTTTTGTTTTAGGCTTACCAATAGCGAAATATTCTTCAAAATAAAAATAGAATATGTCTTTGCCGTTATTGTCGGTAAAGGGTGCCTCCCCAATCCACGCAGAGCTGCATAATTTCCCGATGGCCTACTTTGTAGCGCTTCAATCCTTGCAGAGTTGTACAATATGTTTTTGGCCACCAGAGGCGGCCATAGCAGTAGCATAATCATAGTAGTAGCCTCTCTGCGCTTTGCAAATTTCCATAGCGTCCACGTGCGTACCTAAGGCGGCCATAGCCATTGCCCGATCGTATTTAGGATTCTTAGATTTCTTAACAATCTCACGCCTGTCCTCCACCAAACAGACCCTCATAACGTACACGTGGCCGTTTTTACCAGCCTCTTCTAAAGCCAGATCTAACTTTCTTACGCCGTAATCTTTCAAGAGCTGCAAAATCGTTCCGTGACCGTATCTGGCTGCATATAGCAAGGCTTTTTAAAATCAGTGGCACCCAATGACTTGCATTTTTGCACCTCAGCTTTCGTTGCCTTTATGGGCAGCCTCGGCCATATTAATCTGAAGTAATGGTAGAAGTTGCATGGACATTTTCCCAGTCTTTATCAGTGAGACTTTAAAAAAATAAAAACATGCAGGATACGTGACCCCCCCCCCCCCGACCGCTTTTTGTGCTACGAGAAACATGCTGAGAGCTCCCGCTGACCCAAGGGCATAAATCGTCGTGTGCGATGGGGATATATTGGAATGTGAGTCAAAATGCTTCGTTCACATCTAGTAAAATGAAGGTCTAACATATGCCAGTGCTACGAGGATAGAGTCGATTAGGACCAAAAGTTTTTTTTTTTTTATCTCCACCGATGATGTTTGATCCTCAAATAACCGAATGACCGAAAAAGTTTATACCTTGTCGAATCCTTCCGTGCCGCCATGTAAAGAAAACCTCTCCCGATTTAACGTAACACTGTACTCTTTTCCATCCAGCGTGAAGCGTCCGTTTTTAATTCTGTTTGCGTAGCGACCAACCAGGGCCCCAAAATACGGTTTCTGCGTCAGATAACCTAGAAATATACATGAATTGCTCAATGCTTGGATGAACCATTAAAATGAACGGTCGCTTTACTTTATGAGAACTATTTTCTTCAAACCATTTGATAAAAGTTTTTACTGTAGCTTGAAATCTTGCCACATCATGACACAGAACTGTTGCAACGTAGCTGAATTACTTGGGCTGCCTCCAATCAACACCTACATAGCTTCCCCATCATTTCTAAACCTCAGCCGATGCAAACCTGAGGTGGCTCAAAGTGACCTAATCCTGCCACGAGGTGGAGTGAATAGAATCATTAGCTGGACCAGTAAATATCAGTTAAAATAACAATCGAAAGCTAATACAACGGACTTTATGCAGGACACAAAGTGACCCTGATCTACTATTGGCTGGATTACTAAAGGAGGAGGAGGAGAAGGAAGGCAAGAATAAAGATGTGTTGATGATGATGGTGGTGGTGGTGATGATGATGATGATAACATTGAAAAATAGCTTAAAGTCGGATTGATTTCCAATTTTGTTTTCTTCATGAACAGCACAAAAAAGGCTATTTAATAAAAAAGAGCATATAACATATTTTATATGCTTTCAATCTTGGCAAGAAAGCTGGATGAAAACAAAAGAAAAATCAAACTTTTCAAGCTGATTTAAGGTAATTTTGTGGTGAACCTAGAGAGAGAGAGAGAGAGAGAGAGAGAGAGAGAGAGAGAGAGAGAGAGAGAGAGAGAGAGGAATGAAGTACCCTCTAGGCTGTCAAAGCCTAGGCTCACGTCGGCCATTTGACCAGATATATCAGGTAGGAATATATGGGTTATTATACCTCCAAACGAAATGACGTGAACCTCGATTTGATTGTCATTCTTCAAAATGAATCTGAAAAATAATGTAGTAAAACCCAGACTTGTGTACACATTAAAATTAAAAGTCAAAAAAATTTGTTTTGCCCACACAAACATTAGAAGACGAATTGTATACATATTTTCCCACTATCAATTGCAATCTCTTCACTACACATAAGGCGGTAACAAAATATACCTCGACAAGAGTGCATACCCTGGCAGTATCCACTGACAGCGGAACACATTCTTGTCGAGTGTATCGAGGAACCTCAACCAGAATGCATCCCCTACCAGTATTCACTAACAGGGTGAACCTCGATCAGAGTGCATACCCTGCCAGTATCCACTGACAGTGAAACACGTTCTTGTCGAGTGTACTGAGTTCCGCCCTGTTAGACAGAAGTTATAGGAAGAACAATCAATTAATGAACTCATGATGATGTACAGCCAGAGGAAATTTTGAACTTTTTGAAGGAATGCGGTATATATAACAAATTTTGACCATATATTTTAAGAATTTTATATTTTGTACTTGTATATTTACGTTTATATACTTTTTACAAAATTTTAACATCTTTACCTTTCATCTTTTATCTTGTAGTACCAATGTTTACATTTATTTGGAAGGGTTTATCTTATTAAACACGGCTATTTTTTAGCTTACGGGCAAAATAATTCAGCATAAAATGTTAAAAGATCGTTAATTCGCCATTTTTAAGACTTTCATAAGCATGTTACAACGATGGAGTTCTTGCCGATGAAAGAAGAAAGAAAGAAAACACGACCAAAATTTCAACCGTTATAAGTATTTAAATGGTCACTTACCCCTTATACTAATTTGACCCTTCTTAAATTTCCCCCACTGTTAGGATTTGTATTTTTTTTAAAAAAGTATTAGTTTTTTAGACAAATGCGCCAATTTATGCATGACCCTTACAGTTTCCTATGGAACAGTATTTATGTACAAAATATATATATATATATATATATATATATATATATATATATATATTTATTTATTTTTTTTTTTTTGGGGGGGGGGGGTAAACTAATTTAAATAATATAATACTTACCTGTCACTGTTGCCTTGCTTGCCTCTTCCGGGACATGAGTCCTCTCATCCAAGTTCATAATTAAAACCTCCCATTAGATAGAATGTTCTAGAATACTAGAACAGAGAGAATCCATAACCAGTCTGACTACCACTTGATAGGTTCATATACTTCATCTCTGACGTGGACCTATTCTACGCTTGGGCCAACAGAGTGGTGTGGGAGGAGAGAATGTTGCAATAGTGACAGCTAAGTATTACATTACTTAAATTAGTTTTACCCACCAAAAAAACTACATTTTAATGGTAGTAATACATTATCTGGCCTCAAAACAACTGGTATACAAATAGTATACTCACCCTTACGGTACATTACTGTAAGTTGGTAGCAGATTGGGCCACATTTTGTGCCGTAACTATTGGGCTCAAGGAAAATATACCTCGCTATGGAGCGCCAAAGACCGAAGGTAATATGAGGAGAAAGTAGTGTGCGACCGCCAAAACGCGACTCTCATAACATTCTCCAATGACGAATGATTAAAACAGGCCCATGAAAAAGCAATAGCTCTGACATCATGGGCTTTATTTATCATGAGAGACTGATAGGCTGTCTTGATAGTGAGGAAATGGTGGATGCCAGGAGAGCAGCGGAGCCCTTAATAGGTACCTTTTCTTCTCCCGTTTGAAGCGACCAACTGAGGCTGGGGATCTCTATAAGGAGTGGAGACCCCTAAAGAAGCAGGTTGAAAAGGAAAGACCACAACTCGTGAGATTCCATCTAGTGAGCGAGACACCGGTCTCTGCATCTCAAAATACCTGATAAGATCGGAAAGATGTGGGTCCGTACCAATGGCTGTGCCTATAGAAAACTTGAGCGTGATTGCTAGGGCTGTCCTATAGCCCTTAATAGTAGAAACTGAATATTCTCTATCTCTCTCTGAACAGGAAGAGAAGAAAGTCTGCTATTGCGCTCAGAGAGGATCACCTAGGAGTAATGCGTTTCCTACTGCACCAATCGCAAAAATTCTCCACTTTCCAATGTAGATCTTGGGCGTTGACCGTCTCCTGACAGGTTATAATCATGCTCGAAAACATGTTCTGGCGGATAGCTCGATTAAGATGAGTCAAGCGTACAATTGGAGACTCTGTTGGTCGTGTGGAGAAGAGACTCCTGTGCTGCGACAGCAGGTCCCTCCTATGGTAATGTCTCGTCGTTTAATTTGCTTCTTGGACTGAGGCTGTATCCCTTAAAATAACTTTGCTGAAGGCCCCGAAGGACGATTAGGATGAACAGGCTTCCTGACCGGTTTTGACGGACCAGGAGCGGATGCGAGGGACCAGCGTTGATGGTTCTTTAGATCCTGTGATGTCACGGAGGGAATGAAGCCTCCAAAGATCGTCTCTGCCTCCAAAGAAGCAGCCATAAGAAGGTTCTTACTGTGAACCAGTAAGACCTTTGAAGTATCCAGAGCAACATCCCTCTGGAGGTGGAGCAGCAACTCCGCTGATAGCGCAATGGACATAGACAAGGCATGCCTTGAGGTTTTGAGACAGAGATTCCTCCTTCTGAAGGAAGCTGCCGAAAAAAGATCGGCATGTGAGGATATGGTGTCGAGTGTACAAACCTCAAACTTCAGCGCCTACAGCGTCTTAGCTGAAAGGCGAGCTCAGGTCCCCATCGAAATGCCCAGTTGTGATGCCCCAGCATCGGGAGGAGGGACGGGGTGGGGGTGACTAAAGGGGCCAGGACGGCAAGTGAAACCTGTAGCTGAACGGTTTCAGCGTATAGGGGGGGGGGCAGACCACCCTTTATGTTGCCTGACGAATTCCTGGCCTTAGCAAGCTCCCCTCCCATAGTCGATCGAGTGGGTAACAGAAGATCTGGAAGTGATGGCGCCCCTGAGAGTCTCTACAAAGGGGAAATATTTTCTTGTCCTACACGCCCGATAGATTGGGACACAAATCGGAGGTGGGGGTGAGAGAAGACGGAAATCTTCGTTTACTGCCTTGTCAAAAGACCAGATTTCTTCTCCTCTGCCGCCTGAGCCGACAGGGTACCCACTGGGAGGCGGAAGAACCATCTTAGACGGATCCTCCGCGAGCTCACTCGAGTCCACCTTCGTCCTGTTCTTGCTCTTGGGGGGGGGGGAGGGAGACAGGCCTTTCCGAAGCAGTGTCCTTTCGATGAGGGGAGGCTTGGAAGTAGGAGAGTGGTGGAATTTCCTCGTGCTAGCAGGCTATTGAGAAGGATAGGAAACGTGTTTCATGCATCCTCTAGGAGTTTGCTCGTCCCTGAACTGAGCAAGGGGAGTGAAAGTACTGCCCTTACCTGCAGGCCTATTAGGGGATGGGAACGCTTTTCATCTGTCCTAGATCGTCTAAGGAGAGAAGACCCCCCCCCTTCTTTTTTGTTTGGCTTCACATGAGCAGACGATGCAGGTCCCGTCTGAACTGTTCTGTGACCAGGACATGGGCATCCATGGCGCCATGTATGTGAAGCAAGGTTCGCTTCCCGGGGATGGATGTACTCACATCCCGTAGGGATTGGAAAGTAACATAGGGAATAGGGGGATGCCGATGCGATTCCCTTCCCTAGCCTGACGTATATACGCCGGCTCCTTATTCCCAACAGGATTAATCTGCAAAGTGGAGACGGGCGGGTGGGGGGTGGGGGTGTACACCCGATCCCTGTCCCCGTACAGCTGATAGGATCCCATTGACCGATGACCGTTACTCAAAGAACGGTTACCGGTGACTGGTTATTATTATTATTTTTTTTAGAGGGTGCTGCTCACGCTCTAGCCGGGGCGCGCACTTGCTCTGTTTAATTATTGTTTTCCTTTAAGAAAGAGGAAGACCCTCCTGAGATCGAGGAGTCTTCTTCTTCTGAGTTCATAAGGGCCAAGAAAAGGATCTCATACCCTCCTGGGATGGAGAAAATAAAGATCCCATATTCTCCTGGGATCGAGGAGTATAGGGGGAAGAAGTGCGTTTCTTTTTCCCATTATAAGTGCGTCGACTTCGGCCAGATCCCAAACATCGTCGGACCATAAAAAACAGAAGGACAATCGTACGTACGTATGCATTTTGTACAAATTAAACATGTGGAGTGCGTATCCCACGGGGTGTTTTTGTGCCCACATTTCCCCACAATTTGAGACATTCCTGAAAGAAAATATGTACTGCCGAAACTAGTACTTTCTAAAAGAGAAAATATTATGCAAGTATTTGATTGCGAAAATGATACTGCCGAATCGGTACAATAATATTATTTAAGATTAAGATCCCTTTCTCTCTTGGGATTGAGGATTTGAAACTTACCAGAAGCAGTGCAATAATTGCATTTTTTGCAACAATTACAGGCAGTAATGCCCTCGTACTGCCCAAGCTAGTATTTACCAGAAGCCCAGAAGAAGTGCAATAAATTTATTTAATGCAACAACTACAAAAAAAAAAAAAAAGTAGAAGAAGAAGAAGAAGAAACAGTACTGTTTAAACGAATAGTTGTTCGAAAATATACTGACAAAGCAGTGCAATCAAATTCTCAATGCAACAATAAGTGTACTGCATAAGCTAGTACCTATAATTTATCATTTTTAAATTCCTCAACTGTTGAACAAAGTGCATTTAAATTTCGGAACCACAATTGGGTGGTGATACTTGTACGGTAAGACTATAACAGAGTACTGCCGAAAGGCTGGAACTACAATACAAGTGAAAATACTTACTATAATCACCTGGATAAGGGCAATGGGGACCAATACAATAGAGCACCGCTAATTAAACGGCGCAATAAAGTCCCCTTCAATTAACAAGAGAATAATAAAATGAACGAACTTTGCAAGGACTGAGGTGTAAATCTCATAATAAAGACAGAAATTTAGAATAATATCCCGAAAAACGTATTGAAACACGTAAACGAAGGCAATTTTCCGAAACAGATTTTCGCAAGTTTGGACAGTACAAGCGTCCAGGGAAGAGATTGAAGTATATCATGCATGAACTTATGAGGTAGTAGTCAGACTAGTTCTGGGTTCTCCCTGTTCTAGAATTATAGAACGTTCTAACTAATGGAAGGTTGGAATTATGAGCTAGGACGAGGGAACGCGCGTCCCGGAAGAGGTAAGCAAGGGCAGTAGTGATACGCTATGTATTACTGCTATTAAATGCAAAATGCATAACGGGGATAACGATATCAACGTAGTATATAAGCAGTCCACATAATATTATAAATACCTAAACATCAACTGTGATTGTTACAGAATGCAACATTCATATTGTAAGATGCAGTGTACAGAATAAATAATTGAATATTCGATATGAACAGATCACACGATTTTATAATCATATTACAGAATGCAACGGTCACGTTGAAAGATGCGGTATGCAGGAGGCTTGATTGAACATTGCATTTACACGATCTAAGTTTTACCTCAATACTGTTTCATATTTTCCTTTACATAAATAGCATATGTCATCAAATTAGCTGTATTAAGATAACCATTAGTCTTCAATATAAATTTCGTTCAAGATGGCACAACATACTATCAGGAGAATCAAATCTTCCAATTTTATTATCTTACTTCAAGCTGCATTTCATACTAACTCAATGTCAAACTAAAACGATGACCACGCTGGACCCAGATTATACTTGCCATTCCAGGAAACCTGACTGTAAAATATCCGGCCCCCTTGGTCAGAATGGTATATTTGTTCGTAAACATACGCTGTTTATGAAGGTTTTGTTTCTTTCCCAATTTTTCAAAATATCGACGGAAGTTCGATCTTTTTCCAACAGCTGGGAACATTTCTTTAGTATAGTAGTCGTGGTTCCTTTGGTAAATATACTTAGCATCAGCAATATGCGGCATAATCGTAGATATCATCGTCAAATTCAACCGATGTATTGGGAGCATTTTTGCTAAAACGAAAATGTGTAAGAAGGAGAGTCATATAATTACTTGGTGACATTTAAACAAAATGTCTTCTAGTAGAAGTAGAAGGAAAAAATCTTACCTCTTGACGTTCCTTCCATCTATCGTCTTTCCCCACGTATCTTCGGTAATGGGCATTTTCAGAGACTGTAAAAAGGAAATTATTTATTAGTAGTGTACTGGTACAGTGTTAGTTCGGACTGCTATCAGTCAGGGGCCTTATGTAACATGGTAGTAGCTAGCAACGGGGAAAGAGGTCCTCCCAGATTCACACTAGTAACGAGCGAAGAATCGTGTGAATCGTGCGTGAGTTAGTCTCGGTAGCAAATGACAGGAAAGTTATAGCGCAATCGCTATTATTTTTTAAATTTTTTTTTGTTTCTTTTCCAGTAATTTCTAAATTTAAAAATTTCACTAAAAATGTGAATACAATACAAAATTTTAAAGATGCTGACGCAGGTAACTTCCCTTCGCTGTTCAGT
The DNA here is from genome assembly GCA_029931535.1 of Margaritifera margaritifera. Taxonomy (NCBI): domain Eukaryota; kingdom Metazoa; phylum Mollusca; class Bivalvia; order Unionida; family Margaritiferidae; genus Margaritifera; species Margaritifera margaritifera. Next base: position 8,821,163 of record JAQPZY010001686.1, read on the forward strand.
AAAACATAAAACAAACTGTAAATGACTCAATTAGAACAACAACAAGAACAAAAAAAAAAAAAAAAAAAGAACGAAAATTAAATATGAAATATGAAAACAACTACTCTTTAGAATTCGACAGTCATATACTACACAGATAAATGCCTGTTAGTGTAAATATGGAGGTATATTTATATGTTGTCTACTGTTTTAGCAATTTTTCGATTTTAAAATGGCTAGGACAGAATCTTGTCTGGAAGTACACCAGTAATGATTACGTAGTTATTAATCAACTCAAACAAACCCTGAGGCACAATTAACTCCATCATCGTCTCGAAACTTAGTTTGTATGGAGGTCCAGTTTTGAAATAGAGGAATGTGTAAGTCTGAAAAAGGTAGCCATCCTAAACTTGGAAAGTAAAGAGATAAAATGGAAAAATATAGCAAGAATCATACCCCCTCCCCGCCTCCAAAAAAAAAGCGTACCTAACCCATTGTCACAAGTAACAAGGCCTGAAGCTTCACTTTCAATCCATTTTAAATTATATCTGAACCGTATGAAACTCTTCAATCCTTGTGGCTAATTTGTGTAGCGAAAGGGAAAATACTTTTCATATAGCAACTATTTACTTTGGCAGCAATGATCTGTTTTCTTATACGTATTGTTTCGTGTACCGTAAGATCCTTATCTGATGTTTGTCATAAACTTGGCTTCTTAAGTTTTTCAGGTGGTTTGAACGATTCAGCTGCTTTCTGAACAAAGTTTGGATCGAATGACATAAGGTAGTCTATTTGTAGCTTCTTATCTTCCTCAGGTTTGTCCATGTCATGGAATGACTGTTGTAATACATCACCTAACATATCATAGCCATATTTATAGAATAAAACATGATAAGCCATTGCATAGGTTTGTAATTGTGTTCAGGATTAATCGAAATGTACTCCTTTGATTTTAATTGCCTTTTCCTTGAGGATGTGGACGTTTTTATCACTTGCAAAATTAACAAGCTCAGATATTCTATTTATTCCGTAAGATTCGTTCGATTTTCAGTTTTATTGCTAATTCTATCCACATTTTCTTCCTTATTTAAATGCATGCATGATTAATATAATGTAAGATGGTTGCTTATTAGATCTTCTCCACTTTGTTTTAGGTGTTCTTGAATCTTGTTGAACTCCTTCTGAACTCCTTTATTTATACATTGACGTGAAACTTCTTCAGGATCTGGAATTACATAAACTACAGCAGGTTCATTACTAACTGTTTCTTTTTGTTGCTGTGCCTAATTTTCTCATATCGAAATGGTGCTAGTACGTCGTACTCTTTCATAATTTTGAAGAAAGTGTTTCTATGAATATTTTCACTAGCTCTTCGTATATTTGTGTCCTTTTCAAGCCTGAAAATACCTGTAGCACTAATGAAAATTGTACATTTTTAGTTACGTCACTCACATTTGAGAGATACCAGTCCAACATATCCTCACAACAGGTAAATCTAGTATGTAAGATATTTTATTTGATAGATGTTAAAGACTGAGTTGTTTTAAAATGACTCGTTTTAATAGCAAAGTTGTGTGCGGCTATGCCGCTAGAACCAAAGGTTCGCGCGTTCAAAATCGTTAGTTGTTTTTTTTTTTTTTTTTATCTCAATGAAATATTGAGCTCTACATAGGACTTCAACTAAAAGTGTTAATTGAAAAGGACTATTCTGTGCATGTTTGTCAATGTCACTCCTGACTCCAAGTACAGTCTGCAATTTCTGTAATGCACCACAAATTTAGTTTTGTTTGTCAGTGTGCATAATAACTTAGATACATCTGGTTTAGTTACTTTTGTCTTTGCTAGAGCTAACGGGTAGTCTTTGAAACAGTCCTGCAGATGTTGTGACATCTTTAAAAGATCCTCTAAATTGTACACTGTTTGCTATTATCTGGGATGTTCACAAAATTTTTCTACATCCATTTAATTTCTTTTTCATTCACTCGGTTGCGGTTTTTCACTGGCATATGCTGAAACATGGCCCAATCATAAAAGTTATTGGATACTAGGCACATGATAAATTAGTTTGGTTTTGTCTCATAATACTCACGATAATATTTTGTATCTTACCATCTTCGTCTGGATAGAATTCATGATTTGCTTAAGTGTAAACTGTTAGGTATCATGCTGATGTCCCGTGAATTCCAACTTTGTCATGAGAACATATGATTAACAGTTAACAACTCGAGTTCTATACCTGATATTTTCATACTTGAATCATGTGCAATAGTACTCTAATAATGCACGGGATCTAACTTGTAGTATTTTATACATACTTTACTAAATTATTCGAAGATATCGCATATTAAGGTGTCCTTCTTTATATAGTACCCGTGAACGTATCATGATGTGTTTAGTTTGAAGTGATTCATGACATCTTGTACGTATTGATAGTCATTATCCGAAATGTTTGAACTGAACAATTTTGAATAGAATTTATGAATGGTACGTAATGTTCTTTCTATAAAATAAATCGAAGTAGTCATATGGCTAAATATCTTTTCGTAGAAATTAAGGCTGCATGCTTCAAAAAATATTTGGATTATTGTTTGCATCATTTCTTGGATCATTTCTAACAATAACCTCGATGAACAGGTGGCTGTCACAGCCTGACAGGTTATGAATTAAGAGTGGGATGAATTGAGGATATTAGAAAATTTAAATTGCACTGATTATGAACTGGACCTCTCTGCAATGAGATTAGATGGTCATGATCTCGCACCTAATTTTTGTCTTAAAAAAAAATCTTTCGCAAATGTTGGAAGTGTTTGTTGAATCAAAATGAATTTTGTCTTCTTCAGTAAAAATCATACGTTTTGAATTTTTTTGTTTTCAGTTAGTTGTACACAATTTTTGCAATCGTACCCAACCACTTGTAAAACACCTGAATGCAATCAGTACCTCTGTAAACGATCTGTGTATATTCTTTGTGAAATGCCTTCAGATACATGCAGAATCCTGAAAGAACTTGTCTTGTATAGCTTTTTCAGTCTGACTTCGGGATATGCAATTTATTTCTTCGTTTTGGCTAATTCAACAGGGTGTATCGTAGGTGCTTCGTTAGTTTTAACCAATACACTTTCAAAATCTCAATAAATTGTATTTCGCTGGCCTCTGCGGGTCCCCAAGTGGAGTGTTTGGAGTCGGCTCGATTGCATAAAAGAAGCATCTGTTGTCAGTATTTTTAATGTTGATGCATGTTTTTTTATTCTTTATCGACACAGGTAAATCTAGGTAACTTCCACCCTTGAATGGTTTAAAGTCACCAGTGTACAAATAAAGATCATCGATTTTATCACATTGTATTCACAATGATCTTTTGTCCAAACTGGGTGTTTTGTTTATAAAATAGATCATCTAGTACATTTTCAACTACTAGGCTATAAAATATTTCTCTAGATTTGGTTCAGCTTTCCACGGGTAGAAAGGGAGTCAGACAGGTGCAAACTGAATAACGCCTAACAAACGAGGAGAAAGCAGAATACATTTGTAGACTTTATTAAATTGTGTTTGAGTTGGATTGTGTAGCTGTTCATGTATATAATTCATATATTTATATATTTATAAACTGATATAGTGATTGTTACATATACAGACCACAGGTGTATAAAGATCAATTTTAATAGCCTTCTTTTATATGTAAAGGTGTATGTATAGTTAGATTTTAAAATGACCAACTTTCATTTATATCGTTAGTGGTCATTGTATAAATTGTTGACTGGTTTGTATATGGAAATAAAGTGTATAATAGTATGTGTATTGATTTGACTATCCTGCAATCTGACTATCGTACCACACAGTGGGGTCGAGGTGGGGTTATCTGGGGGAGGCCTATTGTATTGATTTAGATTTTATATTAAGATTACAGGTTTAAGATTAAAGATAACTTTATATTTTCTTTTATTTCCGTATTCACAACGGGAAAACATCGAAACAAAGGCTTGTGGTTAGATAGTGGATACAGGTAATAAAATATATAGAAATATGAAATAATATATGTGTATGATTATTTATTTATTTATGTATTTATTTGCCTCAAAAATATATGCAACATATGCCTGTACATTTAACGTATTGCGGACTTTTTCTGATTGCAGATTCTACATGGATATTACAGGAAGTATACCTGTAGCGTAGCATGCTGTTGCTTAGCATATCTTACTTTATTTTGCTTTTGAAAAGAAAAAAAAGTGTATCGTACAGGTTAGAGAATTTAATTCATCCTCTCCTGAGATTCAAACTCGGGTCAGCTGGTTACGGCACCCATCCCATTGCCTGCATGCACTACCCTCTCGACTAAGGTCACATTTCCCCAAAAGGATGAAACATAGTCGTGTATATAGGCATTCGTGCATAGCAGACACACGCATTACGACCCAGTAATTAACTCTCATTTAAATATACAGTCACTCCGGATTCCTCTGACAGAAATCAAGGCAAAACAGAAGTTAATATAGTATGTTACAAAAATATACACTAGACAGAGTGTAATGTGCTATCCCTGGATCGTACAGGGAGGTGGGGGCGGCTGTTGAAAAATGGTGCGAAGTGGGTCAGCTGGAAGTTTTGCCCATCTACCCCGTTTCAGACGGGTTTAGACACCCCGTTATAGACATAACCTTTAAAATTGAATATCCCGTTTAAGTTAGGTGTGCCCGCTTAATATGCAAGTACAATGCGCTGAATGGAATAATGCCCTCTAACTGGTCGACCGAAAATGACAGAAAATGATGTACTGATAACTTCATTTTCAGACTACCAATGAGAAGACATACGTAATGTTAAATTCCCAAATACCCCCCTAGTGATATTCATATTGTTAGGTTCCCATAGACCCCCACAGTAGCATCCGTAATCTTAAATTCCCATAACCGCCTATACAATTTCGCAATTAAGTTTCTAAGCTATAAACTAGGGGTTATACCTCTTGGGGGTGGGGTGGGATGGTGGTGGTAGTGATGCAAAGATGTACCCAGAGGCCACTGCTAGTGGCATATACAAACCCATACATAAACCCGTCTTTTCATGTCCGGTAAGTGTAAATATGGTTAAAGGGTGCGGATGTAAGGATTCACCCCAAGGGTCAATGCCAGTTGTATGTATAAATTTGTCTTTTCATGCCCAGTAAGTGTATTTATGGTTATAGTGTGGGGAAGACTATGGAGCATGACCCATAGGCCCCATCTGATATATGTTGGCACTTGGATCATTGATCACACAAGGGAATTCTTAGACATGTAAGACAAACAACTCTGGAGTTATTTAAAATTTATGTAAAATCGCCCATAGTTGAATGTACTCATCCAACCGACATTGTGTGATCAGCCCTACCTCTATAAGGGAGATCATCCAACCGACATTGTGTGATCAGCCTTAACTCTATAACGGATCAAAATTACAAAAGTGTGGGAACAGTCCACACCCAAGGGACTATCACTGCCGCAAGTTTAAGGTGTCTAGCTTTAATGGCATAAAAGGAGTTCCAGACTTTGCACAAGTACGTATATATACGTACGTACGCACTGCATCACACTATTCCCACGCTTTCTTATGATGATGATGATGATGATGATGATGACGATAATGATGACAAAAATCATCAGTTTTGTTGTTGTTGTTATTATTACTATTGTTCTTGTTGTTGTTGTTGTTAAGGATTGGTTACTTGCATATTATAGCAGCATATATACATGTGAAATTAAGGAATTTTTGGAAGAATAATACAAAAACGAATTCTCTATCATCATCATCCATATCATTATCAATATTATTATCATTATCAATATTATTATTGTTATTATTATTAGTAGTAGAAGTAGTGTTTTTGTTGATGTTGTTGTTGTTTTGTTAGTAAGAAAGGTTCCCTTGTCCATAATAGCAGTACATAGATGGAAAATGAAAAAAGATTTGGGAAGAGTAATACTTAACATCTTCATCATTGTAATATTATTATTATTATTATTATTATTATTATTATTATAATCATCATCATTCTAGTTGTTCTTGTTAAGAATAGGTATAATATAGCAGAACATATATGCGAACATAAAGAAATTGTGCAAGAGCAATACCAATGACGATTCTCAAGAACATCAGTAGCATTCTCCCATTGTTTGTATTTTTTTTTTAATTTGCGAGAGAAAAAAAGTATTAACATTTATAAATTTATGAATAATGATGATATGATCATTTGTGTTGTTCTTGTTATATTATTATTATTATTATTATTATTACTATTATTATTATTATTATTATTATTATTATTATTATTATTATTATTAATGTTGTTGTTGTTGTTGTTGTTGTTGTTGTTGTTGTTGTTGTTAAGGATTGGACCCTTGCCTATTATAGCAGAACATATAAGAAAAATTAAAGGAGTTTTTGCAAGCTTAATACTATTGTCAATTCTTCATGATTGGTCAATTCGTGTCACCTAGGTCATTAATAAAAATCGGTTTACAGTTAGAGCCCGGCAATGCAATTTGCTGTTTGAGTCTGACAGTGTATGCTTTAGCTGTAGTTGAAATCGACCAGATATGACCTGTTAGAGGTGATGGCGCGAGGGTTCGAGAAGCCCGGGGGCATTGTTCTTTCTTGGCGCCCCTACTTTTATGTCAGTTGCCAACCTCCCTCATCCCCACCTCCTAAATATAAGTTTGTGACGAATTGCCCCCGTTACATTAAGGCGAAGGTGAAATACTATGAAAATTTCAGCTGCAAAAAAAAAAAAAAAAAAAAAAAAAAATAAGAAAGGAAAGAAAAAAGCTCCCGATGGCGCCCCTTTAGCCTGGCGCCAGGGGGTAATTTCCCCCTCGGACTCACCCCTCCTGCCGCCAGTGCCTGTTAGTCAGCTTAACTAAAATAAAGATGTACTTTAATTAGATCACTGTGTTCTACTACTAATTCTAAACGTAACAATCATTATTATCTGGGAATCGAACCTGGTACTCTTGCGTAGGACTCCAACACGCTAAACACTGAGCTACCGTGCTGTCTAATATACACACACATTATTGGTGTGCATCAGAGACACAATAACATTACTGGTTTGGTTGCCCGCTTTAAGGTTTTTTGCCTATTGGCCTTGTTTAGTATTTATTGGGCAATGAGAGTAAAGTGTCTTGCCTACGGACACAACACAGCAGCCGACCTGGGCCTGGTCTGGGAATCAAATCCGGTACGCTTGCGAAGGAGTCCATCACGCTAACCACTGAGCTACTGTCTCTCTAACCCAAAAATTATTGATCTGCATCGCACAACAACATTTCTGCTTTGATTGGGCTAAGTTCGCTATGAGGTGTGTTTTGCAGAGTGGCTTTAGTTTTTGTTGCGCAATGAAAATAAAGCGTCTTGCCTAATGATACAAAAAAGCAACCGACCTAGCCAAGTCTGTGAATCAAACCCGTTATTCTTGCGCAGGAATCCACCACGCTAGCAATTAAGCTACCGCGTCTCTCTAACTGACACAGTTACTGGTGTGTATCAGTGTCGCACAACATTTCTGGTTTAGTTGAGCAAAGGACGCTTTAAGTTGGTTTGCCTAGTGACTGTTAGTTTTTGTAATGAGAGTAAAGTGTCCTGCTTAAGGACACAGAACGGCAGCCGAGCCGGACTGGTTTAGAAATCGATCCTGGTACTCCTACATAGAAAATCAGCATGGTAACCGCTGAGTTACATTTTCTTACCACACAAAAAGAAATGTTGGTGTGCATCAGAGGCGCCATTACTGGTTGGTTGGGCTAAGCCCGCTCTGCCTAGTGACTTTTAGTTATTTTTCGTTAGCCATTGCGAGTAAAGTGTTTAAACGCACTCTGTACCATCGCCGCTAAATTATCTTCTCTGCTATTTTGCGATTCTTTGTATATTAACCTTACGCCCACCAGCTCGGCGGATACATATGTATATTAAGAGTCTAACAAAATAGTTCCACACTCTCGACAATATACTTTGTTTCTTGTGATGACTTGATAAAGTCAATCCAATAGATGTCTTGATTGTAATTTGAACTAAGTAAAATTCTTTGTAAAAATGTGTTAACAAAAGAAACTTCAATCTATTTGTACCACCTCTGATATTTCTATGGTTGGATTGACCGAGAAGTTCCGAATGAAAAAAATAGTTTTGGAACTACCTCTGCTATTTTTGCGAGACAAAAATATGTCTTAGATGTTTGTCGGCGCAGTAATTTACAGAAAAATCATGCATTTCAAACGTATAGCAAGTCCCGTGAGATTAACGTGGTATGACGACTGACACTTAATGACTAGATCTTTCCGTTTGAGAAATATTTTCCCAACACCAAAGCTATGGAAGTATTAAGCTGCCATGGTCATGACGGGATATTTCTATAGCATACGCGATCACGACGACCTCTTTTACGTCAACATTCGGAGTTACCGATAGCAATGTGTTGACATAATTGTTTAATTATGATGTCAAACTAATATGGCTATGTAATCTTATTAACGTGTTGTCACAGTATAGCAACCGAATTATATTAATTTGTCGTCATGTCTGCATAATCATGTCAACAAATTGCAATCGGCAACTTGTCTTGTTGACGTACAAGATGTCATCTTGATCACATATGTTATAGAAATATCTCGTCATGTCGACGGCAGGTTAATACTTATATACGAACCACCATTCAAACATATAATGACAAATATCTCTAATTTACAAACGTAGATGGAGATATCAATAACTTAGACACCTGGTCGCTTCACTACGAGTCACGATGGTGGCAGTGTGTGTGTGCGTGTGTGTGTGTGGAGAGAGAGAGAGAGAGAGAGAGAGAGAGAGAGAGAGAGAGTCTTTCACAAAAGTAGATATGAAGGTTACGTGTACATGGCTGTGGCTGCAGATTTTGAATATTACAGCGGGGAATTTTAATTGCAAAAAATTTGAAATCGTCTATTGCTTTGTATACAGCAACAACGACAACAACAATAACAACGTCCACAACCATAACAACGACAACAACAATAACAACGTCCACAACAATAACAACGTCCACAACAATAACAACGTCCACAACCATAACAACGTCCACAACCATAACAACGTCCACAACAATAACAACGTCCACAACAATAACAACGTCCACAACCATAATTACAAATCTTAGGAGGTATCAGTCTGAATGTGATGACGACCTTGACCCATATGATACTACGGTCGATGGAAAATTATGATACAAAAATATAAAAAATACATGTAATGGGTAAAAACCGACACAATATTAACTTTTGAGGGCAGAGTCAAGTTATTTATATGTTATGAAGATGTGTTTCCGGTGGTCATTTCTTTCACTTGCAAACGCCGGCAATATCAAAGCAGGTTGTGAATGCTGCTGAATAGGTTGGACTGAATTGAGTATAAATCATCTCGTTATCGGAAGTAAGAACAAATGGAAAAGAAAACTAAATATGTAATAAAAATTGAAATTCGAACATCGTAATACATGTTTTTCTTCATGAGAGGGGTATATACTCACGTTGTGGTCTACAGGTATATATCTATCTAGGTCAGCTTCTCGGCTGGAATGATAAATCAGCTCGTATCCTTATACATGTAAACTAGCCTAGTGCAAATTATCACTCATAGTGTAGCTGGACTTTCAGCACGAGGCATGATTATAAACTAACTTTGATTACAGTGGTTCTATCTACAAATGACAACTGGTGCACTTTGGATGGCTCGCTGTTGCAAAGTCCCCCTCTGTTTATATATGTCTGGCATATCCATGCAATTCCTATGACCCACCTCTATACCGACTCAAAGGTTGTAAATGAAAATACTTCACATTTGATGTGTGTCTTCTTGCCATGACTGCATATGCAAAGTTTTTTTGTTTTTTTATAAATTGTTGAAAATTGTACTTTGACTGAAATTTTAGTACATTTGGCCTTATGACAACTAAGGGAACCTCAAGGAAGGTAGCCAAAACTAACACCCCTATTGCAGATGGTTACCATAAAAACAGGTAAAATTATCAAGTTTGGTGAAACTTCACTTAGCAGTTTAGGAGGCGATATCATAACGAGCATACGGACGAACGGACATACGGAAGGTATCACAATATTCCTGGTGCTTTTTAAAATCAAAGTATCCATGATAAGATGTATTTGTCCAAAGAAAAGTAGCAGAAAGAAGGGAGGTAGAGAATATTAACAACAATTCTGTACTAAATAATTCTCCAATGTCAAATGTAAAATCAAATATATGCATCAGAGGAGCAATATATTACTTCTTATAACAAAGGTTAAAATACAGTAAGTACAGTAGTACAAATACATATAAATATAATAGTTATTTGCAACGGGTGCATCGCAAAGGGCCTGCTCACAAGACAAGGCCTCAAACAGAGGAGCTTGTGTTGGGAAACCAGTGTAAAGAGAAGATGGGTATTCAAGGACTATGACTCTTATAACGTGGAGTGCTTGAAATGCAGCTTATTCAACGTCTTATCAATATAAATTTGACTGAAATCCAACATTCCTTAGTAAAACTATGCTTTGGACACAGGAGGATGGGCAATCAGAGGTTATAACTCTTTTAAATGATGTCGAATGCTGGAAATTAAATTCATTTAAGGTATCAACATAAAATTGCACGAAATCCAAGAATCTTTGCTAATGCAATGCTGCAGACACCTGTCAGGGGGACGGGCAATCTGGATGAAATCCAAGAATCTTTGCTAATGCAATGCTGCAGACACCTGTCAGGGGGACGAGCAATCAATGGCCATTACTCTTCTAAATGATAATGTGAACTGCTAAAAATTAAACTCGTTCAAGGTTTCATCCATATATAAAGCTGCGTGCCAAGTGTGCTTCAAATCCATCATTTCTTGGTAAAGTAATGATATGACAATAATGTCAGGAACTGTTAGAAATGAAATTCATTCGAGGTCTTATCAATATTAAGGTGCAAGCTAAATTTGGTTTAAATCCAAAAGTCCTTAGTAAAGTTATACTGTAGAAAACAAATGTAGGAGGATGAGAAATCAGGGGCCACAACTAAACTAATGATACTGTGGAACACTGGAAATTCAACTCATTTAAGGTCTCGTCAATATAAACCTGTATGCGAAATTTGGTTGAAATCAACAATTCGTTAAAAAGTAATGCTGCAGGAACCAACGCCAGTAGAACGAACACTCGGAGCCATAATGAAGTAATGAAATGCTTGAAATCAAACTCGTTCAAGGTCTCATCAAGATAAAGCAGCATATCACATTTGGTTGCAGTCCAACAAATCTTAGCAAAGATACTCTGCGGAAACCAAAGACTGGATGATGGGCAATAAGGGTCCATAACTCTCGTGACGAGGTTTAAATCCAAGGACTCATAAATATAAAGCAGCATATCAAATTTGGGTGAAATCCAGCATGTCTTAGTAAAACTATGTTGTCAGAAGGACGGGCAATCAGGGTATAACATCAAACTCTTACAAGGACTCATTAATATAAAGCAGCATAATAAATTTGGTTTAAATCTAATGAACCTTAGGCAAGTTATGCTGCAGAAACCAAAGTCAGCAGGACAGGAAATCAGGGGCCATAACTCTTCGAAATGATGACATGGAACAGTGGAAATCAAACTGTTCCAAGGTCTCATTAATGTGCCAAAATTTGTTTTAAATCCATCAAAGTTGGTAAATTTATGCTACGAAAACCAAAGTTAGAAGGTCGAGCAATCTGGGGGCATAATTCCTGTATATGATGTTGTTGTATGGATTCCTTTAAGGTCTCGTCAATATAATGCAGCATTCAAAATTAGGTCAAAATCAAACAATAGTTGGTTAAGTTAAGCTACGGAAACTAAGCTAGGAGGACAGGCAAGCAGGGCCAATAACTCCTTTAAATGCTGACCTAGAATACTGAAAATCAAACTATTTTGAGATCTCGTCAGCATAATGCTGCACACCAAACCTCATTCAAACCCAATAATTGAAAGTAAAGTTATCTTGCGGAAACCAAATTGTTGATGGACAAACAGCTGGCTGGATGGACCTGATTACTATAGGGCTCCGCCAACGTGCTGAGTGAGACCCTAACAAAAAGACCTTAAGAATTTCACTTTACTTGAGTAAAATTATATTAAAAAAAGCAATGTTAGACAAGCATTGACAACAGCTACAGCTATTAGCGATAGGTGCATTGCAAATGACCCCGTCGGCCACAATTTGTTCTGGAGAGCCTTAAGCAAACGAATTTCGTAGATCCAAAAGATGTGTTTCCAACAACAATTAGCCAGAATGAGAGAGAGAGAGAGAGAGAGAGAGAGAGAGAGAGAGAGAGAGAGAGAGAGAGAGAGAGAGAGATAGAGTTAACATTGTAAATCAAATTCATTAAAGGTCTCCTCAATATCAAGTCGAAATCCTATAATCCTATAATCCTTAATAAATATATGCCGCATAAATCAACATTATAACGGGAAATCAGGGGCCATAACTTCTCTAAATGAAAACGGGGACGGCTGGAAATCAAACCCTTTCCAGGTCCCATCAGTATAAAGTTACGTGCCAAATTTGGTAAACATCTAATCAATACTGTGTCGATTATTTGACTGTTGAGCATCGGTCATTTTCAGTAACGTGACAAACTGTTACCATTTCTGTAATCGATTACGATGAAATTCAGTTCTTCACCATTCCAACTATTTCAGACTTGAAACTACATGTGTGTGTGTGTGTGTGCATATATATATATATATATATATATATATATATATATATATATGTAGTTGGATATATATGTTGTTGTTTTAAATCGTGTGGACAAATAGATAATTATAAATTGATAATGGATTGGTTAGAAGAAAGTTATTGTGATCAATCATGAAATTTTATCCAACATCCAATACTAACAATCCAAAAATCCTTCGTAAGTTATGCTATCGATACTAAATATAGCAGGATGGGAAATCAGGGTCAACGACTCATCTAAATCATGGATCAAGTGTCGTTAATATAAAGATGCTATCAAACAACTCATTTAAATCATGGATCAAGTGTCGTTAATATAAAGATGCATGCTATCAAACAATTCATTTAAATCATGGATCAAGTGTCGTTAATATAAAGATGCTATCAAACAATTCATTTAAATCATGGATCAAGTGTCGTTAATATAAAGATGTATGCTATCAAACAACTCATTTAAATCATGAATCAAGTGTCATTAATATAAAGATGCATGCTATCAAACAATTAATTTAAATCATGGATCAAGTGTCATTAATATAAAGATGCTATCAAACAATTCATTTAAATCATGGATCAAGTGTCGTTAATATAAAGATGCATGCTATCAAACAATTCATTTAAATCATGAATCAAGTGTCATTAATATAAAGATGCATGCTATCAAACAATTCATTTAAATCATGGATCAAGTGTCATTAATATAAAGATGCTATCAAACAATTCATTTAAATCATGGATCAAGTGTCGTTAATATAAAGATGCATGCTATCAAACAATTCATTTAAATCATGAATCAAGTGTCATTAATATAAAGATGCTATCAAACAACTCATTTAAATCATGAATCAAGTGTCGTTAATATAAAGATGCATGCTATCAAACAATTCATTTAAATCATGGATCAAGTGTCATTAATATAAAGATGCATGCTATCAAACAATTCATTTAAATCATGGATCAAGTGTCGTTAATATAAAGATGCATGCTATCAAACAATTCATTTAAATCATGGATCAAGTGTCATTAATATAAAGATGCATGCTATCAAACAATTCATTTAAATCATGGATCAAGTGTCGTTAATATAAAGATGCATGCTATCAAACAATTCATTTAAATCATGGATCAAGTGTCGTTAATATAAAGATGGATGCTATCAAACAATTCATTTAAATCATGGATCAAGTGTCGTTAATATAAAGATGCATGCTATCAAACAATTCTTGTTAATGTTATGCTATACAAAACATAGTTAGAAGAATGAGCAATCTCGGGCACTACATTCTGTAAATGATGACACAAAAAACTGGAAATTAAAATCATTCAGTGTCTCATCAATATAAAGTTGGATGCCAAATTTGAATAAAATTCAACAATTCTTGGTTACCTTGCTGAAACCACAGTTAAGGAGGATGAGCATTCAAGGACAATAGCATTTGTAAATGATAACCCGGAACGCTTTAAATGTAAGTCATTCAAGTGTTACGACTCTATGGTCTAAGAAAAAATGTAACAGAAAGAAAGTGAAACCAACAAATCATGTAAAAAATCAACAAGCAATTTATTACTAGATAATTAAAATGAAAAATCAAAAAGTCACTTACAGTAATGTGTTTTGAAATCCTAATAATCCAATAAGAATGATTGTTCTAATCACAAGTCCTAAATACAGAATGTTCCGAATTCACGGCTGTGTCCTTGAATGTTATGATGTGCTTATGGTCTCCAAAGTCCTGATGTACTAGTAATCTTGATGTGCTGATGTCAAAATGAAGTATTCCAAAATCTCTGAATAAGTTCACATAAATTCCAAAATCATCAATTACAAATCCAAAATCCAAAAGTTTATGAGCACCGTTATAATCCAATGAATATTTAAAATAATTCCTCTCTTAGAATTTGTAATGAATTTTCACAACTGTAATAGCTCTTTACAAGACTGATGGTAATGTCAAAACTGAAAAAATGTCCACCAAACATGGTATATATAAAGATTGGTCACATGACAGAATGTTCTAGAACATGTGTCATCTTAATGGAATTCTAACTGTAAACAAAATTCAACCTTGACCTTCAAATTGAGAAAACATATTGATCAAAACAACCTAATTCAAGGACACTAGTTAAACATGTTTTTCCTGATAAACATAAAGATTTAAGCAAATATTAAAGTGAAGAAACATTTATAATTTCCTAAAATATTTATAATATTATATAAACATCATACATAACACAAGGACTTATCAATATAAAGCTGCATGCAACATTTGGTTAAAAGCCACCAGTTCTTTGTTGTGGAAACCAACGCTATGAAAACGGTCAATCAGAGGTCATAACTCATCTAAATAATGACATAGAATGATTAGAAGCAATTTTCTCCAAGATCTCATCAGTATAAAGCTGCATACAAAATTTGGTTGAAATCCAATTATTTCCAGTAAAATTACTTTATGGAAACAAAAATAGTTGACAGACGGACAGACAAACGTGATCACTATAGGGCTCAAACTTCGCAGAGTGGGTCCGTAAAGAGAATGTATGTGCACACGTTAGAGAGTGGGACGAAACAATATAAAGCTTTTGAAAGGTCAAATAGATTCTGCACGTTTTCCTGTTGTGGATAGAGGAGGATACACTTTCTGATTGTTTGTCCATTCTACAGTTGGAAAAAAGAAAAATATATTTGTATAACAAATGGACAAAATGTTATAAAGATTTTCATACTTTAAATAACCTAGAATCACCTATTGTCCGGATTACAAAGCCCTTATCGTTGTGGAACTTTTACACAAGATTCAATAAGATATGGGGTTAGCAATCACCACAGAATCTGGAGTACTCGTGATCCTCTAATGACACGTCACTAACGGGTTCCGAATGAAATGACCATTCCGTCGTTCTATACATGAGAGAGAGAGAGAGAGAGAGAGAGAGAGAGAGAGAGAGAGAGAGAGAGAGATATTGTGTTTTAATAAAGATTTATCCTTAAGGACAGTTTATCAGCTTTGGAGGAATTTAAGATCGAAGTCTGGAATCAGTTTCAAATTTACCGCTGTGCATAGTCGTTTACTGTAATATTTGTTACAAAGTATTTCGGTGCGACGTGCAGCAAGCGATTTTGTATAAAGTGCAAAAATATCCAACCTGTCTATTCTGTCTTTCTCGTGATGCGGAATTACGCGTCCTTTTAAGCAGAGATGTGGAAATACATAATTTAATTGGAACACGTGGTTCCTGCATCACTGACAGACACATGTACGTTCGTTTACACGTTTACCGAATTTGTAAATGTTTACAGGCAGTAAACTAAACTAAGCCGTGTAAACGTTGCAGCCTTAAATGCAGATTATTTGTTAAATTATGAGAAAATCCATTGAATAAGTATTCGTTTCATAGTATTTAGATATTTCGATGCAGTGAATCTGAAAAATGATCAAACACTGCTTTTGTCGTAAGATATGAAATCTAATTTAATATATTTTTCATATATATACTCCATGACATTTTAAAAAATATGTCTATGACATATTTAGGTTTTACCTTATCATAGTATACACATTAAGTGTATACACTAGATCATTACAGTCTTTAGTGATTCAACAATAATTGAATGAAACAGGGAAAAAGGTTATAGTTGGAGAATATGATATTTGACTTTATTCCTTCAGTTTGAAAGAGTATTCACTGTAGTGCATGCATACAAAATTCTAAAATTGTACAATTTGTAGTTTGCTTCAATCCATGCATTTACGTAGCATCCTCATTCTTGTGATATCTCTCAGTGAGAGGAAAAATCTCATTGAATTATGGACATCTCAGTCTCACACTGAGTTCCTTTTCTCACATAGTAACTGTTATTAGGCTAAAAAATTAAAATATTCCGGTTGATATTTTGACCCAAATGACCCCCCTCGCCCGGCGCCTGGGGGGAAATTTGGCCCCTTCCGACCCCCCCCCCCCTGCTCTCCCGAGAAGTCAGTTCCCAGGGTTAGTTAGGATTCTGCGTCATAGAGGTATACATATGAATCAATGTGTTTCTGTATTATTATTGAATGTTCCACACACACACTGACCAAATCTGACATTTTTTCCGCAAAATCCAGAATACTCACTGGTTTTTGTGCGTTTGCGGCATAATCGGTATTTTGCAGATTAAAAAAAAAAATTCTGGCTACTCACGCCCATGCATATGATTTTAGTAAACTAACGGTTTTTGTTTAAAAGTGGATATTTATGAAGTATTATGAAATGCTCATCAAATGGGATCAAGCTGTAGATGTCTCGAAATATATCTCTCCTGAGCTCAAAGTAGTGCGATCGCTGCACATTGAATTTCGAATCTGCGGATTTTTCACGATTCAAACATACACGCCCTGCATACAAAAATTGTACTTCTTGAATTGGTGGTCTTTGGACTATGTTGCACCTTCACACACACACACACACACACACACACACACGCACGCACGCACGCACACACACACACATTGATTTATTTCTGTTTGGAAGAAGAATATATTAAACCTAAATGCTTCTGTCTGTAATGATTTTTAATCTATTTAAATGTATATATCATCCTAAATGGATCATTCTTCACGGTGAGATTTGAATTTCCTTGTAACAAAAAGTGTCTGCTACGCACGAATGCCTAGATTACATCATATTACATCTTTTTGGGGAATGTGAGCTTAGTCGAGATGGTATTAGGGTTGATGCGTACAGGCAAGGTGGTGCCGTTATCCACAGACTAGGGTTCGAATCTAAGTAGCGGAAGAATTAAAGATTCTCTATCCTGTATGACAATATTCTTTCTCCATACATAATTTCACTTCACGTTATCATACATCCTCCTGGTGGATCCAAGGATAGCACCTCTCTCTCTCTCTCTCTCTCTCTCTCTCTCTCTCTCTCTCTATATATATATATATATATATATATATATATATATATATATATATATATATATATATATATATATATATATATATATATATATAACGCACTATCAAGTTTGTCAATCAGTTAAAGTCCACTAGTACAATGTCAACAAAGAAGAGTCAACGGATAGAACAATGTTGCCCGTTATAGACTGGTGTCCTTTATACCGAGGAGCCTCTTAGAATGTCTGCATTTATGTATGCACATGAACATATATGCAACATTTCTGTTCAAAAAACTTAAATAAAAATGAAGATTTATTGTGTAAAAAGTTAGTGTTTGAGAAATGTATTAAGTAAAAGTTTCAAAATATGTTACATGCAAACAAGAGAGCAGGTGAACAATAATACTCTGCCATCATTAAATTCAATTTGTGATGAGGAACACTGTGCTTTATATGTAGTGCAAATCTGATATTTGGAACAAATATAGGTGTCCTTTATAAAATTGAAAGGTGTCCTCTATAAAATGACAATTATATAAGGATTCTTATTGGTGATTCATGAAAATGTCCTCTATGGACAGGTGGCATCTATATGGAGGTGTCATTTGAAACAGGTTTTACTGTGTGACGTCAATGGAGGACACCCCCTCGCATTGCGAATCACCATTGCTCTACCGTTGCTGAGTGATATTTCTCTGGATTGTTTTCGGATTGCGTGCATTATTCAGCACGAGAAGGTGTGTCGTGGGTAGGTGAAGCAGTACGAGTATGTCCTCGCCGTCTCACCACCACGAAAAGTATAAACAATACCGTATATTTGATGAAGAAAAAAGAAATTTCATATGCAGCAGCTATTGAAAAAAATTTAAAAAAATAAAAAATAAAAAAGGGGTGATCAAATTCTCTTAATAAAACGTGGTTCTCTTCATAAGCACGTCTTGGTAAAACATGGTTCTCTTCTCAAGCGTGTCTGAAGCAGACGCACTGATATTAAAGTCCCATTGTTCGCGTAGATGTTCTTAGCTGCACTTATGTTAATATATTTACACGGATATTAAAAAAAAAACAAACAAAAAAACAAACGTAGGTTCAAGTCACACCATGGAGAGAGAGAGATGTTGTAAACGGTCACTGAAAAATGCGCCGAAGGATACCGAGTTGTAGGTAAAAGTGAATTTCATTATTTTACATTAACTTTGATTGGGAAAAGATGTAAAATTAAACCAAGAAAATAACAGAGGAAGGAACAAATAGCGAAAGAGAAAGATGAAAGTAGGAGGCTAAATGAGTGTATGCGCGCAGTCTCAACATCGCTTAAAATAGAATATAAAAAAACTATTGATTTTATTATCAGATAAAAGTTAACTGAAAATACAATTTACCCAATCCTCACATTTCTTTGAGGGGGCCTAGGGTGGCCGAGTAGTCTAAGGCGCTCGCCTTAACAGATCACTGACATCTCACGTCTGTCTGCGTGGATTCGAGTCTCGGCTCGGCCAACGTGGGTACGTGAGAAAGCTTGCCAGAGAGAGAGAGAGAACAAAAATGAAAATAGGTGTCAAAGGTAGTCAACAGTACTGAATGGAAACATAAACATCATTTAAACAATGTTGCATAACAAAAAGCAAGTTTTATTGGTACTATCGTTGATTATTGTTACAGCGACGTGACAATCTCGCGTGTGCGTATCAGGACGTTTTAAAAAAAATCGCTCGGATTTTTACGTAGGTGTCACTTTTTGGTGGTAATTAAATAGCCATATCTCCTGATCCAGTGAATGAATGTGTGTCAGTTCCTGCCAGTACACGTGAAAATTCTAACTAATCAAGATTCCAGATTGTATTATATAGCATTCAGGTCTACCATTAAGTGTTGATACGTCTAACTAACTAATCAAGATTCCAGATTGTATTATATAGCATTCAGATCTACCATTAAGTGTTGATACGTCTAACTAACTAATCAAGATTCCAGATTGTATTATATAGCATTCAGGTCTACCATTAAGTGTTGATACGTCTAACTAACTAATCAAGATTCCAGATTGTATTATATAGCATTCAGGTCTACCATTAAGTGTTGATACGTCTAACTAACTAATCAAGATTCCAGATTGTATTATATAGCATTCAGGTCTACCATTAAGTGTTGATACGTCTAACTAACTAATCAAGATTCCAGATTGTATTATATAGCATTCAGGTCTACCATTAAGTGTTGATACGTCTAACTAACTAATCAAGATTCCAGATTGTATTATATAGCATTCAGGTCTACCCTTGATACGAGTTTTAAATAATCCCATTTGTAATTCTGTATGTGATTTTTTTAAAAAATATTGAGATGGCTTTTAAAGTACAAAAGTACAACTATGTTCATGTATGAAGGGCATAAGAATATAGTAACCAAGAAAACACATGAACCTTGACAAAAAGAATGCTTGTATAAGACAAAGAAATAGGATGAAACATTTATTTATTATACACTGAATTACTCATTCTAGATTACGCTCGGTTCGTTTCCATCAAAAACAATCTACCACAACTGTGCTCATAATAGTAATAAATTCCTCCGATATTAAACTGCAAAAAAGAAGAAAATATACAGGATACACAGTTATTTTATTATGCACTGATATTTCTCTAACAACAAGTGTTTCTTCGTTTATGACTACAGTCGTGTCAAATCCATCAAAAGTTATGCATCACATCTCCTATCAATGTAAGATGATCACTTGCATCGATCTTTTTCAATACTATATTACAAAGTTAATTTGAGACGAAGCCAAGAAACTCAGAATACCACAAGACCTGACTGGCACATGTTAGTTTGAAAAAGTAAAAGCAGAAAGCAATGTTTTAAAATGCATAATCTTCATCAACAACATGAAGACAAATAAATATTTATCACTTTTCAAGTGCTGCTCCCAACTCAGCAAGCCTAATACAGTTCAGCGCAGAAAAACGTTTGTAAATATTCTCCTACAGAAGATAAAAGGATCATGATCATTGTTGTAGAGTTCATGCTTAATTCAATATCATTATTATTGTTGTCTTGTTTATTATCAGCTTTATCGTCATGATCATTATCATCATCATCTTCATTTAGTTTTCAAGAGAATTAAATTTCTAACGTTATCACTGGATGCCAAAATGGTATACTGTCGTCTGCTTATACGTCTCTCCGGGTCTCAGGACTGTAGTTGGAAAATCAGGCTGAAAAAAAGGAGATAGGGGAAACAAATTATAGATGGAGGTTTACAAAACTATGGCATAAGTAGAAAAACTTTCAAAGTTGTCAGTTACTAGAAACCGCATTCTCTCCACGCAAAGATACATAATTCTAGAACAGACTTCAGTTACATAGCAATAGAATTATGAACATTTTCTTGTACTTTGGTTATTGTCAACATAATTCATGCAAGTTGTAAACTCTAATGCACAAATGAACCTCTGAGTTTCATCCAAAATAAACATGTAGCATCACTGCAGATTTGGAGAGAGAGAGAGAGAGAGAGAGAGAGAGAGAGAGAGAGAGAGAGAGAGAGAGAGAGGGTGGTGGGGTGGTGGAGATATGGGGAGGGGGAGGGGAGTGTGGAGAAAAGAGGATGACGCACGATTATGAAAGGCATGTCCTTTCATGACTGCTGATTATTTTAAACCTAGTCATTCTAAGTTATTTTTGCAAACAAATTCAATTTTACACTGAAATTAAGTGCTGAATCGACACGGAAACAGCCTGATTTTACGGATAATTACCAAGTATAAAACGTGTTTAGATAATTCAATAGGAAATCAGTCTCAGCTTCCAGCCTCACTTCCGGACACTTTTCAGTGCCACGTCGCAATTGTGAATTCCAATCAGATCAACCACTAATTATACACATAATGTCACTCTGAATAATAGTTTTTTTTTCCATGCGCAGCGAGTATGATAGGACATATTCTTTTATTATTGCATATCACAAATATTAAACTTCGTCCTATTGGCTGAAAGTTGATAAAATGGTATTAAATATTCTAGCATGTATACTATTAGTCTAATTTTATGATAGTGACCGGTCCATATCAATGGATGACGGCACGTCACGCACGTAGCGTTGCAGGACGTACAGAGTGAATTAAGGAAGAGATCATTCAATGTAATAAATACGACAATTACTTATGAAGAGGGCAATATCATTGAGTATGGACTGCCCTCTGGCCAGGGCAAAGACCATCGGGTTGATATAGCCTCGCCTTCGGTTGGGGCCATACCAACCAGGTGGTCCGGGTCCTGTATCGAGTGCAGTCCATTACCCAGTGATATTGTCCTTTTCATAAGTAATTATTACTTAAATATTAATTAGGCAAAGCCTAAGACGAGCGCAGTTGACTGACTTGTCGGCACGTGACGTCTAAACTGACTGACATCGCGCAATGCGACATGTGAGCGTTCTTAGCTTCTGCACTTCATTGCGCGGAATATTTTTGGGTTTTGTTTGTTTCATTTTTTTCAGTTACATCCAGTTTGTATATGCCAAATATAACTATTTGTTTAATCCAAACAATATTGCTTTGTAACTACTTGTAATTATAGATACAGTTTTAGACCAATCAGAAGAGGGGAATCTCATGCAGATGTAAACTTCCGTTCCCCTTTCTCTTGTCTAAGATGATATATCGTTTTCACGGTGGCATTTAGCAATAAAAGCTGATGAATTTGTTCAATGCATGGCATATGCTATCAAAGTGGAGTATACTCGTTGGATTTAATGCAAACAAATGTGAATGCAAGGGAGAATTCTCTGCCGATATGACTCTACCGAAGGGAAGCAAAGATGGCGGCTGTCCGTCCTGAAAACAATTGCAAACAATAGCTATCGTCAAGCTCACGTGAACGTAACTGCCACCTCAAGTTTAAATCTGCGAGAAACTTGCAGAAAGGCATTTTTTTCTCAAATAAGTTTATACAATAAATGGACAGACTGTGAGTATGTGTACAGTATGTCCTAATGATTCTGAATCAGGTATGAGGCATGAAGTAGGTGGATGATTATAAAGACATCATCCCACTTTTATTTATCCAGGTCACAGGGGCAACAAACCTGATTGGGACTATCAGGATAGTGTTGAGCCTCAAGACAAAATCCTCCATACTGCTGGTAGACAGCCCCTCCTTTGCCGGTCACATTATGAAGGTAATACGACGTGTAGAACTGAACACCGGGCTCGGTAGTGTAGAAATTCATTGTACGACCAGATTCTGGATGAAGAACCCTGTGGCAAGATGGCATCAAAACTTAGACTTAGATATTAACAACAATACTTAAAATGTTAGCATTATTTCCTGTTTTTATATTATGAAGATGTTTCCAGGTGAAGATTAGGCTAAAACTGCAAACTTGCAAAGCTTTAGAATTTCTATAAAATTAGATGAAATCCTTCTTATTCTCTATTAATTATCTGCAGCTTTTTTGACTGATTACGAATCAAAGCTAAAAGAAAACAGGTAGTCACAACTGTTACAGAAAATACATGAGGTACATGAAAATTTTGATAAAAGATTGATGTAATTTGTAATAGATTGTATCAATCTATCCATAGCTATTTGCGCTCACTGTAAATATCCGATTTAAGTTAGTTTCATAATTGGCTGTTTGATCGCAAATTAACAATGTTTGGGTGATGAAGAAAAGTCCCAAGTAGAACTATATATATGAACGACTTACCAGGCGCCATGTTTCATCCAGTTAGGCTTGCCGAAACAGAAGTTGTGGTCAAATCCTTTCCCGCCCGTGACTTCTGGCAGACGAGCTCCTAGTATGGTCTCATTGGTCAGGTCAAAAGGTGTGCCAAACACGGGCGCGATAACTCCTGCAAAAATAAAAAACCACAGTGCATTTTCATTTCTTTTCTTTTTTCGTAACTATATTTTCCACTTAGTGTACTGTTATGTATATTTAATATATGATGTGTGTTTAAATCTTGTCCATGAAGGTCAGTTGTACTTTAGATTCTGGTCACTTGTAAACAGGGATTTGGTAAACAAATAATTCATTCCCGTTTTAGATCAGTATGTGGGAATCCATTTGAGATCAGATTTTATAGTTTGTGCTATTGAAATCAGATATATTTCGATAGGAATTATTTACTTAATATATTCATTGGAATTAATAAAGTGCTCATAAACTTTTGAATTAATACATTAATTTGGACTTTTGTGCACTCATTCAAAGACATTCTGGATTGTATCATTGTGTTATATCAGGACATTCAAGACTATTGGAACTCATTCGGAACATTCTATATAAATTTACTTGTGATTAGGACATTTAGGATTATTTGGAATTTGATTCAGAATATTAAAGTATCTCTTGAATTTCACTTTGTATTGTAGGGAAATAAATTGCTTCTTGATATTACTTAAATTGTTGGCTTCACTTTCTTTCTGTTACATATTTTTTTAAGACCTAGAGTCGTAACAATGCACAAGAATTTCGCTTTTCACTCGCGAGAGCATGTGTGTTAGCATAAAATGGTTGTCAAAATAAAGGAAACGTTAGAATCCAGAGTGAAGAAGAACCTGAACTAGGCACATAGAGGTCAGCATTTCGGTACAAACACACACTTATGAAGAAAGAAAAAATTATGAGAGAGAGAGAGAGAGACTCTAATGTTTACTGCCACATATTTACAACCTGTCGGGATGGACGTGTTGTCAACAGGTAAGTAATGATCCGCTTCAAACCTTACAACATGGTCAGCAATACTGCCCGTCTCCTAAAAGAAACAACAAAAACAACAAAAAATGCTTCAGCCAAATGCTCTCAGAGTCCAAGAAGTGCAAACTTAGATGAAAAAATCTGGTCCATAATACCATTCGATGGAAATATATATGTTGATGGACTTCTCGCCCAGTTTGTACCTCGTTACATATATTAGTATCAGATGAAACGTTCATCCGATGTAATATCATGCGTGAGAAACCCGCTTGCATTGACCAGCCTAGTTCAGCTGAAATTGGAGGTGAAAAAAGCCGCTCTGTTTATGCATATTTTCCGCCTCTCTATAAAATGAAAGAAAGAAGGAACGAAAAGGGAAAAACCATGGTTTACTGTGACCTGCGCCAAATCCAGCTACCCGAATCTCTTTTGAAGAAGGTATGGAACCTGGGACCAAAATGTAGGCTTATTCTTTTAAATATGCACACATATATAAAATGAGGAACAAATATATGATCCAACGCTTGAAGTTGCTAACAATAATCTCCAGGAATCCACGATAAGTCCTTTTCTTCTGGTCTTTTATTCTTCTGAACTACTGAGTATTGAAACTAACATATTCTTGAGAAACTCCAACATAGAAAATTTGGTAACAAAAATATTTTCTTATATGTTTGAATTAACATGTTCACAAGATAAAATAAGTACACAATTCTTTATCATGGCATCATTCAATGTATTCTTCATATACATCCACGCACTGGCTCTGATATAGAAAACAAATCCGATTATACTTGTTTGTGATCTTGAAATCAATGTCAGAGTACTGAGTATCAACTTGTTTATTGGAATGCAGCTAAATATACAAAGTGTGGTCAAAATTCGTTTGTATATATACAAGTTACTGTGTTCATTATCTCAGTGATGTACAGAGATGCAAACAGTGACCTCAGACTCGACTCCAAGGTCAAGTAGGTCTGGTTTGTAAGCTCCTTCCCAAAAGCATGGACATGTTGGTGGTTAGATCCGCGCCAGTTTCGTTCAGACCCAATGATATACCACAAGAAATATTTTTGTGGAAAAAAACCATGCCAATGACACCATTCTTTCAAAAGTAGTAGTGACAAGATGATTATTTTAGATGACCTTTATGGCTGGTATGTTGGAGGTCAGATCAACACCACTTTCGTTCTGAACCAGCCAAATATTGCTATAGTGATTTAGTGAAAATCCTATGTTGATACAACCATCCGTTCAAGAGAAGTAGTCATAAAAGATGTTCAAGATGGCCATCAAGGCAGCCATTTTGGGGGTTAGATCATTATCATTTTAATATAGGACCAATTACATATTGCAAGAAATGTTAAAAGAAAAATAAAAATAAAATAAAATAAATAAAGCAATGTTCATACGACCATTCGTTCAGGACAGGCAGCTGTAATAAGATTTTCACGATGGCCGCTGTCATATCGGCACCATTTTCATTATATTGCATTATTTCAGTGTGAAAACACCATGCCAATACAACTGTTCCGGAGGAGAAACAATAATAAGATTTTTAAGATGGCGTCAGTGGCAATGGCTTTGTGCGGTCAGATCATTACTATCTTAATTGTTGACAAACTACATATCATAAAAACTATTTAAGTGGAAACCCCATATCAATACAACCATCTGTTTAGAAGAAGTAGCAAGAACAAGATTTCAAGATGGTCGAGGTGACCATTTTGTGAGGTCAGATTGGCGCCATTTTCAAATTGGGCCACCTAGATACAGTAACTGTGTTTTAGTGAAAACCCCATGTCGATACGACCATCCGTTCATGAGTAGCGATACCAAGATTTTCAAGATGGCTGCCACAGTGACCATGTTGGAGGTCTGATATGCACTATTTTTATTTGAGACTAAATGGATATCATAAGAAGTCTTTTAATGAAAACCACGTGTCAATACGATACGACCATCTCTGTTCAGATTAGGAGTTGCGATAAACAGATGTTTGTGATGGCCACCATAGCCGCTATGTTGTAGGCCACACTGGCACCATTTTCATTTAGAACCATCTACATATCATAAATAGTCTTCTAATGTAAAGCTTATGTCAGACGATCATCCGTTCATGTTAAGGAGGAATAGCGATAACAAGATTTTCAAGATGGCATGGCGGCCATATTCGATGTCCGAGGAGCAGCATGTTCATTCAGGACCTACTAGATCGCAGGATAAAACTGTTTGCAAAGTTTTATGACTTTCCTCCAAGTATTTTAGGAGAAGTAGCGATAATAAAAACTGCAAATGGACGGACGACGAACGCAAGAAGAGCTAAACAATTCACACTACGACATAGGTCAGAAAAATCATAGGAACAGATTATTTTTGGTAATAATTACATTGCAACCAAATCTTTGGAAAACACAATCGCGAACATCTCGACCTATGCCATCAAAGTTCGAGTTCATGCCTCAAATGCAATACATTAAATTCCATTCTGGAACTAATTTTCTTCACACCAAACACCTCAACACATTTTGTTCAACTTAAAAGTCAGTTATGGATGTTTCTGTTGAAATTTAGTTTTTAATCGTACATACACAAAAAACCCACATTCATTTTTATTATAAATTTATATTGAATCGTTTACCAATAATTGCGTTTAAAAGAATGACCCTCACGCAAGTTGGCGGAAGTATTAAGTGTCTCTGGCTTGTATGTGGAAGTGACATATTGAACAAAGAACTCGCTAACGTACATTTTATAGTGCAGGGAAGAGATAGGTTATGAAATGAACAGTGTCCCTGTGGAAATTTAAGGAATTTAAATTACTAATGCTACACCTGTGGTCAAAATGGTCATCGACAGATCGAGATAAAAAAAAGAAAACAAATTATGATAATTACTGAAAAATATTGTGCGTTCAAACTCAGAAGCGCGATCTCTGCGTATTCTATATGTCACACTGAGAAAAGAAATACATTAGATCCCTATTTTTAGATAAAATTATAGACAATAACTCTTCAATAATAAACTGCAGTTATTTGAAATGACACATGGAAGAATCTGCCCTCTTTAGATGTAACCAATTTTATCCTGGCATAATATTTCGCCATGTTCTACTTGATATTTGCGGCTCTTATTTCTCCATCATAAATTTGTCAAGCAAAGGTCTAATAAAGATATGTATTTTCAGTTCAAATTTATGTACCCTCTGAAAGGGGGCGATTTATTTTTCAATATTTCTCTCTCTCTCTCTCTCTCTCTCTCTCTCTCTCTCTCTCTCTCTCTCTCGAGCAAGCGATAGGGATTTTCCCCAAATGATATGTTTAAATACTTTTTTCAACGTTTAGAAGGATTGATTTTATCACTTGTAATATACTTGAGAAAAAAATATGATGAGCAGTACGGTCTACTCGAAAAACTCTTTATAAAACTTTTTCCATGTTTGACGCAGTACAATCAATAGGTCCTTGTTTTCGGCATCTTTCTTCGTTTACAAATTAGAAAGAGGAAAACAGTAGCCGTAATTATTATTTTTTTAATCACAATTTGAGACCGTATACTGCATATGATGTCATTTTTACTTGAAATGACAGTGCAGTCAATACACTGGTACATTAGTGGCTGGTCAGAGCGTTCTTGAATGACATACCACGTAACAGCAAACTGAGCCTTAGTCAAGGAAGGTAACGCAGTCAGTTATTTTGGATAAATTTAACTCTTCATTGATTTTAACGGTAAATTTTGGGAATTCGGTTGAAAAAAATTTGATCTGAGAAACGGATGCATAGGCTACACATAATGTTCTACAAAAATATGAAAGATTTACATTTTTATTGTTTTCTGCATAGTTGACCTTTAACACCATTTTCAGGTACATCTATCTTTCAGCGAATAAATTGTTACGATTTTCTGCATAACACTGCTCCACATACAATCACGGCATTAACACAAACTTTGCCCGGAGTGGCCGAGACGTTACGACGGTGGAAAACAAAACTCTACACGACTTTGATGTCAGAAGGAGTCATACAAGAGATCTGGCAAGTAATCTAGTTGTTACCTGACCACCAAGGTTAAAGTAGGCATGGTTGGTGAGGTTGATGACAGTTGGCTTGGAGGTGTTGGCGGTGTAGTCGATGATAAGTCGGTTGTCAGAGGTCAGTTCATAGGTCACAGTCACTGTCACCTTTCCAGGGTACCCTTCTTCGCCATCTTGACTCGTGTATGTCAAGATCAAACGGTTTTCCACTATGTCGTCTGCCCATATTCTCTATAAGCAAGAAAAGTAAGGTTATTATTACTGACATCCTTCCCGCCCATTATCTACCGTGTGAATGCGCGTGGTTCGTTTTAAAGAGTTCATATGTTCAAGTGCTGCAACTGCAAATCTACTAGAATTTACACACCTTCTACTACATACTTGTACTATTTTATTGGTATATGAGAGCCAAGGGTTGTCCGTTTGTTCTTGTAGATCTTGGAATAAGGCGTGGGAGAAAAACACTCGCGGTATGGAACTGAAGTACAAGTGTATGAGATAATGTGTACACTAACCCTTATCGAGTGGACAAACTTTGGTACTGGTTAAAGTGTTCACAAGCGTTACATAGACTGTGTACATTTCATACATGTTTTCCCTCACAGAATTGCTGATTGGAACTTTTCCTTCTTTTTTTCAGGATGAATCCCTACATATTCTTGATCAATTCAAACAATATGGACTTTTTAAAAAAAAAAAATATGCATTTGAACATACTCTGTTCGTAATAGCGGTTATCCTTGATGGAATCCGTAAGATGAGGTACGATTACATGTAAATAGTTTGTTTTTTTAAAAATATATATTATTCTCGCTTTTATCCAAACGCATTACAATAATGCAGAAGAAGAGTTGCCATTAGTTACGGAAGACGTAAGAGGTATATAGGGCTTGCATGAGATAGAACAAGTATATATAAGTAGGTAAGTAAAAATCTATGTAGGATGAGATTATTTAATATTTTTGGTTATACTGATAATGAATTCTATGATTAAATTACATTTTTCAAAACTTGTATTTCTTCTTTTATTCGTTGTCGCGTAGGCTCTTTTCCGAAAAAAAAGTGAAAACAAAGAAACAACAACTTTCTCTTTATTTAATTTAAACAACCACCCAACCTTTATAAATATCAAGATTACAGCTGACAGAAAACTACATTCTGACATATTCAATAACAGTATGTCGGACAACTACATTCTGACATATTCAATAACAGTATGTCGGACAACTACATTCTGACATATTCAATAACAGTATGTCGGATTACAGCTGACAGAAAACTACATTCTGACATATTCAATAACAGTATGTCGGACAAAAGACAATTATTTATTATATACTCTCGTATTTTTCTCCAATGAATTAACGAGGAAATTGTCCCTGTACCTTGTCGAATCCTTTGAGACCACCGTGTAAAGCATTTGGTGGGTTGTTGACTGCAAGTGTGTAATTCACCCCGTCCAGTGTGAATTTACCCCTGGCAATTCTGTTGGCATACCGACCAATTAATGCGCCAAAATATGGGTCATTTCTGGTTTTATATGCTGAAAATTGAATAAATGTAACTGAATTATGAAAACTGTATTATTTATTTATTTCAGTTATCGATGCAGGCTGCATAGAATGACAACATAAGTTTAGATTAGCACTTCATTTACTTTTACCATTAAATGACTCAAGGAAACAATACTTAACGAATCAAAGACTAGCAAAAATGTTGAACCTTAAGTAACAGAGCTACTTTCAAATGTTGTGCGACATTAAATAAGCTTTTCTAAAGCATGTTTCAAAGAATATTTGGTTCTGTAAGTCATTTTTCCAAAGCATGTGTCAAAGAATATTTGGTTCTGTAAGTCAGTTTTTGCTGGATATGAATATTATTGCCTAAATTCTTAAATGACAGTGAAACCCACATTGCAAAAGCTTATGATGAAGGATGAATTTAGTGGTGATAGATTTTTGCATTACTTGTGGAATTTTAGCTGTGAAAATTCAAAAAAAAAATGTAATGCCTCTCATTCACTAAATTATCCAGTATTTGTTTCCATTTGCGTGTGTGTGTTGTTTGTTTGTTTACATCAATGTCTTCTTGAGAACAAACTTTACTGGTGTCTTTTAAAGGGCTCTGCGAGGGCTGTGTGTCATTTAAAGTGCTTTTCAGTCATAAATTCTCCACACGAAAATGAAAGTGAGTATGTGGTTTTCAGTGATATTATTATATCTACCTTCAAAATCATCGAATCCAAGGACAATATCGGAAAGCTTGCCATTTTTGTCTGGGGTGAATAAGTTGGTGATTATACCACCATAATTTAGAATTCGGACCACCATATTCTTCTTGTTTTTAAGTGTAAACCTGAAACAGCAAGATGTATATTTATGAAACAATACTGTTTACTTTCTGGGTATATAAACCACATAATTCATTTAGCAGACAATTATAAGAATTCCAAGAACCACATAATTCATTTAGCAGACAATTATAAGAATTCCAAGAACCACATAATTCATTTAGCAGACAATTATAAGAATTCCAAGAACCACATAATTCATTTAGCAGACAATTATAAGAATTCCAAGAAATATATACTTTCTTTGAGTAGTGAAGTTATGAACTTTAAAATGAGCATTTGTTTACATTGCATACTTACGTATAATTTTCGTGCTCTGAACACTGAACCGTTACTACTTTCATTATTTCTCTTAATTAATATTCAGATTAAATTATGGAGAAAAACATGTCAATACACTGTAGTAAAATAACGCTCTTGTGCAGTTAGGATATGCTTTCATCCATGAATGGATTAAAAATAGGATGTGTTAAATTAAGGCATGAAACAACTTTAATAATATATAATCATATTTATTTATGAGGGTCTGTTACAAATTTTATAAAATAGGGCAAAGAAATGCAAAGTAAAGGATGATTCAAGCAGGCATATACTCTCAAAATGTTACTGTTTTACAAAGAAACTGAAACTGGACAATATAAGTATTTAAACTACGCAATTATCTAATGCAACCTTCTTTCTAAATGTTTCAAACAATGTAATGTTTGAGCTATATTTGATTCTTAAAGTTTCCTACCAGAGAGAAGACGAATTTTCAATAAATTTATTAAGGTATTGATTTTATTTCGATATAGTAGTAGTAGTAGTTGTAGCAGTAGTAGGAGTAGATGTTTATTCACCTGTAGACAGCTTGGCCATCATCAGTGTTACCGAACTTCTCCTTCGTAATGGACATAGCTTCAGAATCATCGGGCTCTATTAATGACAAAAGATGAAACGTGGAACTTTTTTTGCAAAAAAAAAGGGGTCCATATTTGTGTACGTGTGTGTGTATATATATACACTTACAAAGGTAATCGTAGCAAGTAATCGTCATCATCTGTATGTTCGCCTTATTGTTAAGATGGCGCCACAGGAGAAACATGTCCTTATTATTCGGATTATCTTGAATCATATCGCTAAAATAATTTTGAAATAGCGAATACGCTTATATTTCTTTTAAAATGCCATTTGAACGGTCAAGAGGTCTGATATCGTGCTGCAAGTTAATCTATTCATATGGCAAGTCAAATTGAACGGTCAAGAGGTCTGATATCGTGCTGCAAATTAATCTATTCATATGGCAAGTCAAATTGAACGGTCAAGAGGTCTGATATCGTGCTGCAAGTTAATCTATTCATATGGCAAGTCAAATTGAACGGTCAAGAGTCTGATATCGTGCTGCAAGTTAATCTATTCATATGGCAAGTCAAATTGAACGGTCAAGAGGTCTGATATCGTGCTGCAAATTAATCTATTCATATGACAAGTCAAATTGAACGGTCAAGAGGTCTGATATCGTGCTGCAAGTTAATCTATTCATATGGCAAGTCAAATTGAACGGTCAAGAGTCTGATATCGTGCTGCAAGTTAATCTATTCATATGGCAAGTCAAATTGAACGGTCAAGAGGTCTGATATCGTGCTGCAAGTTAATCTATTCATATGGCAAGTCAAATTGAACGGTCAAGAGGTCTGATATCGTGCTGCAAGTTAATCTATTCATATGGCAAGTCAAATTGAACGGTCAAGAGGTCTGATATCGTGCTGCAAGTTAATCTATTCATATGGCAAGTCAAATTGAACGGTCAAGAGGTCTGATATCGTGCTGCAAGTTAATCTATTCATATGGCAAGTCAAATTGAACGGTCAAGAGGTCTGATATCGTGCTGCAAGTTAATCTATTCATATGGCAAGTCAAATTGAACGGTCAAGAGGTCTGATATCGTGCTGCAAGTTAATCTATTCATATGGCAAGTCAAATTGAACGGTCAAGAGGTCTGATATCGTGCTGCAAGTTAATCTATTCATATGGCAAGTCAAATTGAACGGTCAAGAGGTCTGATATCGTGCTGCAAGTTAATCTATTCATATGGCAAGTCAAATTGAACGGTCAAGAGGTCTGATATCGTGCTGCAAGTTAATCTATTCATATGGCAAGTCAAATTGAACGGTCAAGAGGTCTGATATCGTGCTGCAAGTTAATCTATTCATATGGCAAGTCAAATTGAACGGTCAAGAGGTCTGATATCGTGCTGCAAGTTAATCTATTCATATGGCAAGTCAAATTGAACGGTCAAGAGGTCTGATATCGTGCTGCAAGTTAATCTATTCATATGGCAAGTCAAATTTGTATTTATTCAAAAACTAGTTATAGCATAAACTATATAAGATATGTTACAAACTTTATAAAATATCTCACAAGATAACTTACAAAATTATTTATTATATATCTTGCATGTTTTTAACATATCATATGTATCGCATACATTTTTAAAACTATATTAAAAACTTTATAAGATAGCTAATATACAATTTTAATTAATTTTACTAGTTCAATTTACAATCAATACATATATTAGATTAACTTTAGCAAGTCATCACAACAAAAAACGTAATGAGGCCAATTGTATGGAACTATTTTGTTACCCTTTATCATACATGTGTCCGCCAAGCTGGTCGGCGTAGGGATAATATCCAAAATTGGATAGTAAATCGCCAGACAGCAGAGGCGCTTACTTAACGGCGATGGTGCAGAGATGGGTTTATATTTTCAAAATCTCGGAAGAGTTCAATAATGAGCGAGACCCATGCATATTAATAAGGTGATCTTGCACCTGATTGGCTAACCTTCTTACCACTCTGGAGGCTGTATTTCAGATCCAAATTTGATCAAACCCTCAATATATGTTTATATCAGTAAGATTTCAGACGAGTTAAAAAATGAGCAAGATCCACGTATATTAATGAGTTTATTCTTGCATCTAATTTGCTTAACTTGTTACCATTCTGGAGGCCAGATTTTTGATTCGATTTGATCAAACTTGGAATATATCCTCATATCACCAAGATCTCAGAATAGTCTGATAATTAGTGATATCCACGCACATCAATAAGATGATCTTGATTCTGACTGACTAAGTATTTTACCGCTCTGAAGGGTGTATTTCTGATCCGATTTTGATCAAACCTGGTAGTTCGATAATGAGCGAGATGCACGCATATTACTGATTACTCAGTTGATCTTGTATCTGATTGGCTGAGCTTGCTGTCCCTCTGGAAGCCACATTTCTGATCAGATTTTGGTCAAGCTTCAAATATAGGTTTACATTATCAAGATCTTGGATGGCGTCGATAATGAGCTAGATCCATGCATATTTATGAGGTGATCATGCATGTGACTGGCTGAGTTTACTACCAAACTGGAAGCCGTAATTCTGATCTGATTGTGATCACAGTTGGAATATGGGCTTATATCATCAAGAGTTTGTGCAGTTTCGAAAGTAAGCTGAATTCACGCATATTAATAAGGTGATCTTGCAATAGGCCGAGCTTGTTACCACTCCTGAAGCCATATTTTTTTAACCAGTTGTATTTATCATCATCAAGAACGTGGATGACTTCGATTATGCCTTTATCTTTAGAAAGCACTTTTATCAGGGTATAATATAAAATTTGGGAGATAGTTTAAAAGGGATGTGTTAAAAGGGATGTGTTCTTACAATACTACACAAACTTGTTCAGTCAAATGGTCAACTGTAAAGTTATGTAAATCGCTGAGCGATATCAGCCCCACTTAGGCCTCTTGATGAGAAAAGGACAATGTTTGTACTTTGAAGATAAGGGCAAAAAGCAAGATAACACATACTTTGTCTTTATACATTGCCAAAACTATACAGACAAAGCATGTAAGATTGTTGTGCTGATGAGTACCTTTAGGCCAAAAGGTTTAAATTGGCGTTTAATAAATAAATCGTCACTTCGCCCGCCATTACAAACAATGTTGCTTTTTACGCATTGAAGAGTTACAAATGTTAGAGGTCATTTGGAGTAAAATGGTCTCGGTTTAGAAACTATTTCAACAATTTCACAGAGAAACAACGTTAGAAAAAAGTTGATGCCTACTGTAAACTGAAACCGAATTCTTACATATTTTTTTTTGGTGCTTAAATACTTTTTATGACCAATCTGAATTAACACCTTACAATGCATCTACCTTCGAAGAAATATCAATTGGTCTATTAAATTATGAGTTTTGTTCTTGATTTACGGCATATTTAAATTCTGCACTATTAGATTGTTTACAGCTAAACTCTGGCTGATTGTGTTGGTAATGTATCTAATATGTCGGTAGTACACATAAGAAAAGTGACGTGTAATACAGACCTGTATACTTTATACATGGCTTACAAATTTTCGTCTTCCCAATTACCTCATACGTGATAAAGAAATTGTGATAAAAACCATCACAGACCTTTACAAACGCACTCTCTTGTCGCTAAGTAGATGACAACCGCAAGTAGAACTAAAATGATCAGAGTTAATGCAAGTAGAATCAAGCAAATATTCCTATTCCCAGATTTCTTAGGTGGCGACATCGTATCATCCGCACAGCTGCGGCTCAGTATTTCAAACTAAAGCAGTGAACAAATACCTTTTTATAATCAGAGGTATAATGACCCCAATGACACAGTTTCCTTTGGCGTCAGTCCCGGAAAATTGAAATGTTCTGTTGGATCGCACTAGCTAAACTTAACATGCATGAGAAGGTAAATAATCTGAAAATCGATTGTAGTAGAATTACCGTAGTGATGAGAAAAGGTTAAAGACGTCCAAACCCCATGGAATATATATCATGCTATGAAAGCAAAAGTTCAATTTTCAATAGTCAAGTCTGAAAAAGTTCATGATCATTCGAATACACTCTTTTGTAAGAGTGTTGTGATTTGCTTTTAATCAGTCCGTCAGTCTTAATATAGAGTGGGGCATACGCTTTAGCGTACTAAAAAAAAAGGTGGGGGGGGGGGGGGGTTGCCTCGGGCCCCAGAGGTCTTGGGACGCCAAAACAGCTGATACAAATTCGGGACTCGTATTCTGGCCCTTTGGGCCATCATCGTCACCCCGGGCGCCATTTACCCTTAGTACGCCACTGGGCATACGCAACGAGCATCTCATTAAGAGTAAGCTATGTTAGGTAAGTGGCAGATGCTGTAGCTAATAAAAATTTTACTATCACAATGCAGTGACGGATTAAGCTAGTGCGGGGCCTGTAGCATCAGTGCCGGATTAAGCTAGTGCGGGGCCTGTAGCATCAGTGCCAGATTAAGCTAGTGCGGGGCCTCCTAAATTAAAAAAACCCCACATAAATATTAACACTTGAAAGTGCGGGGCCCGTAGCGAATGCTACTTTTGCTATCGGATAATCCAGCACTGTCACAAAACACAGTTCTTTATAAATCTGCTAAAAGCCAAGCTACGTGCATAGCAAATGATATGGAACTGAAAAAAAGGAAAAAGGAGAAAGTATGTTGAACTTAATTGATTTAGACTGATAAATTGCTCTGATTCTTCCACGTTTGATTCATATATATTCTATAAAGCGTAAATCTTTTTTGAATTCAATTGCTTTAAATCTAACTGCATAGATAAAGGTCATTTGTTAGAAAGCTGTGTGTGGCTGATCATCCAGAGGTAACTACGGCAGATCACATAAATGTGAGTATCCAACTAGTCAATCATAACGCACCGGCGACGAAAAAAAAAAAAAAAAAAATTGCTAAGACGGAAGCCATGGAAAGGATATGTAATCGATTTCTTTACTTTATTCATATAAAGATAACTGTAATGGTGCAAATTTCTGTCGATGTATTCGGTAGAGCACATTTAGTTTGGCAGAGAACAATTAATTAGATTTATGAGGAAAGATACCGTATTCAATCGCTATACTGCGATGGGTTTAATGTCCCTGTTTGGGGGCGAGATTGATTTTTAATTAAGCCTTCATTGTAGCCCTAATGGTAAGAAGGTTATTTGGAGGTCTAGGTATCGAAAATATCAAAGTTGAGAGTTTGCAGGACTAGATGTTAAGCAAGTGGAAGTAGGATTATCTTTTGAAATTCTCCAGAATCGGTTATTTAAAAATCTAGAGTGTTACGCTGACCGCGTTTGGCGTGTATTTATAAAAGGCGGTAGGTACGTTTAATCTGATTGGCTATGCTAAATAAGAGGCGTGTTTCCCAAACGAAATTTCATGTTTTAAATATTCCACATCGCAAAATTTAATCAGTCTAAGTTTTTCTGCGAAAGGCTGATGAGATCTTGACTCCCTGAGAATAAGAGGAAATTTTCTCATATAAACAATTGTTCAAGGGACCAGTGTCTAGAAGTTGAGGGACACAATTCTGGCGGTAGAAGCGAGCGACGCTTGAAAGCACAAGGTATTTGCATTAATCTCATGTAATTCGTTGATATCAATATAATTATTTGTTTGA
Organism: Margaritifera margaritifera; assembly: GCA_029931535.1. Classification (NCBI taxonomy): domain Eukaryota; kingdom Metazoa; phylum Mollusca; class Bivalvia; order Unionida; family Margaritiferidae; genus Margaritifera; species Margaritifera margaritifera. The sequence continues at coordinate 8,858,332 of JAQPZY010001686.1, forward strand.
ATTTATTTGTTTAAATTCGTACATCAGTTTCTTGATATGAGTATAACTATTTTGTTTGAGTTCATTTGTCTGAATTCGTACAATAATCTTCTTTACATTAGTTTGACGAATTGTTTGAATTTGTCATCTTGATTGTTATAGGAATCATGTATTCTAAGAATTTCATGCATTACTTTTTTTTGATACAAGTTGTCTTAGATGATTTCATGTATGATAAAGACTTGAGTGAGTATTCACTGAAATTAATGTAGTTAAGCCATGAAGTGAATTTCATTGATTCATTTGTATAATTGAGACGGGAACTGAAACTGTTATGTCTCGTGTGATGTTAATGTGAATTAGTGATGAAATAGCCGTTAGAAATACATTAATTTTCCGAAACTAGGTTTGTTTATGGTCTGTCAGGCTTGGCCTGACTAGATAGTGTGTGGTATCTGTTTGAATTCCGATAGGAAGATATCTGACGTAACGAGAGTGGAGTAATGTTCTATTCTCAGTAGGATATTTGAGAGAAGATTTAGGTTGCTCTCTGTTTATTTTGAAAGGGGAAATAGCTCCATCCACATACCTACCTATCCACGTATCCACCTACCTACCTACCCACACAAAGTTTGAGGGCCGGAAAGAGGCGAGATAAGAGAGAGTGAGAAGGGAAAGAAAAAGAGAATATCAAGCTTGACCGGACAGCAACATTGAATTTGGAGTGACCAGCGATAAATAGGTTATGCAGGCATGCAGGGCAATGACTTCGATTGTTCACTCGATTCTGTGATGAACTAAGTCTATCATTTTAAGCAGATCGGCTATTTACATAAGAATATTTGTGTTGAAATTCGGTAAATGATTTATTTCAAAAAGAAGTGTATCTTCATAATGTTATGTATTATCTCAATTTGTTTTATGTAATTGATTAAATTGTTATATTACATGTACGGGGGCTCGTGTTATTCTGTTCTATATATCTGCTCAGATCTCTTTTTATTCCATCTATAAATTTCATAATTTATTTTATTATATACTCGATCCGAGCAATAACACCGAGGTCGATCATCCTCTAGATAACGATAACCAACCAAATCGGATACCTTGTAATGAGGGTAGTCCGCCACAGTAACAATCCTGCAACTGTCTTAAACATTCATCTTTTGACTTTTAATTTCCCAATAATGCATACCTCAGGGTTTGGTTGCAAAACTGATCACAATTTAACATCCATGCCGTTAAATTTACCGGCTTAACGAAGATTGTTATTTTCCGGGAATAATTTCTAAACATGTGTCCCATTGTCATGTTCACCATAACAAAGAATATAAACTCTACTTCATCCAGCAGTTTGCAGATATAGAGGAATTGCATTTATTGTTGTATGTATGCGATTTCATTACAACGCTTTGTATAACCATTGCAGATACAATGCAGACCCAAAGATGCTCGCTTTATAAAGGGAAGAAGAAATTAACTGTTCTGATTTAGCGTATCTGTTGTAGTGCACGGTTTTAAAGCTCATGCTTTTATCAGTGATGGGCAAACGCAAGAAAGTATTTCCTGGTTGAACAGACCAAAATGGCGTGGGGGTGGGGTACGGGGCGTCGTTGTACAAATCACCGCTTGAGTCATCATGAAAGAAAAAGTGTGATACGCCGTGCAAGTCTCCTGTACCACCCACTCACCCCAACACACACAAACACAGACCCCAAGTTCAATAATAAAAAAAAAAAAAAAAAAAAATAGAGGAGTTACTAGAAATTTGATGTGACTAACACACCAGAAAGGAAAGAGGCAGTGATAGATGAGAACGTAATATTTGACGAATGAAAGGAAAAAATTACACCGGAAGCCACAGAGTTCATGGATATAGCAACAGATAAGGATGTTATCGAAAAGTTATCGTAAACAGAGCTTCTCTTTTATTGGTAAAATACAAGAAGTATCTGTTGACAAATATAGCGTTATTGTTATGAATGAAAACTGTTAGATGATTTTAGTGTTTTTTTTTTTTTGCAACCAAAGGAAATGCGGTAGTAGTTTTGTTTGAAGGGGGGGGGGGGGCGGTATGTGGAATGAAATAGCACTATCGGACCTATGGAAAAATACACTCTCCGACCATCTTTGTAAAATGGCACTATGTGACTCTACGGGAATTTAATTTTAAAACGTCCATAGGATTAACATTGGGGTCGGCATAGGGATTTGTGAGAAATATAATGTTCAAAACGTCTATAGGATTAACATTAGGGATGATATGAGGTTCTATAGGAAATGTAGTGTTAAAACGTCCATAGGATTAAAATCAGAGCCGGTATGGGGTTCTATGGGAAATGCAAAGTCAAAAACGTCCATAGGATTAACATTAGGGCCGGTATGGGGCTCTATGGGAAATGTAATGCTAAATCGCGCATAGGATGAACATCCTTGCTGGCCCACAAACAGTATTACTGATCCACACAGATTGCTACTGACCCACATCTACAAACGGATATGTAGGAGTGGTACGCACTGTAGAGGTAGGGTAATGATGACTAACACCTATCCTGACAGACTTACACACTTAACGACAAACACCAGCACCTACAAACAAAAATGGAGGAGGGAAAGGGAACGATAGAGTGGTTATTCACATAACTATGGACTATCACACAGACAATCTTACAACCATACCATCACAGATACACAAAGCGAGGGGAGGGGAGGGGTAGCTCATATAATTACACTTACTATTCAACATACCATCACACAAACCCAAGGAGGGAAGGGTGGGATGTTAAGCTCTGTTGTGGAGAGACAAACATAGACCAACACATACAACCATACATACGTACATGTATACACAAATATAAATTTTGCCAATATACTGAGTAGTATTCTGTTTCTAGAAACACGGGTGGCCCAAAAAAGGACTGTTTTACGTGTTAACTCAGTGAATTAATACAATTAGCACCTCTTGACTTTTCTTCTTATAAACGTTTCCTCACCAGTGGTACGTATTCCAAGACTATCATCAGACATCCTTGTCTCTCCATATAAACTTATCGAATCCATACAGCTAATTTTCCAGCACGCCTTCAGGTACAGTGGATAATCGGGATCAAACAGAATGGTAGCTATAATGGTCGAGCTTTTGACACTAATCCACATCTTTGTTGGCTTGAGAACGGATGACAATGCTGATGAAAAACGGTCTTTATATATACACCGGCAACAGATCGAAAATGAGTTTTGGGCTCAGCTATTCAGAACACGTCTTACATATTTCATTCATTGCGTGTTTTGTATAAAAAAAAATCAGAACGCGATAGGACGTGTGGCGTGACTCGGTCCATGTTCAATAAAGTATTTCTACGATTCACATTGTCAGAGTGCACTTAGACATGTTGAAAGAAGCTTTAAAATCAGGCCAAGATAAAGACTTTCTGGTAAAACCATAGCAGATTACACGTTTGTCAGATCACCAAGCAGTGAGTCAGTTGTTGGTGAATGTGTATAAGATTATCTACCAGAAACGAGTGCGATTTCCCGATCACAACACTGTACCATATGGGTACTGCCCTCCAGTAATAAAAATGGTAGAGTTCCAAAGGAGGAGATAATTTTGACCGGAGACGTCTACCCAGAAAGAATATGTTCGACACAGAAAAAAGATGGATGTGATGCTGTGCCCTACGACAAGGTCGATACACTGTCTTGTCCCACTATAGAAAGCGATGCGGTTCCCTTACCAATCTATGTCATCATGAGCATCATCATCACTGTTACAAACCACTCTTCACATCACAAACTAAAGTGAAACAGATCGTTCGAGAATTAATCCCGCCTTATTACGGAGAGACGCGGATGAGAGGAGAATAAGCGTTTCCCGTGGTTTTACCTGGGTTTTGTGATTTTGCCAGTCGATTCAACACGTCGAAAGGAAAATGGCCAAAATATGTGAAAGGACCCCGTCGTAGAGCATTAGCTTGAGCAGGGTTTTTTAGCATAGAAGAAGGAGACAAAGTACAGTGTTTCAGTTGGACCATAAAAATTCAGCCTATGAAGAACACGCTTAATTGTCTGCGAACTGTTACTTCATTCACTTGGTCGTCCCAAACAGTATCTAAGGACTCTCATTATGGATACTTTAGAACAGCGCATTCAGAATCTACATTTGGAGTTGCGAGAACATATTTACAACTATTTTGTATGAATTCTAGTGAAACGCAAAAAACAAATCCATCCTGAATGTCATAGACTTTTTAATCATTGACTCATTACATTGAAAATGTTCAAATGTTCAGCCATTGATAAACTGCCAACACATTATAAGACTCGCCATGCGACAACTTCTGCATGGAGTGTTGCACCAAATTCCGTAGGAAGATGTCAATGAAACTATTAGATGATAACAAAATACTCTTACAAGAACTCATCCCACAAGACGATACTTTTTTGAATTTGGGACGATGTGTCGTGTATGTGTTAATGACTGTACTTCTTGGATTTCGTTTTACCTACAGACTCACTTTGGTACATGTATCACCATTCCATGAAAGAACATGATAGTCATGACGACAACCACTTTATCTGTTCACGATGAATTAGTGATGAATACTCATCTACCCGTGTGGGAAGAAGAGATTTGTCGCACTTTGTCCACAGTTCATACTTACCAAGAATTATGTGTCACTAGTGATGTACACCAACAGACTTTATACTGGAATCATGTACACGACCGGATACATACTGGATTCGAAGCTCGGAGACGTGACGTAGCCCACTATGCAAGCGTGGTGTGTGAATATTTCCATGGCTACCCATCACCACTCACACAAAAAGAACCCTGGCGGATCGTGCTGTGACTCAAGAGATAAAGAAAACAAACAGAAATTAGCATTTTTTGAAATCGCTGTGACATAGTGTTTATGTGTTGACTCTTCTTAGACAAAAGTATAACGTTCTGCTGTATAAAATGTATTGTATGATCTGTTCTCAGAATTTAAAACCCTAGAGTCATGTCTGCATCCTCCGTTCTCAAAGTGATTAAGGAAAGGTCAGATCGTCAAAGTTGGAAGGCACTGTATCTTTGCCATTCCTTTACATGTTGATTGCTGGACCTAGCAGTTCAGGCAAAACAGTCAAACGTTAGATCGAAAACAAATAACTCTTGTCCTCCACTACGTATCGTGTGGTGTTAACAAGAGTGACAATCAAATTACTCATACTAAAAGAAAGTCAAGGAGAACACATTTCATTTATAGAATGTATTCATCGCAAAGACGACGCTATCATGTCTGCCTCTAGTCAAAACGCATCTCGTCATCTTCGCTGTTATGTTAGGAGAAGATGAAGAAGAAACTAATCTTTGGTTTACACGAAAAGGACATCATTGCAACGCTAGTATTATTTACTTTATCCAAAATGTATTTAAACAAAGTAAACCCCATTGTACGACCAGTCTCAATGCCTATTATGTGGTCTTGTTTGAGAGTCCTTGAGACAAATCTCAAATCTAAGTGCTGGCTAAACAATTATGATTATCATTGCTGAATTATTAAATTATGCTTATGACGATGCCACGCGTATGCCATATGCATACTTACTGATCGATTTAAAACCCAATACCCCTAATAATTTGATATTTCGTACTGACTTGTTTCACGGTTGTAGTCCTGAAGGGAAGGGGTCCAGTGATGTACACATCGTCCACCTCGTTTCCTCTGTCTAAACAAAGCATAAACCTACATTCACTCCTTTATCTATCACATTATTCAACATGACCTTATTCCATTGTCATCCTCCCAGTAGGCTGATTCGCGCAAAAGATGCACAAGTGCGTTCCCATTTCTTGCAAGCAACTCTCAAAGAAGTGTTGCGATTGTTTACTTTCACAGCACTTCAGTTACTGCAAGGAATCATTCAGATTCCTCATCAAACGCAAAGTGCTTTAAAAAACACAAAGTAGCCTTGATGCAACTCGCAGATACAAGAATCGATATCTAGAAGAAAAATAAATTATCATGCAACCTGGTGGAAGTGGATTTTAAGGAGGAGCGATACTTCGTTCACTTCTACGATGGGATCTCAATACAGTAGCCAAGGCGGGGGGGGGGGGGGAATGGTTAAAATGTGTAAATACTCACGGAAGCCTCGATCTGTAATCACGCCGGCATCTGCAGTCTCCTCTTCCTCCTTCTTTTATCAGTTATTCGTTATTGATATTGCCAGAAAACCCTGATTTAAGACAAGTGTTTCTTAATCTGTTGATGAAGCCTCGCACATGGACACCTGTTTCTAAAGCTACTCATTCTCCTCCTCCTCCTTCTTCGTCGTCTTCTTCTGCTGCTGTGGCTGCTGCTGCCAAAAAGGTATAACAGCCTAACAAAAATTGCAAGACAGAACAAGTATGTTGCAAAGTTTACTGGATACATCCAAACAAGAACTTGGACGAGTTATTTCGTTGTCTCGTCATCCAGTGTCCATATTTAAGTTTGTACAACGTCCCGACAACCAGTTGACACGAGTTCCTGCTTGGACATGAGTGACCTCATTCCTCCGTACAAGATATCCTCCTCCAAGAACTCATGGCATCGTCGTCGTCATCATCCTCATTATTTATCGTCGTCAAAGACTCCTTAAAATAAGGGAACAATGCTTTTCCTCAAAGTTTCGCCAAACATTGGGAGTTTTTGTCTGTGCTCACCTTAGCGAATGCCCCGATGCGAAAACAGATCATTCAAAATGCTATTAAAATAATCATTGATAGGGTATGTGAACGTTGTTTCAACGTGTTGAAATAAACGGTTCCTTTGACGAAGACACAGAAACAACGATTAAGGCGACATCGTCACCTTCTTCGACACATGGGGAAAAAGAACATTCCAGTCAGTCAAAAGAATATAGTTCTCGTTCAACGAGGATTATTTCTTCCGATGCTGATAACCACATTGTTAGACAAAGTCATTGCTCTCATGATAGGAGTGACAACAGATCCTCTTTTCGGAGTGTTGAGGTGAAATTAAACGGATATTAAATGGACTGTATCTTCTGGGAGGACATCAATATTGTACACCTTGACCTTATGGAAGGACGAAAATTGACATTAGTCCCTTAGGAACGGTGAATGGAACTCCACCTTTTGGTGCTTGCAGCGAATACCCCACTTACCACCGAATCCTAATGTCACGGAGATGGCAAACTTACAACAAGAGTTACAATCGTCCATGGCAGACTTGTCAGAAACGGAACAAATCCCAACTGTACAGATAATTATTGCAAAGTCTTCAAACTTTTTTACCAAAAAAGCGGTAGACGAAATAGTCGCACCTACTTTAAGTGACCTCAAGAATTTGATGAAGACCGAAGATAAAGCAGCAGATACGACAACGGCGACAAGGCCAGCCACACTGACGGTCACTACCACATCCACGACCACGGCCAGAGACTCTTCTTTGAAAGACGAAAGCAAGTGGAAGAAAGTGTTCCCAAATGAATCAAAGGAGAGTACCTATGCTTCTACGTTTTCTTCACGATCATTCTCACATGTTCTACGACGATAAACATCGTTTAGAAAAACTGATTCATGGATCCAATATGTGGTCAGTTTGATCAACGATGCTCTTCAATACCGTAAATCATTTCAACCTGCGTGATGGCAACAAATATCCTTAGGACTGAGCGAAACCAATGTGCCTCAAGATGCCGTAGGCTATCCAAAACGTTGGCGAATGGATTCAGTGTCGTTGAATTTTACAATCCAAGTCTACCTTGGAAGAGAGTGAGGAAGCCGAAGAAGAAGAAAAATTGAAAGATAAAGAAGGAGAGGAGATGGAAGAGTTTCAAACTCCACTCGCTAAAACACACACGGCATCCTTTAGTACTGAGACCCGTTGACACCTACCCTGATTCGACAAGAAACGAAAGCTAGAAATAAAAAAGATGATGTCGACACCCTCTCCATTAGAACTAGAATAGAAAGAAGGAAAGAAGGAGGTGAAGAAAGAACTGATCACCCGGGCATCATCTTCTACTCCTATTGCTCGTCAGACATTGAAATCATGGCAACCCAAATTACCACACGAACAAAAGAGCACCCAAAATTGGTTCACCTATTGAACAGCAGCATGGAAACACTTTTGACGAACATTTACTTCAACCATGCACAGGTTGATGGCTACGGAGTTTAAAAGTTTTATCCTGCAGCCAAAGCAAAACTCAGAAGTGTACGTCTTCAGGATGTACGAAATTAGTTGCTTGAACATTGATGTACACGTTACACAAACCCATTCGACGCAAATTTGCATGAAGTCATACTAGGATAGCAGGAATCAATCATCAGTGGCAAGCTGATTTGGCCGATGTTTCACACTTTGTGTGATTGATGTGTTGTGTTTTCAAAATCGGCTTGGATGGTACCTTTGACTTTAAAAACAGGTTTTGAGCTAGTGCGAGCTTTAAATTCGTGTTGAAACATAGTGATCTACACCCTGTTCGATTGCGAAGGCAAAGGCACTGAATTTTTCAGTGAATAGTTTCAAAACGAATTAAAACAATAACACATTACAATTTTCACAACTCAAAATTCTGAAACGAAAGCGAGTGTTGTTGAGCGATTTAAAATAATCTTGAAAGAACATATGTGGAAATATTTTACACATAACATACGCTCAAATGCACCACGTCTTGTTACAGCCTACAATCAATAGTACCATCGCAGTCTCAGATGTGAACCAGAACAAGTGACTCCATAACGGAGAAGTGTTAATAGGAACCTTTTACTTGCCCGAGTTGTAACGATTGACCAAGAAAGACGACGACAACGTGTAATATATCGAAAGCATTCTTGATCAGAGAATGAGCAAACTTGGAAAACGTCGTACCAAAGAAGTGACAGTACGTTGGAAACGATACCCATCTAGTTTCGATTCTTAGATTGTAGCGTCACAAGTCATCGACTATAAAAGAAGAATTCATGATGATGTCTTTAAACATTGTGTCACCTTCCTCCACTTCGTCCTCTATGAATCTCAGGAACAGTGGGTGTGATGTGGGGAACATGTCCCCACAAAATCAAATTGTCTTTTTCTGTAGTGTATTATGTGATTCGAGCTGCTGTAGGAATCTTTAGTTTGCAAGAAGGCGATAAACAACTATGAACCATTTTACTCAACAGTTGTTTTGGCTATTTTCTTCCCAATACAACGTTGAAATATACCAACAGTAGCAGCAACGTTAGCCACGAAAACTCCAGTCACAACCACCAAAATTAGATCAGCCCTTTGGAACTGTTGAAAAGTCATCTTTTGACATCGGACGACACCTCAGAGACGGGAATCATTCAGCTATGGTTAATAGATTTATTTGACTTCACCCGGCAACATTTTTCTCGATGTGTTTACCGACAACTCTTTGTGTTTATCTGCGAAATTACGTCAAGCCATACAACTGGAGCACGAAGTGGCTTTGGAAGAAATCATTCATCCTTCTCAAGCCTTGAATATCACCGGGAAACAAACCAGCTTCGTTGTAGAAATACTAGACGAACAAGTACAAGAACGCTTGAACATGAATGATCCTACCTATCAGGATAAAAATACCATCGGCAGCCAATGTCTGATTGAATATATGTCCGGTGTGAATTCCTGCAGGATATTATTAAAATGCTCGACATCTCGTCTCTGCGATTTGGAATATATTCAACGATCTGTTTCGCAACGCACTCAAGAAAACGAAAAACGTGTGCTGATCAACTATTTTATCGCCAGTAAAATTTTGTCCATAAATTGTTCTCCAAGTTTGTTTGCTATTCTGGGTGTAACACGAACCTAGTTTCTCAGTCGAAAAATGTCAACAACAACAACAACCGGTTCTCCAAGTATTTTAGATTCCTCATCGAACTGAGTAGAGGACTCCATTTGATATATATGTACTCTGGTGTGGTCGAGTAAAATGTGGTTCAGAAACAACTCTGCTCCGTTGCTGAGAGTTATTCCCGTTAATGTGGATTCTGTCATTTCCAACAGTGAAGACCAATGAGGAAACACATATTACTTTCACCGAGAATTTGTTTATCCCCACTATCTTCCTGTCAGTAAATGGTATTTCGACAATGTGATTATTGGTATAAATGGAGATCTCGGACAAAATATTCTATTCGCCAAAGGGAAAGTCACGATAAAACTTCACTTTGTCAAATGATCCTCCAGTGATTTGTAACTAATGTATCCCGTGTACTGAGGAGCAGCCCGATAACGAAGCCATGGTTTGGGGGGTGTGTTCAGATCGCTTTTTTGTACCGTCGCACCTCTCGTGAAACCTTTTGTTTATTAAGGATTGCATGCTTTGAAACATCATGCCCTTTTGCAAGGAAAACAACTCATCCAAGACGTCATGGTCAACAAACAGAATCCCAAACAAGCGTTAATGATTGCTGAACAAATGTGTTGATACAGACACTAAAAGAGCTCTTTTGATCCTCTATTAAACCCCAGCACACGTCTGCAGAAACAGTTGCTCTGACATCCTCTATTAAACCCCAGCACACGTCTGCAGAAACAGTTGCTCTGACATCCTCTATTAAACCCCAGCACACGTCTGCAGAAACAGTTGCTATGACATCCTCTATTAAACCCCAGCACACGTCTGCAGAAACAGTTGCTATGACATCCTCTTAGCAGCAAGGACCAGGCAGGACGAGACGTAGAAAAGCATTATCACTCCACATACACGGTAAGAATACGAAGAAACAAAGAACCGTCATAAACGTGGACAGTTTTATTTCTAAATTCTACAGGACAAGGCAGGAAGAGACGTAGAAAAGCATTATCACTCCACATACACGGTAAGAATACGAAGAAACAAAGAACCGTCATAAACGTGGACAGTTTTATTTCTAAATTCTAGAGGACAAGGCAGGAAGAGACGTAGAAAAGCATTATCACTCCACATACACGGTAAGAATACGAAGAAACAAAGAACCGCCATAAACGTGGACAGTTTTATTTCTAAATTCTACAGGACAAGGCAGGAAGAGACGTAGAAAAGCATTATCACTCCACATACACGGTAAGAATACGAAGAAACAAAGAACCGCCATAAACGTGGACAGTTTTATTTCTAAATTCTACAGGACAAGGCAGGAAGAGACGTAGAAAAGCATTATCACTCCACATACACGGTAAGAATACGAAGAAACAAAGAACCGTCATAAACGTGGACAGTTTTATTTCTAAATTCTACAAGTAAAAATGATGCATCAAGATTCTTGCCAATGTTCCAAGACGGAACTCAGTCTGTTTGACATGCCACCCATAATGATGGCGGTACGAGAATCTCAGTGGATAGAATACCACCCCATGTCGTATATTACGACGACAGTACCCATCGAGTTCGAAATCAAAGGGGCAAACTGAAGATTACATTGATCTGAATAACAGTTGTTACTGAAAGTGAAAGTGGTCAAGAACGACAATACTAATCCAGACGCCGATGCCAGAGTGGTTCCTGTGAACAATTTATGTGCATTCTTTGTTCAATGAAGTGGATTTGTATCTGAAAAACAAACTAGTCAGCAGCAGCATGGAGACTTTCCTTTATAGAGCTTACATAGAGAATCTACTAAACTACTGAATGGAAGACACAAACACACGCTTAGATGATACTGTGGTGTGCAAACGCGACACGTTTGGCAAGTTCAACGACACAGAGTTGTCAGCGGATGACGATAATGGAGGATTTAACGAACGACAAAAAGAAAATCAAACAAGGTCGTAGTTTAGAAATGATAGATCGTTTTCACTTGGACATGTTGTTGGAAGACAAATATTTGTTGAATGGAGTCGATGTGCATCTGAGACTGAATCAAAGTAGTACGTTTTCCATTTGATGGCTAATACTAACGATTTCAAAACCAGCATAGAAGAATCTAGACTCTACGTTATATATGCCAAGGTCTTACCTCGAAACGATATCAGTCAGACTCATGCTAGACACATAGGCAGGTAACCATACGACGAGTGGAAGTCAAAACGTTTACAATTGCAACTGGACTCCGATCCAAGATAAAATATCATGTATTCCATGGTCAGTTCACTAAGCGTTTGTTCATCGGTATCGTCAGCAATGCTGCCATCAACGGAGCTATTGATCAAAACCCTTTCCACTTCCATCACTACAACTTCTCTAAGATAGAAGTCACTCCCGACGGCCATATGTTGTCTACCAGACGCTGTGAACCTAAATATGCTCAGGTGAATTACTTGAGATCTTACTTGACTGTTTGAAGCCACATGAAAATTGGGTACCAACAGTACACACGGCATTTCTTACGATGATTATGCGGGAGGTTATTATTTGTCTGGATTTGATTTTACTTCAGACCAAGGCAGTTATGAGGGACATTTCTACTATATACAATGGAGACAACTGCTTATGGAAATTCCGTTTGCTCTACCTATGGACAACATAGTAAAACTGGTCTTTGTTTCAAAAGTCGACAATAACATTGAAATGAAAAGTCTCAGAGAAATGAACCCGGACCATTACAAATTCACTCATGGAACACGTAGCCATAGACATAGACGATCAAGAACAGGAACCACGGCAGCCAGCCACAGTCACAACAGCCACCACCAAGCGGTGAAGAAGTAGGAAAAGAAGACGAAGGAGAGGAAAAAGAAGAAACAGTGTTGGCACGATGGTCCGAACAAGAGGAGCACTTGGTGTCTTATTTTGCTAGACACATGGCTAAAAAGAATCACGCTCCTGACAAGAGAACATTGTTATGGTTGTCAAATCGATCATCCTAGTCAAGTACATCTCGACCAATGTTTGATCGTGAATCAAGCAGACAATTTATGTAGTATCTGGAAGATGCATAAACTCTCATCTAAGAAAAGAAAATCTTATACGAATGGTATAAAGGCTTGCTAGACAACACGTATTAAATCATTTCCTGTCATTACCCGTGAAGTATGTGGGTGAAACTAAACAGAAATTAATACTTGGGAACTTCATTACTTCCTGACACACATTTCGTACGCAGCCCCCCCCCCCCTGGAATCAAGTGGTCTGTGCCAAAGACAAATTTCCTCATCAAAAACCTAAAGACGTTCGAGCCTATGTCAACAACACAGACGACGGTCATCGACCTGGACCTCACTGGGTGGCTGTCTACTTTTCCAACGACCACATTGTCGAATATTTTGATTCGCATGGATTACCTTCTCGTATGGATTACAAAACTTAACATTAAACCTTTCCATACTTGGCTTTGTGTGATTGTATGTATAATGGTATATTGAATAGTAAACATAAGTATATGAGCTATCCATCACTTGATTGGTGTATGTGTGCTGGTATGATTGTGTGATGGTCTGTGTAATAGTCCATAGTTATGTAAATGACTATTCTATCACTCCCTCTTCCCTCCTTCGTTTTTGCTTGTAGGCGTGGGTGTTTTTCTTAAGAATGCGTTTGGGTCTGTCAAGATAGGTGTTATTCTTCATTACTCTACCCTCAACATTACATCCAGACCTTACACATCCATATGTAGGTGTGGATGTTGGTCAGTAAGGAGTCAGTCTTGGTCAGTATGGATATATGTGGGTCAGTAAGTATGTGTATGGGTTAGTAACACTGTGAATGGGTCAATGTTTCTTCAGACTTCGTTAATATATGCTTAGTACATGTAAGTGGTCGTGGTAACGCATCTTTCCTTGAGATCAAACACCTTTTGATCTCAACGAAATTTGATAAACTTAGGTGGATAATTGAAATAATACCGCAACACTTTCTTTGAAGAACGTAAAACTGGTTACTGGGACATCGGATAGACATGCATTCCACTAATAAACTAAGTCATAGGCATGACTTCTCTGTATGAATGAAACCAACTCAGATTTTAACAAAGGTTTGTGATTTTATGAGTAAGCACTAAGCATGCTTCTTAATGCACTTAACAATAATAACAACCTTTTACTTGTGATTTCAGCTGATACAAGAATTGATTAACCCCAGAAAGAAACGACATTCACCGAGGCCACAGGCCGAGATAAATAATTTTGTTCTTTTTTCTGGGGTTTATAAATTCTTGTATTTATTCAAAATTAATAGTTAGTCGTTGTGTTATTGTATGACTTTTTAGTTCTTGCTGTCCTTTTCACTTAACATCCGGGTAACACTGGATAAAGTTTGATCTGTATAAGGAATCCGCAAAAAACAAACTCCTCTATATCCGAGAACTGCTAGGATTAGGCAGAGCTATGTCATGGAAGTGGGCCACAGGTGTAGAAATTATTCCCGAAAAGTGACAATCTTCGTGAATCCGGTCAATTTAACGCTATGGATGTTCAATTATGATCAGTTTTGCAGCAAAAATCTAGGGTGTGCATTATTACAGAAAATAAGTAAAAAAGATGATGTCGCGAAATTGTGTGTACTAAAATACCTTTGTATAATATATGAACGAAAATTTACATGGGTTTCCTTACCGCGTACAGCGTTACCCGGGGGTAGATAGTTTCAGCATTCGCTATTTCAAAATCTTGAGTTCGGTTCACCCACTACTGCACGCACAAATTGCCGGCGGTGTGAAACCCGCATACTTATAGCCAGTGACATATTTACGCACAGGCCGAATAGGCCCAGTGAGGCAAATTTTACAGGGCGGCAAAATTCCGGCGGCATTTAAAAAAACAACAACAAAAAACCCCCGCTGAAATGAAAAACAAAATATGTAGCGAACACAATACTAATAAGTAGTTGTCGACAAAAAGATTCGCGATTCGCATGCCTTCTCTTCCTGCCGCCCCTCACTTCTTTGCTATTGCGCGGGGCGACACTTTCTAAATGGCCTAGGGGCGGCAAAAACCTAAATATGTCGTTGCTTATAGCCCAAATTCTCTCAGTATCGTCACAATACAGATGAATCTTGTCAGGAAACTGTCCACTTTACGAAATCAATCTTTAGCTGCAGAGCTGTTCACGGGGAGTCATCTAACTCGGGTTTTTTGTGTAACCCAGATACTGCGGTCATTGGTAACGTTAGTTCGTAAGACGGGTTTGGTTTACTCAGTATGAGGGGCCAAAGGTTCTGGACCAACGGGCCTGCGGGATAAACGAGGCTCTCGAGGAATTCTTCTGCAGGCTGGGAGGAGCGGAACACGCATGGTCGTTCCTTCACCACATGTCGGGAACTGTGGAATTGGAAATCTCTCGTGATCGTCAACTGGATGCCACGAGATAAATACCATAGGATATTCAATTTTGAAATCCAATGTCACAATATGTAAAAATCAATCAAATTCAATGTCACTATACATCCATCATACTTGTTGATGAACCATACAGTGACCATACTTCTTTATAATTCCATATATCATCACACTTGTTTATAATTCCATACATCAATCATATATGTTGATGACTTCAATACATTGATCGTATTTGTTGTTAACTTCCATACATTGATCATAGTTGTTGATAGATCCATACATCAATCATATTTGTTTATAAGTTTCATACATTGATCCTGTCTGTTGACATAATCGTTTGTGATTCATTTGTTGAAATTCCATGCTTTGATCGGTGTCATTTAGTAATGATATTATTTTCTTATATCCATTGTTAAACTTTGTGCGCATCATTTTGTTATATCCATTGTTGGACTTTATGCGCATGAGTAAGGTGTCAGATTTATTTATCATTCATTTGCATTATAAATAATATCTCATTTACGTAATTTTGTGTTAAGCGTTTTCGCTAGATCCAATCCCACCTGGTTTCACCCCGTTACATATGAATTTTTTAGACATTCTGTGTGATTATTACCATATCAGGATTATTATCTTTATATGAATAAAACAGAAAAATCGATCACTTACCATTTCTGTGGCTTCCTTTTCCGTAATTTTTTCCTCGCTGGTGCATTGACATCGTTGCACAGAACATTGCAGATCATACAGAGGTGAGCATGGTACAAAAATGGGGAAGGCAGACAATGCATGGAGGCAAAGAATTACTGGCCCATACAACAGATGGAATAAGTAAGTCCTTATAAAAACAGTTACAAAGTTGACCGGACTCATGACGAATTGTAAAAACAAAATATATCTGGAAAGAAGATCGGTTTCTGTTAAGACTATGAAGAAATTGGCATTACCAAACAAATGCAGTATATGTCTCGATTGGGAGACATCGAGGATTATGAAAATGTATTGTTTGGCAATTCAAAGCCATACATGTCCCGATGGGCAGATCAAAAGCAAAGAGGAATATATGTTCTGACTTGCAGATCAAGTGCAAAATTCGTCTCGATTAGAAGATCAAGAGAATGTATGTTCAGATTGGCAGATCAATATCAAGTGTAATACATACCTCTATTGGCAGAACAATTGCAATATATCTCGATTGGTATATCAAGTGCAGTACATTTCACGATTGGCAGATCAAGTGCAATATATGCCCCGATTCCATTGGCTCTCCTGCTGTAATAGCAAACATCATAAAACACATCGGTATGTAAACAAAGACGAAACTACGGGCAGAAATAATATTTAAAAAAAGATAACATACACGCTAACAAGAGCTCACACTCCACAGCGAGTTTCCTGTAAAGGGCAATTTTGTTTTGATTACTGGTCCTCATGATATGTACCCCAAACCATACACCAAATCCTTTTCTTCTTTTATTTTCACACTGGAAAATAACCGTTCTAAGAATCACTGGAAATTCCAATTATTCTTACAGGATGCTGTGGCTGACCATGTGGATTGTGCGGTCGCGTAAACTAGGGTCCCAAGTTGCCAACTAAGCAGGGAGTTTCGGCTTTATGATTGTTTGTTTTCTTTCATTTTGTTTAATATGGATTATTTTTCTTTGTATTTAAATGCATAGTTTTGTTTCGCGTTTAACGAATGTTTGGAAATGCAAGAACAGACTGTTCATGAAATAGGCTAATGAGATATCGCCTGATCGTTGTACTTCGGTAATAATTGAGTCGGTCAAGTAAATTTCTTCTACAAATCGAGAGCATGGGTTTGCACTCTCAGATGGTTATTTAATACATTTCTTTCACTGGTCGGTTAAAATATATGACAGTATTGTTATACTTTTATGTCTTTTTTTATCATGAAAAAAATAACTGGAGCCATAGTGGGCGATTTGAGCTATATACACAAACACATGTTTAAATGTCATAAATAAATTAAAGACTGTTCCTAACGCATCTGTCATCACTAAATACTACGAAATAATCCATGACTTTGTGTTATTATTTGCCATATACTAGTATGTGGTTTCATCGCAGCTTTATGTCCATTCAGGATGGATAAATAAGGTCTTACAAGCGCATTGGCACACTATTAGTAGCGTCAATTTTGACCTTGACTTCGTGCAAAACGTACTAATTACACAAGGGTATCGTCAATGTGACTTCGCAAAATAAAAAGCGGGTTATCTATCTGATTAATTATACCGTATTGGGATTGTTGCGAGTATAAACCCGATTAAATTAACATTCAGATTGAGCAAGGTCTTTTTAATTATTTTGCCTTTGCCGAATTTCTCTATTTCACGGCCTCTGAAATATTTTTCAAGTGGACATTATTCTCAATTTAAGTCTATGTGGACAACGTGTGTGCCCGTTACTTATCACTAAACATATATTTTTTGAACGATCTCTGGCTCTTTTCAACAACAGTCTAATCTCTCACGTGTTCTGTATTTGGATTTCCGAGTCACATTTTACATTACAAATCTTTAGCAAGATCAGTTATCAGTCAAAATGTTGTCCGTTCATTCTCGTCAACCTGTCCTCAGTTTTCAGCCTCCTATTTGCAATATTTGATTGTTATGAAACTTAACACAGAGAGCCATTGAAGAAACAAGTCAGATTTAAGTGGGTCAAAGGTAAAAACTCAAGGGTGTAGGAATCAATGCATCGAGGTATCTTCACAAAACAAGGCCATAGTTCCGATTTCTTCGACAGTTGGTCATCAGCTTTTGAAAAAGAGGTTTATCAGGGATATTCATTAACAATAAAATGGGGGTTGGGGTGCCATTAGGTAGGGCTAAATTTCATTAGTCTATAAAATATGTCTTAAGGTATTGTATTTAGGAACTCGTTCTTTTCCTTACAAATGTATTTAAAAAAAAACTCGAGAATAAACTTTTCATGACCTAAATGATGCTAATAAAATGTTTTGTTTGTAATATTTTCGTGAACACTGTCCAGGAAAGGAATATTTTCCTTGATAAAAGCGAAAATTAAATAAAAATAATGCATTTCCTCCATGAATATACTTCCCGTGTGAAAACTTGTCATGGATTCGAATTGCAATTGACAGCAAAAAGTAATAGTGCCACTTACATGCCTTTTAAACCGTGTTAGTTACCTGAAGGATACAGAATTGGCAGCAAAATAGTAAATTATGCTTGTCTTACTTTGTTTGGATCGTGATAGTGAATATTACATAACGCCGATACACAGTTTATCTGGTGTATCGTATGCATTGATAGGTTATTCATACATTATATATATATATATATATATATATATATATATATATATATATATATATATATATATATATATATATATATATATATATATATATATACATACATACATACATACATTTTACATCCTCCCATTTTTATTGGTCTACTTTGAAATATTGTCACGGTATTAAAATGGTGGATTTTTAAATTCATTAAAAAATAATTTGTATTTTATCCCCGATGAATGTTTTTAATTGCACTCTAAACTGAGTGCTCACGGAATAACCACCACTCTAAAAGTAATAAGCTGACAAAACCATTCATATATGTGACATAAACTCATGTCATGTTAGAAATGCATACCAAGTTTCAGGAAAATACCTCTAAAAAGTTTCGGAACATATTAACTGTCAAGAGTGTTATGGAGTGATAGATACAATTAAAAATAAAATGGAGGTAACTCTTAAAATGCTGATCAGACAGAACCCATTCTTTTACAAGACGCATTGTCTAGTCACGATACAAGACCGTACCAAGTTTTATGAAGATACGTCCAACAGTTAAGGAAATATGATGTGCAAATACAATTTTCAAAGATGCGGAGATAACTCTTTAAATACTAATCTGATAGTCGAATTTTAATGGTGTCGTTTTGTATTTTACGGGACTGGAGAACTTTAGCAGGATAGAAACAGGGAGTTCTAGAACAGTGGGGTCTTTTAAAAACAGATCGTAGTTAACACACACACACACACACACACACACACACACATACACACACACACACACACACACTACGTTTCAATCTGATGGGCGGATGGATTACAAAACCCATTTCTTACACTGCTGAGTTTCAAAATTAAAATAGACAAATACATAAACTAGAAAAACGTAAAAAAAAAAAAAAATTAGAATGTCAAAAGAAAGAATAGTATAATGGATAAAGATAGAAAGAATAGTAGAATGGATAAAGATAGGCCAATCGAGCTGCATATGAAGGATTAGCAAAGCATTAAAGTGAAAGTACATAACATGTTAAAAAAAGTAATACTTATCTTGGAAGACACTGACCTCGAAAATTTAAAAAAAATAGAACGAAATGATAGTAGAATGGACAAAGACAGAATATCTAGCTACAGAGGAAGAAGTAGCATAGCATTAAAAGTAACACTTATCTTGGAAGACAATGATTAAATTAAACAAGTCAAAAGGTATATGTTATTTTGTCAAAATTTGACAACCTAGGAATGAAGGAAAACGATCAAGAGCTACATTCAAATATGTACATTAATTTAAATACTAGTACATAACAAGGTACAAACAGAGTTACTTACACTAACCTTGGAACGAAGTTAGAAAGATCAAGAGATACATTTCAAATATGTTCAAACATAAATTAAAATTCATTACAAGTCAAAAACAAAGCAAGTTACTAGTAATCTTGGAAAAGACTTAGAAATTCATTCACAGATCGTAAAAACATAGCACACTTAGAAAAGACTTAGAAATTCATTCAGAGATCGTAAAAACATAGCACGCTTAGAAAAGACTTAGAAATTCATTCAGAGATCGTAAAAACATAGCACACTTAGAAAAGACTTAGAAATTCATTCAGAGATCGTAAAAACATAGCACGCTTGGAAAAGACTTAGAAATTCATTCAGAGATCGTAATAACATAGCACGCTTAGAAAAGACTTAGAAATTCATTCAGAGATCGTAATAACATAGCACGCTTAGAAAAGACTTAGAAATTCATTCAGAGATCGTAATAACATAGCACGCTTAGAAAAGACTTAGAAATTCATTCAGAGATCGTAAAAACATAGCACACTTAGAAAAGACTTAGAAATTCATTCAGAGATCGTAAAAACATAGCACGCTTGGAAAAGACTTAGAAATTCATTCAGAGATCGTAAAAACATAGCACACTTAGAAAAGACTTAGAAATTCATTCAGAGATCGTAAAAACATAGCACGTTGGGAAAATACTTAGAAATTCATTCAGAAATCGTAGAAACATAGCACACTTAGAAAAGACTTAGAAATTCATTCAGAGATTGTTAAAACATAGCACGCTTAAAGGTTAAAATAAAAATAAGGCTAGTTACCCCAAATCAACATGCAAAAAATATCAAATGTCAATAAATTTAAGTATCTATCTTTTATTCTTCAATTCATTTTTCATTATTTTAACTGACCTTTGCAACTGTATATTATCCTCTCCCTCGCGCCTGGCTTGATCCTCAACAAGCTTAACTTCCTCTTCCAATTTGTCTTTATGTTTTGCCTCCACATATCTCGTGTCAGGGTACTTGCTCCTCATCTCACTTTCACAATACAGACAAACCTCTGGCATTTAATTTAAAAAATGTCATGCCAAAGATGGAAATGTCACTGGAATCAACATTCACAATCGTCAGACAGCTTATCAAAACAGTTTCAGACACTGGAATAAACATTCACAATCGTCAGAGAGCTTTATCAAAACAGTTTAAGACACTGGAATCAACATTCACAATTGTCTGAGAGCTTATCAAAATAGTTTCAGACACTGGAATCAACATGGTTAAGAGAATCATTGACTACTCCAAACGTTCTGTATGTACATGGTTGAGCCCAGACAAGATGAAAGTCGAGAAAAAGATTATGGAGGCAAAGCACAAAGAGTTACTGAAACAAACTGAGCGCGATAGGCAAAAATCATTTTAGGAAGAGATAAGGTCACTGGCACAGTCAATGAAACAGGCAAAGGCAAAACAGTAGCTTGAAAAGAGGATGAATGACTAAATTAAAAAGGACCAAGTCACAAAGAGCCAGTTCAAACAAAAGATGCCGAAAAAACAAGTTTGGAAGCAAAGACGCAGGGCTAGATGACAACAATTAAATGCGAACCAGTCAGGAAGAGAACGAGTTTAAGAATGAAACAAATCGAGGTCAGGACAAAAAAAATCTTTGGCAGAGACAGTCAAAAGCAATAAGTGTGTCGGTGCCAACAATCAAGACATATACAGCTTCTTCAATCAAGTTGAAAAACACACATTAAACGAGTCATAAACACTAGCACATGACCAGTACTAATCCAACTTGCTTTGAGTGTTAGACTGAGACACAGATAGACTTGACACAAAGGAAATCCAAAAAATCTGTTATCACTCAGAACACATGTCAAACGATATCTTCTACGAGCTAGTCATTCAATTTGATCAAAATATCACAAACACAACAAAATGGTTATTTGGTAGAATTGAAGCACTTTACTTGAACATCGTCAAATATGAATATTTGGTTGCTAGCTCTTATATCGAAATACTAAAGTGGGTAAAACAGGAAAAAGCTTGCATCAAAGTTTAAAACGATGACAACAGATACTTTTTATACACTGTGTATCACTTTTAAATACTCACCCTAAGAATTCCCAAAGGTCAGAAAAGTAGGACCTCTTTAGGTATAGTAAATGGTTTGATATGTGTCCAATTAAAATTGAAAACATTGGAAAATTTGAAGATTAATTCAATATTTCAATCAAAGTGTAAGAGACAAAGGGTATGTCAAGCCAAAGAGAATAACCAACCTTGAAAAACGAGAAACACATAGATATGTTATCAAGCCATACAGAATAACCAAACTTGAAAAAGGAGAAACACATAGATATATTATCAAGCCATACAGAATAACCAAACTTGAAAAACGAGAAACACATAGATATGTTATCAAGCCGTACAGAATAACCAAACTTGAAAAACGAGAAACACATAGATATGTTAGTTATTTCGAACTGTCCAAAGACGCCAGAAATCAAAGACGGGAAGGCTTTGGAGTGGACAAAGTACAACTTTCATTATGTTGGTATCAAGGGCTTGTCAAGGTTGGTGTCTTCACAGGTAATCAAACATAACATCGTGGGCAATAATTCATATCCAAAAAGTGCTTCAATCATTTTGAGGCATCTGAAAAACTTGACGATCATAAAAGGTTATGTTATGAATTGAACAACACTCTAGATGTTATGCCCTGTGTAGGTTCAGTTGACAAATTCAAAAATTTTGACCATCAACGCGAAACGCTCTTCGTTGTGTATGCAGACTATCGATGTTTGTTGGTCCCACTAGAAAACACTGATCCCATTAAGAAGAATAGCTGGACAGTCAAAACCTTTGCACACGAACCATCTGGATTCTGCATTTTTTTGAAGGACGATCAAGTAATATCCCTCCAAATGTGTACAGGGGTAAAGATTGTGTGCTTGTCCAACTCAAAGATAAAAAAAACCAACAAAGACTGTTATTTACAGATGAGAATGAAGAGCATTTAAATTCGAGTGATGACTGTCACATCTGCAATGAGACGATTCTAGAACTTGAAAGTGGAATATCACTGCCATCTGATTGGAGAGTACATAGGCCCAAAGCACAACAAGTGCAACTTGAAATACAACCATGCTTAATTTATTCCACTGTTCATTCACCCATGTTCACAATCTGTCAGGCTATGACAGTCACCTGTTTATCATATAATTGGTAAGGAGTGACCCTGAGAATGATGTGCAAATCATACCTACAACAATTCAGTTTTGTTTGTGTGGGGTTTAACGCCATTTTTCAGCACATGATAGGCTATACATGGCGGCCAGCATATTTGGTCGAGGAAGAACCCGGGAAGAACCACAGACCCACGGGAAGCTACTGGCAAGATTTCTCACATACACACGTTGGTCGAGCCGAGACTCAAACCCACGCGGACAGAGGTGAGATATGAGTGACCTTTAAAGGCGAGCGCCTTCGACCACTCGGCCACCTAGTGACCCCATAACAATGAAATATACAGCTAATTCAGTAAAGACTTTGTTGTGGACAGCTTCACAACCAAAAAGTGTGAGAAAATAAATGTCGAACGTACAATTCATTTCGTGAACAGTTTTGGGTTCATTGGGTCTTTCTTTGAGCAACGAAACATTTTTTTTGTCAAAAATTCCATTGCAAGTATGTCTACTCTTATGGGTACTTTAATTGATTCTCGAGATTTGAAGAGACCTCACTCTCAGCCAAGGCTTCAAGACTACTACTACGTAGAGATTTGAAGAGACCTCACTTCCAGCCAAGGATTCAAGACTACTACGTAGAGATTTAAAGAGACCTCACTTCCAGCCAAGGAAATGTTTAAAGAACTTCAAGACTACTACCTAGAGAAGGACACTTTAATGGCGTGCGACATATTTTAGGGAATTCAGGGCAGAAAAAACAAAACAAAACTTGTTTTATTCTCCCCCCCCCCCCCTGCAAGCGATATGATCACCTATTGATAGCTTGGCCTCTGCTGTTTGTTGTGACTGAGGGTAACCCCTGTAATTCCTCTAGCGTCTGTTTTCTTTTCTCAAAACGGTTATTGGCGCGGACGCGCCAAGAAAGGAGTTTGAACAGATAGCTGAAGGGTTAACTCCTGCATTGCCTGTTTTCTTACCTCCTCAATTCATCCCCTCAACAGGAGGGAAAAACAAAAAGGCAGGGTGCAAAGGGTCCTACATAACACGGTTCGCCATTGTGTGGTGACCCGCCCTTTTGATGATCTTGGCGAGAAAGCTGACAGCAACCCAGGAGTATATAACCAGGGAAGCCAAATCAAGACGAAGAAAGTAGTAACCATGTTTCTTAACAACTTAGACCTTGCATTGAACACTGGTCTGTCTACTTTATAGTATAGTGTAGCAGACATGTACGCTTGAATGCTTGGTTGTGACGCCATTTTAAAATTGTTATCATGAAGATCATTATTATTAAAGAAATTTCAAAGTTGTTTGGAAAACTAAAGCTGTGAAGGGGCGAATGCAAATTGGAACACCCTTACAGATACAGACATACAAAGCTGAAATTTGAAATATGAACAGAAAATTTAATTATCTACAACTCTTTCAGCCAAACTGTCCCACTTTTATTGACTTCTTATATCTGATCTTTGCGATGAAAATTGGCCAATGTATTTACACAAAGGCTCGCATTACTGGGAGAAAGTTATAAATCAGCTTACAATTTTGCACACTTTAGGTCGGTAAGCTGAGTCGCTGACTACAGTAGGTCACTAGGTTAGTACATTTGAATGCCAAGTTGTGCCGCAATTTTTTTTTTTATGACAAAGTTTCTTAATATTAAAGAAAAGTCGGAGCTGTTTGGAAACGACAAAGCTGTGAGAGGGTGAATGAAAATCGGAACAGATTGAACACCCTTAGAAATACAAAGCTCAAATTTGAAATATGAATAGAAAATTGAGACCTATACGAATACGGTGAGAAGGTAGCGGGAAGTTGACTGGCGGAGAAGAAAGGCGCCCGTTAATTTCCGCGATCTTTGAAGTTTGCGGTAAGATTCTGGAGGACGGATGCTCTTTGTCGTCGTCTTCAGTTACAGAGGTCTTGACCTTCTAGGCCGTATTCACCACCGGAGGAGGAGGGCATTCCGCTGGAGGTAAGATTATATGAATCTCCTCAATAGCGGCTTTAAAACTAAATTCTGTCCGTTCCATTGTTGGGTCAGAATTCTCCCGCAACTACGAGTCGAAACTTTCCTCGACTGGGGTATTATCCTCTTCCTGTCTGCAAGTCCACGGGTAGGTCATGTCATAAGGCAGTGACCACGCTGTAGAATCAGCGCGCATTGCTAGAGATTATGCTGTCGGGTCGGCTGGCCTGCCAGCTGGCAAGTCCGGGCAATATATTCTGTGCACAACATTGTCGCTGAAGATGCAGTCGAGCGACGTATCGTTCTCCAGTCCTGGATGCCGGCTTGATTAATACCCGGATCGTATAAAAAAAATGTTCAGACGGCTGGATGTGCCTGTCTGCAGCCGGGACGGCGTACAGTGCATGATGAAATTCTTGCGAGCCGGTACGGCCGGCAAGGTTGGAAAATACTCCCACATGCCCGGCTTCCTCCGTACACCCAGTGGGGTGCCTTTGAACGAAGGACGAATAATCATCGAATTCGCTCGTCGACAGAACTTTCTGTACGAGTCTAATAATTCTTGATTCCAGATCTCGATTGGATTCTAACGGCAATGTTTCCGCAGGCGTGGATTTGTCGTAGTTGTCGGGGTCGGTTTGGTTATTTTAGCTGGTGGAGGGGTAAGTATCTCCGCATCCCCAATAAAACTGGTCAGTGATTCTGAGTTAGAGGTAATACTTAATATATCTTGGTCGGATGTTTTTGACCTGACCATTTTCGCTCCATCCTTAAGCTATTTCTTTTTAGACGCTGGGCTAGGTGTGCGTGCATGAATACTTTGTACATGCCAAACATAACTCGTGGTTGTCCTCCACGATCTTATAACGACGGCATTTCTTGCACTTGAAAGACATCGTAGTTGACTACTGAAAAGAGAAACAAACAAGTGCAAGTATAAATATAAAATATACAATGTTCAATTAGGAGAACTCGCGTTCCCGATACGTCCTAAGAACAAAGAAATAGCCTGCAAACAATGCAGCGGTGAATAATGGCGTTACCGTTCGAATCACATCGATAATCACGAACCGAAAAACACGTAAATGTAGTACGCTTATACTTACTATACCACCAAAAAACATAAATGATAATGTGTAAAATCCAGTGTATGTTCACGGAGGACTGTCGACAGTCGCAAGCGAAAGCGTAAACTGGCTACATCTAGGTTACGGATCGCCACCTAGCTGGATAAGGGAAGTTAATTTGTAAGAGTTGCTTCCCTTGGTCTATATGAGATATAGACAAAAAGACGTTTTTACGTTTATATGAGGGCTGAATTCTGGAGGTAGCATAAAGTCATTCCTAAATTTAATGCGATTGGGTAATGTATTTGACAGATACAAAGTTTAGGTGGGGAACAGAGAATGAGATTGCCTGAATCATGGAAACTTTGATGTCAATTCCTGATAACAACTATAATGATTACATCCTTGAAGTGGAGTTAGAGATACCAATACATTTGCACGACTTCTTCAAGTAATATCATCTTGTCCCAGAAAAGTTGGTTCCAGACGAAAATAACATGCCAGCTATGCAGAAACATTTGATTTAAACCGTTTCCAAGTCATTTTGTACCTTGAAAAATAAAACAGAATAGGTTACGCACTACAGGAATACCAAATTCTACCTTGAGATGGAAACCGACAAGGTTGATCATATTCAATTAGCAAGCTTGGTTAAAAGAGTACATAGAGTTGAATACTTCACCCAGGCAAAACGACATCATCAACTTCGATAACGATTTTTTCAAGTTGATGAATAATGTTGTTTGGGAAGCAAATGGAAAACTTGAGGAAGCGTTTCAGCGAGAGGATCTGTACAAGTAAAAAGTACATGAAGTGACAAGGAAACCTGGAATTTGCAAGCAGGAATTTCATTGATGAAGACTTGGTACAAATGAGCCTAAGAAATAAAACTGAGGCTCTCTAAACCAACCTATAGAGGGTTCTGTGTGCCTGACCTATCCAAGTTGTTGATGTACACGTTTTATTACCAGAAGTTGAAAAATCATTATGGAGATCGTATGACACTGAATGTTACCGATACAGACTCATTGTGTGTGCACGGGGAGACACAAAATCTTTATGAGGGCATGAAAGAGGATATCATAGCAATTGATAAAAGTGACTATCTAAAGAACGTGTTTGGCATTTCACAGGTCAAGAAAAAGGTTGTGGGTTTTTTTAAGGATGGGCTAAACGGTGTCCCAATCTGGGAGTTTGTAGGCCTGAGATCAAAGTTGTACATCTACAGAACTGACACAGGTGAAAAGAAAACTTGCAAGGGCATAAAGTGCATGGTACAACAAAATCTGAGGATGGAAATGTATAAGCACTGTTTTCTCATGCATGAGGAAAATTATCAGGTAATGTCATTCATACGTTTCTTGAACCACCAACTCTACATGAAGATGAAGAAGATTGCTCTGTCTTGCACAGATGACAAAGGTTGTTTGTTTTTTTTTGGGACAAAATAATGACTCCACCATATAGATACATATCCTTTTAGAGTGGAGAACGTACAATGAAAGCATTTAGCTTTTTGACTCCATACTTACAGACAGGGGATTAGTTAAATATCTTAAATGTTTGACTGATTGTTTAGTCTTCAAAGCAATGTGATACAATGGAATCAACATAGCTTCTGATGGAAATGACCTTATCAAAAACTATTTAATGTTGCTTGTTATGAGGATACTCCTCGAGTTGGAGGAAGAAATTTGAAAAGGGCTTGTTAGGTGACTCATGTTCTATGGGCAACATACTACAAAATAATGCGCGGATTTAACATAACATGTTCCTTCAAGTTTCCAAAGCTGCTTAAGAAAAAGAAAAAGGCTACTGTTAGAATAATTGATCTGGGAAAAATTGAAGTTGTTGTGAAGGGAAAAGTAAACCAAGGATTTGAAAATAATTTTGTCCCAGTAATTACACACGTTTTATCTGAAGATGACAATTATTCATTGATCAGTAAATATAGATCCTAAAAGAAAACAATAAACCTGAACCAGTATATGGGACAGGTGGTGGATACATCATCTCTTACGATTATGAAGACCAGGCAACGACAATTCCTGCTTGTTAAATGTCAATGACTATCCCGATGAAGGAGTCAACAATGATATATATATCATGTGGCACTGGATACAGGAATCATAATATCCTACAGCATGTTGCTTTATACATTTTTTTACTTTAAAATTGGTTCACCCTACAACCTAACATTTGAGAAGATCATGAAACTTATGATTCTAGTTGGGCTAGCAGAGATAAGCAATGTTGTTTTGATTTTAAGTGGTTTTTGATGCCCGATAGAATAATACCCAATGGTGAGATAGGATGCTATGTGCTATATCTATGTCGTTAACATTTGCTTTGCTAATTTACCCTATGTAGCTTGATAATCTGTTTTGTGCATTCCTCTAACCTTTCTTTTCACATTCTTTTTTTTTTTGTTTTTCAAGGTTATGTATTTGTCTATTTTAATTTTGAAACCAAGTAGTGTAAGAAATGGGCGTTTTAGAGTCCATCCACCCATCGGATTGAAACATTGTTTTGTATTTTGATTTTAAAAAATACCCTCCTGTGCTAGTACTCTTCAGTGTCAATACTATTTTCTTTGAAGGTTATATTGTGCCGAGACAAGTAGAGTGTGTCTTGCCCAAGGATACACCATGATAGCTGATCCAATGCTGGGAACTGAACCCACAACCTTCTGGTCAGGTGTCCAAAGCCTTAACAACTGTGGCACAAACTTTTGTAATGATACAAATGCATACCAAGTTTCATGAAGATATCTCAAGAAGTGTGTGACGGACTGTTTGACAATTTATAAACAAGAGCCCCTTGAAGAGACTGACACTCTACTGAGGGAAAAGAATTTCCAGGAATTAAGGATAAGACCATTTATTCCTTGTAACTGTCGAGTGTTGAAACCATCTCCGATATTCTTCAGCAATAACAAGATTTTCAAATTAATTGCTGTCAGGCTGTCAGCTTGGCACCATTTTCATTTATGACAAAGCAGGCATCATTAGAAGTCTTTTGGTGAAAACCCTATGTCATAATCATCATCCATTCAGAGGGAGTTATGACAACAAGACTTTTAAGACAGTCGTTGTGGCAGCCATATTGGATGTATGACTGGCACCATTGTCATTTAGGACCTGGTGAAAAACCCGTCATAATGATCATCCATTCAGGGGGAGAAGTGACAACAAAAATTTTAAGACAGTTGTAGTAGCAGCCATATTGGATGTACGACCATTTTAATTTAGGGCCAACTAGAAATCATAAGTGCATTGGTGTAAACCCGTTGTTGATATGCCATCCATTTGCAGAGTAGAGATAACAATATTTTCATGATACAACTTTCCATTCACGAGGAGAAGCAATAACAAGACTTTCAAGATGGCTGCTGTGGTGGTCATATTGGATGTCAGATCTGCACTATTTTCATTTAAGATCAACTGGACATCATTAGAAGTCTTCTGGTGAAAACCCCACGTCAATATGAATTTCTCTTCAAGCAGATTTGTGATAACAAGATTTTTAAGATGGCTGAGATGGTGTCCATATTGGATGTCAGATTGGCACCATTTTTATTTAGGACCAGCTAGACATGTAGGAAGTCTTTTAGTGAAAACCCGATGTTGATACGATGATCCATTCAGGACGAGTAGTGATAAGATTTTCAAGATGGCTGCCATAGTGGTCATATTGGTTGTCAGATCGGCATAATTTTTATTTAGCAGCAACTAGACATCATAAGAAGTCTTTCAGTGAAAACCCCATGTTCATATGACCATCCTTTCTGGAGGTATAGCATAAACAAGATTTTCAAAATGGCCTCTGTGGCAGCCATATTCGATGTCTGAGCAGCACCATTTTCATTTAGGACCAACTAGACCATAGGATGAATGTGTGTTAACCTCTTCTGGTCTATGACCAGTAGAGCTAAAAAAAACCTGGGAATAACTCTTAAAATGTTGATCAAACTCCATTTGACATAATGATGTTTCATGAAGATATCTTAACGGATTCAGGAGATATTAAGTAAAGAAAAATGTCCAATAGATGGACGGACAGGCAAGGTGACTTCTGTATACTTTGCCCACACACACACACACACACACTTTGTTTGTGGTGGGTAAAAAAAAAACGAATTTTTTGCTTTAAAAATGTTCTGAAAGTAAGGTTTAAATTAAAATTAACAGGAATCCCTCAAAGTGACTGATGCTCTTCTGGGCCCAAAAATTTCCAGGAATTCAAGATAAGACCATTTCTTCCTTTTAACTGCTGAGTGTTGAAACCATTTCTGATATTCCTAAGCAATAACATGTTTTTCAAATTAGCTACTGTGGTGGACATACTGGATGACTGGCACCATTTTCATATAGGACGAAGAAGGTATCATAAGAAGTCCTTGCTGATATAGCTATCCATTTGGGAATAGTGGAGATAATATTTTCAAGATGGCCATCATGGTGGCCATATCGAGGGTCAATTTGCATCAATTTCATTTAAGAGGAGTACCAATAACAAGATTTATAAGATGGCAACCATGGCGGTCAAACTGGAATTCAGATGAGCACCATTTTAATTTAGGACCAAGAAGACATTGTAAGAAGTCTTCTGGTGAAAACTCCACGATAATACGCCTTTCCATTTAGAATGAGTAACAACAAGATTTTCAAGATGGCTGCTATGGTGGCCATATTGGATATCAGATGGTATAACGGTACCAACTGCGCAAGCCTGGTGTGTGTGTGGGGGGGGGGGTGGTGGAATGGAACTTAAGGTGTAGGGAACTTTGTATTCAGAAATAAACAACAAAACTAGCTGTGATTGGTGCATTATGTAAAAGTTGTAGTTTCTGTCTGGCTTAAAAAAAAGTAGAGAAACTTGGCAACATGTGATATTATGTTAATTCATATCTTGATCATATTTTTTATTTTTTATGATATTTTACAAATGTGATACACATCACTGAAATTGCCTCTGTTGTGACTGGATAACTCTTACCTGTTTAGTTCCAGCAGAGTTATCGCTCTAAAAATGCAATGGAGTACCTGCTTCTGTCATTGCCAAATTGACAGTCTAACATTGCTCTCTTTGACAGTGTGCGACATGCATGCTGAAGTAGGACAGAAATTACAGTTCTCCAAACATTAGCATCGAGGTCCATGGAAAAACAATTGGTGTTGTGATACCAGATGTGCACCATTTCCATTTAGGACAAACTAGACATCATAAGAAGTCTTCTGGTGAAAGCGTAATGAGAATATGACCAGCGAACCAGAAGAAGTAGCGATAATAAGATTCTGCAGATGGCCATTGTGGCAGCCATATTGGAAATACAATTGGTACCCTTTTCATTTACAGCCAAATAGACATAAGAAGCCTTTCATTGAAAACCTCATGCCGATACATTCATTCAAGATAATTGATAAAATTTTCAAGATGGCCACTGTGGTGGCCACAATAGATGTCTGAACGGCACCATTCTTCATTTAGGACCATTTAGACATCATAAGAAGTGTTCTGGTGAAAACCCCATGTCAATATGACTTTTTGTTCAGGAGTAGCGACAAGATTTTTAAGATGGCTGCTGTGGTGGCCATATTGGACATCAGATCGGCACCATTTACATTTAGGACCAACTAGACATCATAAGTCTTTCATAAAAAAAAAAACCAATGTTGATATGACCATCCGTTCAGGAGAAGCAGCAATAACATGATCATTATTTAGTCCCAACTAGACATCATAAGTTGTCTTCTGGCGAAAACCCCATGTCAATATGACTTTCTGTTCATGAGGAGCAGCAATCACAAGATTTTCAAGATGGCTGCCATTGCAGCCATATTCGACTTCAGATCAGCACCATTTTCATTCAGGATCAACTAGCATCATAAGAAGTCTCTTAGTGAAAACCCCATATTGATAAGACCATCCATTCAGGAGGGGTAGTGATAAGATTTTCAAGATGGCTGCTTTGGCGGTCTAGGACTAACCAGACATCATAGGAAGTCTTCTGGTGAAAACCCCATGTCAATATAACTTTCTGTTCAGAGGGAGCAGTAATAACAAGATTTTTAAGATGGCTGCCATGGTGGCCATTAGATCGGCACCATTTTCATTTAAGATTAACTATACATCAATAGAAGTCTTTTAGTGAAAACCCCATGTTGATCCATTCAGGAGAAGTAGTGATAAGATTTTCAAGATGGCTGCTGTGGTGGCCATATTGGATGTCTGAGTGGCACCTATTTCATTTAGAACCAACTAGACCAAGGGATAAATGTGTGTGCAAAGGTTCATGGCAATCCTCCAAGAATTTCAGATGTAGCGATAGCAAACTTGAGCTAACAGACGGATGGACGATGGACTAAAGACCATCCCATAAGCTCTTCTGGTCTATGACCAGTAGAGCTTAAAAATGAAAAAGAACTGTGTCCAGAAGATGTCATTAAGGAATTACTGTAGTATCATTTATTTTCGTGGTTTTGTAAAAAAAAAGACATTTTCGTGGGTACTTAAATTCGTGGTTTGCCTGTCAAAGTTTGTATATTACTAAGTGTTTAATTTCGTAGTTTAACCTCTACAAATACCCAAAATAAAGAATACAAAAGAATAAAACTCTGCCGTCGCAAACGGCGGTCACTTGAATGTTTATAACAATACTTTCACATGTATGAGCACAAATCAAAAACCTGACAAGTTCAATACTGACACAGTGTTTTTGTCCAAGTGTATAACATCAATGGAAGCCGACGCGGCCAACAACACTAAAACAATACTACCGCCTCTATGATCACAAATAGCACACATGTCAAGGTCAATCACTTACACAGTGTTTTCGTCCGAGTGCTCAACATCAAAGGAAGCCGACGCAGACTACAACACTAAGTCAATCGGTTATTAAAGTAACCTGTATGATCTCTAACTTAAACCACTATCCATAAAGGGAACAAAACACGTGACAGGCTGCCCATTGCTCAATGCAATCAGCAGACAGTGGTAATATCTGATATGTCTAGAGCCCATCAATGTGAGAAGATGCTAACTAAACTGAAAGAAAGTGGAATCACACATTTGTTTGTGCCTGCCTCATGTACAGACCAACTCAACCACTAGACTTGACAATAAATAAAGAGTACAAAGAATAAGTAAAATCACACTTCCACAACTGGTATGCTAAACAGGTCATGGAGGCCATCATGAAAAAAAAGGAAGATGCTACTGGTGACGATCACCGATTGCAACCTCAATAATCAAGCGAATTCGGGTTGAATGGATAATTGCAGCACACACGACAATGAGTGAAAGATGTGACCCAATTATAAGTGGTTTGGAGAAAGCTGGACTTGTTTAATTCTGCAATTTGGTGATTATTTACCCGACAAGCATTTGTGTGTACATTGAGACTTGATTGACACGATGTTGATAGTGGCTTTGTCCGAAAATCAGTGAAGTGTGAGTTTTAATACTCTGCTGTAATTAGTGTATATACGTAGTGTTTCATTAATAATAGTGCTTCAAGCAATAGTTCTAGTATTATACAGGCTTGTTGTTCTTTTGGATTAAAAATGCATGGATAAAATGAAATGTGGTTTCAGGAGGATTTAAATTGTTCAACAACAGTTGTACTCAAGTGAAGGCTCGATTTGAACAAGTATTTAATTTAATTTTCACATACTATTATTTTTTATTATTCTTTCTTTCATTTTCAACATTATTAGTGTTTGAATACCTTATGCTTTTTCTCGTTTCTCTCTATCCTTACTTATCTCGCATATCGATTTAAGGCAGTGAGTGGAAATTACAGCTATCGGACATCTTAACGACACGTGTGCATTGAAATAATATAAAATGCTTTATAATTCTTTTTTCAAAGGTTTAAAATAAAACAAACACATATAAAAGCTAATATTTTACTTCCAAATTACAGTATTGACATTGATTTATGAATTACTAGTAGGTTCCTTAATCTCTAGGAATGACACACGGGGGGGGGGGGGGGGCATCATCATATGTGGCTAATTTTTCGTTGGGTATTTTAATTCGTGGTATGGGGCAACATCAAAAACCACGAAAATTGATCATACTACAGTATTGAAGAATCCTTAGTTTCAGATGTAAAGTGCAACCTTCTGAGTCAAGCATGGACCATGTCTGAATCTAATCCTGATGGAAAATCAAACCCGATATTGGCCCTCTTTATATTCAGTGTCATTTTGCTTTTGATCCACGAAGTCTTTAAACAGTTATTGAGCAGAAACAAAATTGTGACGCAAGGGGAAATGTATTACACTTGTTGTTAGATTCCAGAAAGAGACAACCAAGCTCACTTGTATGTTTCATTATTCCTGCACTTTTCAAAGAAGTTTTATGAACACTGCTAACCTACAGTTTGAGGTTTTCCAGTAAGATAAAACCTGGGTTAACCTGCACACAACTGTCATTAATGCAATACCAAAAGGTCTATGTGACCTACATTTCTGTGGTAATCAAGCTCCATGAAGATATACCTAAACTGGCAAGAATGGCAGGAAAACATAAGTTTTATACTGGTGTTAATGTGATTGCAGATGATGCCAATGAAGCCAGGGTTATGGTATAAGCTCTTCTGTGTTTCATACAGGCGAGATAAAATGAGATCTTCCAACTTACTGCTACTGTCTGTTGCACCATAACAAGACAAATGGATGCAGAAGTGAAAAATTTCATATGGTATAATCTAGATAGGAATAAGACAAGAAGAACATGATATTATATTTTTATATCAGTATCAAACTACAGTTTGTCACAACATTACCATAACAAAGTATAGATGTTCTGAAATGTGGTCACAAGACTAAAACATGTTGTTTTGGACGGGTTTCAAAATTTATTGATGGAATATGTCTAAATGTTCTAACTAGAGAAGTGGTGATATGAATATTTTGTATACACACCAAAACAAAACTGTGCAGGAACATACAAAGCCATCAATCTTAGTCTTCAGCATGAAAATGTTATCTATTTTCATTTAGATCAGAATACAAATTAATGATGTCATTACGATGCAACATTTTGATTTGATAACTCTCTAGAGTGGAAATTAATAACCACAAAGGTTAAAATATTTAATAACACATTTAAACAAGAGAAAATTGTAATGATAAAAATTTCTACATGGTTTGTCAACTGCACATTAATGACAAAACAATTATTGGCCAAGCATTTCTGTTTACAAATGCAGCATTAAACAGTATTTTTATCTTAACCTTTATACTGAAGACAATTATTTTAATTATGGTGACTGTGATATTCAAGATTACATACATGTAAAAGCTAAAACAAACTGAACAAACAGTGTAAGAGAACAATATCAAAACATACGATTTACAAGTAAATTTCCTCTATT
Organism: Margaritifera margaritifera; assembly: GCA_029931535.1. Taxonomy (NCBI): domain Eukaryota; kingdom Metazoa; phylum Mollusca; class Bivalvia; order Unionida; family Margaritiferidae; genus Margaritifera; species Margaritifera margaritifera. Next base: position 8,893,704 of record JAQPZY010001686.1, read on the forward strand.
ATATGTTAAAATGTTCAAGGAGATTCTTCCATTCATTTTATCCATACAACAGAAAAACAGAAAATCACTTTTCACATGGTGATATATATATATATATATATATATATATATATATATATATATATATATATATATATACATATATATACATACATTTCCACTTTATTTTGTAAGAAAATTTATAGTTTCTCCCTAAGAATGATCATTGTTCACCAAGTTTCATTTCAAAGACATTAACTACTTTACAGTAGTGAAGAAGAAAATTTACTAAAAGAAACATGATTTCTCTGTTTTCACATTTTTCAATACAGTACTTTAGATATTGTAGTAGTCATAAATGAAGATAAGTGACTAATGAATAAGATGTAGGCGATCTCGCCTTTAAAAAGCTATTCTATACATGATTGATTGTTCACATATCTCATATTCATATGATAAAATCTCCCTCAACTCCAATGTGACTTTGTTCCATCCTGAAATCCTTCCTACTTGGATGATGATTTGCATCCTCCTTTTTACATGACAGGTGTATGTGAAAAACACAACTTGAATATATAGGGGGCCTTCCCAGCTGGAAAAAAAAAGAGAACTTCTTGTCAATTTTGTAAGAAACCTATATTTAATAAATTTATTAATGTCTGGACTCAATTTCACTCATCTACATGGTAATCGGACCTTTTAATTATTTATGTCCCCCCCCCCCCCCCAACAGCTTACACATTTTTTACAGCATACACTATGTGATATCACAGAAGTCAATGTGCTGTGAATACAGACAAAAGACATATAGGTTGGTGACTTAATCAAAATATGCATAGAAATAATGAGACGGGGGTAAAATGTTATAAAAAGTAAATAAATCATTATCACATTTAAGTAAACTTTTTAAATTAGAAACCTTAAAACCTTATTGTATCTAATCTTAAAATCTCAAGTTTCCGATCCCAAGTCAAAGTCAAAGATAATTGTACAGTATACTTACAAGGATTAGGTATGCTGGCATGATTTGCAGCCATCAGACCTTCTATGGCTTCGGGCTTGCTGGTGAATTCTAGCAGCCCAGTGGAACTCTTGTCAGCTATAAACAAAAAAGAGAAGAAAGAAAAAAAAAAAGATTTACATTTTGTTAATTAAAATTATGTCCCTTTTAAAAATAAGAAGTTTAAATGCTTGGAAAAAGTATAAATACCAGGTACAAAAACACCCCCACCTGCCTAACATCTACATAAATGACAAGTTAGCCAAGTAATCTGGGTTAGTATGATGCTTTTTGATATATTAAGATTTTTATATTTTGTAGTATTTTATGGCAGTCATAATGGAAAGCAAATCAGCATCATTTGTACAAACTTGAAAGGCCTTATGCCAGTATGCTTTCTGTGAAATTTGGTAAAATTTTGTTGACTGGTTTTTGAGAAAAGTTGTACATGTATTAGGAATTTCTGAAACAAGGTGAATCATTTAGATAACATTATGTTACTGGGCTTTTCCACTGGACATGGATTTGTCCTTGATCAATGTTATGAATTAACAACAGTCCCTCGAAGGGACTGATGCTCTAATGGCTGAAAAGAATTTCCAGGTATACATGATAAGACCATTTCTTCCTTTTAACTGCTCAGTGTTGACACCATCTCTAATATTCTTTAGCAATTAATAAATTTTCAAATTTGCTGCTATGGTGGACATATTGGATATCAGTTTGGCACCATTTTCATTTAGAACCAACAAGACATCAAAAGTTTTTTGGTGAAAGCATGATATCTATGTGACCAGTCATTTAGGAGAAGTATTGACAAGATTTTCATGATGGCCACTGTGGTGGCCATATTGGAAGTCAGATCAGCACCATTTTCATTTTTGACCAACTAGACATCATAAGAAGTCTTTTAATGTAAACCCCATGCTGAAATGACCATTCATTCAGGAAAAGTAGTGGTAACAAGATTTTCAAGATGGCCACTATGGTGGCCATATTGTATGTTTGAGCAGCACTATTTCATTTTTGACCAACTAGACATCATAAGAAGTCTTCTGGTGAAAACCCATTACAATATTACTTTTCGTTCAGGAGTAGCAGCGATAACAAGATTTTCAAGATTACAACTGTTTCCTTTTCTGCTTTTTGTCCAAGAATCTGGATGTTCCTTATTATACTTCTGAGCTGATTGTTTAAACTTTTTAAGAGACTTATTGTCTCTTTCACATTCAACGTGTTTTCGTTTGTTGGATGCCATTTCTAGAAAATACTGTAAGCAACAGCTTGATCATGCAAGCATTTTGCATGAAAAATATGGGCAGTTTAAAGCATCTGAGGTACTCCTGTAAAGTTAGGCTGGTTCCCTGACCAACTCCACTAAATCTAATCTGAAACCCAAATCCTGATCAAACACGGACAAGCCAGTATCCGGATTTGACCACACCGATCATATGTCTATTATTCTGCAAGTCTGTAATTTAAGGGTCATTTCAGTTAGACTTGCAGTCAAATGATAGGAGTTGGCAGGTCTGCATTTGTATAAATCTAAAAGGTGTTCAACCTAGGACACTTTGTAGTAAATTTGGTCAAATTCTGTTAAGTGGTCTTTTAGAAGCAGTTATGAAAGGTTTTTCTAATTTTAGCTACAGCAGCCACATTTAAAGGCAGATTGGCATCATCTGTATGAACCTAAAAGCCCCTTATGCCAGGATGCTTTCTCTTAAAAATTCCACATTCTGTTGAGTGGTTTTTAAAAAGTTGTTTAAAGGATTTTACATCGTTATTAATGACAGGCATATTTGATGGCAAATTGAAATCTGAAAGCCCTTAATACCAGAATGCATTTTGTACAATTTGGTCAAATTCTGTTCACCAGTTACTGAGAAGTTGTTGCAAGTTTTTAAAAAAATATTTGTAGTAATGGTGGCCATATTTGATGGTGGATTGACACAGTCTGTATAAATTTGAAAGCCCTCTATGCCAGGATGCTTTGTCAAATTTGGTTAAATTCTGGTAAGGTTTTTTTTTTTAGTAGAAGTTGTTTCAAGATTTTTCTATTTTAAGTAATGGCAGCCATATTTGATGACAGATCAGCATCATTTGAATAAATCTGAAAGGTCTTCATGCCTGGATGATTTCTGTCATATCAATATCTGCTGAGCAGTTTCTAAGAACAAGTTCTTTTTTAAAAAAATTTTAGTAACAGAGGCCATATTTGATGGCAGATCAGCGTCATTTGTACAAATCTGACAGGCCTTCATGAAAGGATGCTGTCAAATTTGGTCAAATTCTGTCAAGCAATTTTGAAAAGAAATTAATTGCAAGTTTTTCTATCCCTGAGTAACAAAAGCCATATCTGATGGCAAATGGGCACCAAGTATAGACAAAGCTGAAAGTCCTTCATGCCAGAATGCTGTCAAATTTTGTCAAAATTCTGTTGAGCAGTTTTTGAGAAGTCATTTAAAGGTTTTTCTATTTTTAGTAATAGTAGCCATATTTGATGGCAAATCGTCAATATTTGTACAAGTTTGAAAGCCCTCTATGCCAGGATGCTTTCTGTTAAATTTGGTCAAATTCTACTGAGCAGGTTTTTAGAAGTTGTTGAAAGATTTTTCTAATTGCAGTAATGGCAGCCATATTAAATTACAGATCAAAATCAGTTGAACAAATTTGAAAGGCCTTAATACCAGTATGCTTCCTGTAAAATCATATGCAAATTGGTCAAGCAGTTATTGAGAAAATGTAAATGACATTTACGAATGGACGACATGACAGATGATTCACAACAGATGAAGGGCCACACCATAAGCTCACTTGCCCTTATGGCCAGGTTAGTTAAGAATTATACTGTGCGCTGATCAAATGACTTCTGTACTGAATTTTGTATTGCATTTAAAGCTTCTTCTCTTCATTCAGCCCTAAATCTAATCAACAAAGTATCCTGTCTGGACATCATAAGCAAACTTAAAATTAATTTATGATTCTTTGTTACTTGATACACTATCCATGAAACTGACAAGCAAGTTTTTCACATATCTAAATTACATGCATGCAGAAAGTTAAGTGAGTCCTCACCATATCCAATCCCACTATTACAAATTTCAGCATTTTATGAACATCTACTTTGGTTTCCCTAAAATAATCTACATATAAATATATACGTTTCATTATTACAAACAAATAAGTCAAATACAAACCCAAATCATTGACCAAACCACTAAAGTGGAAAAGCTTCTGTTTTCATTTCTGTTTGTGTGTTTGAGGGAACAAAAAAAACCCTGTAGCACCATTTAATAAACTTGATGAAAGTTTATACCATTCTTCAGGGTGATACAAAGAAGAAACAACTTAATCTTGGTGCTTATACATCATCAACTTCTTAAGTATTGCCATGTTATATATTACTAATACTCCATTTTACATATATTATTAGCTTCAGTCACCCAGCCTGCTTCAGCTTTCACTTCTGTGCCACTGAGACCTGAACCAGATTGACCCTCGGGGGGACCTGACTGGTATTCAATTGGGAAGTTGAAAGAGTAGCCTTCCCATAGAAAATCAAAAGCTTGCCACTACAGGACAGAATTTGCAGGAGCAGCCAGGTTTTGCATCTTCATATGCCCTTTAAGTTAATTATGATGATGGACTCCAGTGTATGTAGATATTCCAAACTATCAAGAAAGCAGCATTTCAAAATTGTATGAGTGAACTTTCTGAAGATAATTTCGATGGCACTGTAATTGTTAAAATCTGAATTTTGGAGTATGGTGCCTGTTGGTACTTACACTTCGAAGGAAATCGCTTTATCTTATATGGAGTCTTCACGCCAAGACCTTCAAATAGCTGCAAATAAACACAAATACCTGATGAAACATGTTGTTTATATAATAATATCATAATTAGATCAATTGAGCTATTGTGGGAAAAAATCTGGATAAATAGATCCAAAGGTAAAAGTCAGAAATATATAAAGTAAAAACACATGGGCCTTCCCATTTTCATGTAAAAAAGTAAGAACACAAGGGTCTTCTCATTTTCATGTAAAGAAAAGTAAGAACACATGGACCTTCTCATTTTCATGTAAAAAAAAGTAAGAACACATGGGCCTTCCCATTTTCACATAGAAAAGCACACATGGGCTTTTCCTTTTTCATGTAAAAAACTAAGAACACATTGGCCTTCCATTTTCATGTAAAAAAAAGTAACACATGGGCCTTCCCATTTTCATGTTTAAAAAAAGTAAGAACACATGGGCCTTCCCATTTTCACATAGAAAAGCACACATGGGCCTTCCCATTTTCATGTAAAAAAGTAAGAACACATGGGCCTTCTCATTTTCATATAAAAAGTAAGAACACATGGGCCTTCCCGTTTTCATGTAAAAAAGTAAGCATAGATGGGCCTTCCCATTTTCATGTAAAAAAGTAAGAACATGTGGGAATTCCTATTTTCATGTAAAAAAGTAACTATGCAATGCATCAACTAAATACAATCTGTAATGGAATGTCTTTTTTCTGCAAATCTTCTTAAATAAGAAATATATTTTCAATGATAATTCTATTAAATATTTTAGACCTATCTGAACATAATTAACCTATTTTGTATCAATTATGAATTTAGCATATTTACTGAAGCCCATCAACTAGAACTGTGATTGTAGTTTTTTTTAGTGTGATTGTCTAAAGATCTTATGCAAATGCTTACATATGTTCATAAACACAACTAGATGTGGCAATAAAACTTCTGCTTCCATTCCACTCAAGTTGCATTAGAATTTGGCATGTTTTAAGTAAAAATAGTTGCGAATTTTGATGCAAAGTGCAAGTGTTCTGGTGGAGGCAAGTGATGCTGCCAGTGATGGCAGCAATACAAAGATGGAAAATTGAGATTTTGATCCCTTTTTGGCTGAAAACCAAGTAGCAGACAATCCCAGAGATAAGTGCAAGTTGTTCTGGATTAAAGCTTCAACATTCATACATGTAAATCAGCTTAGTTTAGTTTACTGCCTGTAAATGTTTTCAAAATTCGTAATTGTGTAAACAAACATGCATGTGGGTGTCAGCAATGCAGGAACTACCTGTTCCAATTAAATGATATATTTCCACATTTCTGGTTAAGAGGACTGTTTAGTAGGATTTTTCAGTTAATTCTTTTCTTAAAGTATCGATGATTTTCACAGTGAATGTGGCATTACTAGTAAAAAGCCAAAGTTGAAGAGAATTGGTTGTACTGCACATTGCACATCACATTGATTTGCTGATAAAATTGACAAAGATTTTCTTTAAACTGCATTATTTACCTTTGAAAAACATTAATTTTATTTTGAAGAAATACCATCAAGTTTGCAAGCAACTGCAGTTTCATTGTATAGCCCACCAAAGGATTCTATATACATGTCCAGGCAGTATGTCCTGTTGCATTATTGATTTTTCCATCATGTACATAGACCTATGTTGCAATGATCTTAAAGATGTTTTACCTAAATTGTCAGATATATTCAACAAAGACATGTCTTGCAAACTGAATCTCATAATATGAGACAAGAGATGCAAAGGAAATGATACAACTGCAAGCTGAGAGGTATGGCACATTGTAAATAGCTTACATATAAATAGTCCAATTATATTAGACTTTGCATCCAAACTTTCAATATTTACATTTCTCATGCCAATATTTTCATTTTGTTTCTCTCTCCGAGGGAATGCGATCACACATTCCATAACCAGTAAAAGCAAAACTCGGACTAATATTTTAAATGTTCATATCAATGTGTGGCATCTTATGTTACAGTACTAACATATTAACAGGTGTCAGCTGTAAGCCAAACGTGCAGATCAGGGGGAAGGTTAAGATTTGAATCAGTTTGATTAAACTGCATCATTTTAGTTACTGAATACCATGTACATGTTTAGAAACTTCCGTAAATGTTATAGCCTTATTCAGGATGGAGACAACTGGGTTCAAAATTGATTTGAATTGGACAGTAAAACAGTAACAAGAGTCCCTTCAAATGGCTGATGCTCTACTAGCTGAAAAGAATTTCCAGGAATTTAATATAAGATCATCTCTTCTTTGTAACTGTGGCAAGTCCAATGTTTGTTTGTGTTTTGTGGGTTTAACACCATTTTTCAGCACATGATAGGCTATACACGGTAGCCAGTATATTTGGTCGAGGAAGAACCCAGGAAAACACCGGAAAGAACCACCAACCCACAGGAAGCTACTGGCAACCTTTCTCACATACCCATGTTGGCTGAGCCGAGACTTGAACCCACATGTATAGAGGTGAGACGTCAGTGATCGTAAGGCGAGCGCCTTAGACCACTCAGCCACCCAGGGATAACAAGATTTTCAAATTGGTTGCTGTGGTGGACATGTTGAATGTCAACTTGACACCATTTTCATTTAGGACAGGCATGTGCAACTTCCTTCAGGGTATGGGCTGGATAAGTGATTTTAAAAGTCACACCCTATGATGTAAATAGGTGGATAAAAATAGGTCAATGGCCGTAGGTTGTACATGCCTGATTTAGGACCAACAAGGCATCATAGGAGATCTTCAGGTGGAAGCCCCATGTTGACATGACTTTCTGTTTTGAAGTAGCGATGTTTATACAACAATCCATCGAAACCATGTTCATATTGGACCAACCATACATAATAAGAAGTCTTCAGGTAAAAACCCCAAGGCAATATTACTTTTCACTCACTAGGATTAACAATAACAAGATTTTCAAGATGGCCACTCTGGCAACCATACTGGACATCTAATTGGCACCATTTTCATTTAGGACCAACTAGACATCATTCGAAGTCTTCTGGTCAAAACCTCACGGCAATATTACTTTTTATTCAAGAGGATTAGGAAAAACAAGATTTTCAAGATCGCAACTGTCGCTTCCATATTGGACATAAAATTGGCACCATTTTCGTTTAGGACAAACTAGACATCATAAGAAATCTTCGAGTGAAAACCCCATGCTGATATGACCATCCATTGAGGAGGAGTGGCAATAACAAGATTTCAAGATGACCATTGTGGTGGCCATATTGGACATCAGATTGGCACTATTTTGATTTATGACCAACTAGATATCATAAGAAGTCTTCTGGTGAAAACCCCATGGCAATATTACTTTTCATCCAGGAGGATTAGGAAAAACAAGATTTCATTCAGGAAAAGTAGCAATAAAAAGATTTTCAATGCTGGACATAAAAGTGGCACCATTTTCATTTAGGACCAACTAGACATCATTAGAAGTCTTTGAGTGAAATCACCATGTTGTTATGACCATCCAATTGAGTAGGAGTACCAATAACAAGATTTTCAAGATGACCACTATAGCAGCCATACTGGCCACTAGATCAGCACCATTTTCATTTAGGACCAACTAGACATCAGAAGAATTTTTCTGGTGAAAACCTCATGGCAATATGACTTTGTGTTCAGGAGTAGCGATATCAAGATTTTCAAGATGGGCACTGTGGTGGCCATATTGGACATCACATTGGCACCATTTTTCATTTAGGACCAAGAAGACATCATAAGAAGTCTTGTAGTGAAAATCCGATGTTGATATGATCATCCATTCAGAGGAGTATCGATAATAAGATTTTCAAGATGGCCATTGTGGTGGCCATATTGGATGTCCGAGGCACACCATTTTAATCTAGGACCAACTAGACCATGGGATGAAATGTGTGTAAGTTTGGGTCAAAAATCGGATCACAAATATGGCTTCCAGAGTGGTAACAAACTTAGCCAATCAGATGCAAGACTACATCATTAATACGCATGGATCTCATTCATTATCAAAGCCATCTAATATCTTGATGAAATAAGTCCAGATTTCAAGTTTGATCAAAACTGGATCAAAAATATGGCTTCCAAAGTGGCAACAACCTTGCCAATCTGATGCAAGATTATATAATTAACATGCGTGTGTCTCACTCATTATCAAACTTGTCCAAGATCTTGATGATATAAGCATATCTTCCAAGTTTGCTTAAAACTGCATCAGAAATATGGCCTCCAGTGGTAACAATGTCAGTCAAAACGATGCAAGATTGCCTCATTAATGTGTGGATCTTGCGCATTATAAAACTCATCCAAGATCTTGATATTAGCCCATATTTCAAGTTTCATCAAATTATGACTTGCAGAGAGGTAACAAGCTCAGCCAACCAGATGCAAGATCGCCTATTTATCAAATTCATCCGAGAGCTTAATGATATAAGCATATATATTCCAAGTTTAACCAAAATTGGATCAAAAATGTGGCCTTCCGAGTGGTAACAAACCTAGCCAATCAGATGCATGATCCCCTCATTAGTATGCATGGATCTCGCTCATTATCAAACTTATACAAGATCCTAATAATATAAGCATATGCTCCTAGTTTGATCAAAATCAGATCAGAAATATAGCCATATGGTAACAAGATCATCTCATTGATATGCATGGATCTCACTCATTATCGAACCAGTCGAACATTTGGATGATATAAACCCATATTCCCGAGTTTGATTGAAATTGGATCATAAATATGGACCCCAGAGTGGTAACAAGCAATTGTTGATGGACAGACAATGCAGGACAGACAACACATGATGCATGATGGATGCAGGGCGATACTACAAACTCACTTGGTCTTATGACCATGTGTGCTAAAATCCGAACTGCCAACTCCTCCAAATAATTGCTTATTTTAAATTCCAATGATCTGATGACCAATGCTATGTCAACAACCTAATGACCAATGCTATCATGGGCTATGTGTGAACTGTTACAAAATCACACATGTACTATCAATTTGTTTAAGTCAGAATTGTCCTCGTGTCCACACCCAGTGGATTTCACCACATTGACATCAACAAATTTAACCTGTTAAAACTTCAACATCTTTCAAACCATTTTTGATGACACTTTCTTTTTATGCCTTAATGTGTACTGAAAATGACACCATTATTTTCAAACAATAGCTTATGACCCTGTAAAAATGGCCCTGCTAATGAGCAAGCCAAACTAACTCCTTTCTGGCATTAGGGCTGTTCCATTTAAACATACACATACCTGCCAACCCCTACAGAGGTATCAGCGTAACATAAGTGTCAAAAAAGCGTAATCTGAGCATAAAAAATGTAATCTATATATTACATGCCATAATTACAATAAACTGTAAGAAAAATGTTTATTTAGTTTTGCTACTAACCTGGATCCGCACAGCTGATTAAGTTCTCGTCACAAATGGGCAAAATCCATGTAGATTAGTACCAGAATACAAACACAAAACAGATTGACAAGTTATATATACACAACACTCACTTTAACTAGTTTACATGTCTAACTTTCACCGAGTGATCGTGAAGTCAACTCCACAAATTCTGCAACAATCATTACCATGTGCTCAACCAGAGTGCTGTATTACCCCTCTCATGTTCTTCTTTCTAAATTTGTAAAGCACTATTGATTTGTCTTTCTTCTGATCCAACATGTTTTAAAGTTTAAAAAGATCCCTCTTCTCTAACATTCTTCAGTCACATAACATCCGAGAGTCACATCAATAAAGCCTCTTTCACTTAACATTTGGTCTGCTAACAAATTCTGTGTATTAATATAATGAATCTGTGAGACAAGTTTTCAAATTGAAGAAACTCGTCTGTTTTCTTGGAAATGTGTCATATACAGCTGCTATAAATAGAAAATAAGGAAAGTACATGGAGGTCTATGACAAATGTACTCTTATGCTATTCTTATGCAGCAGTCTTCTTTTTTATTTTTTAGAATATTCTTAGATTATCGTGATGTGTGGGAATAAAGAGATGATAATAAAAATGACAAACACAACTTTTTACTGCTTTATTTTTATTTTTTTTAATGTACCAAAAAAGCGTAATCCATATACAGGTAAGCAGAAGATTTAATTAGGTGAAAGAAAGTAGAATGATTACGCCAAAAGCATAATGGTTGGCATGTATGAATACATGGTACCCAGGGAAGGCATTTTTTAAAAATATATGCCAGGGTACTCTGATTACTCAAAGAGTTCATTATGAAAATGATATAAAATTCTAATTTACATCTATGGGCGACTACTTCACATTGAAAGTGCCTTCCATGGGTCCCAAGTATGTTTTACTGGAACATCCCTTAGCTTCACTGTAATCTGTCACTTCTTAATTTTTACATTTTCTACTGTTTGCAGAGTTTACGTACCTCATTGATGTCATCCTCAGTAACATTGGGTGGGGCATTGAAATAATGCAGGATCTTTGAAGGTGTCTGAATACGTAAGAAAAGTTAAGGAATAATGCTCGTGATGTTTCTTGTTCTGTCTGTACGACACTTTCACACCAACCATAGGAGCACTGTAAAGCCCAAATAAATGCAAGAAGGTATCTTTTTTTTCCTTGTGACGCTCTCATTATAATGAGGTAGTTGGGGTCCATAACTGACGCTGTGTACTAAACCATAGTATAGCAAGAATGATCAAATTCGATGACTACATGTGTGTCAGGAGGGATGTGTGTGAATAAATAAAATCCTAGTCAAACATACCGCATTATGTACTGAACTGCGGTAAAGTGAGATTGATCAATAATGATTGTGTGTATGTTTGCCAGAGGGTGGGGTGGGGTAGGGGGTGGGGGGGTGGAAGATTACAAAAAAAAAGCATAATGCCAGTTAAATGTATAATAATTATAGTTGATGTAAATTAAATATATTTTTTCAGTTCATGGTAATTTTTCTGTACGTTTAATTTCATCAAAAAGTAAGGTTACAAAAAGGAAATAAATATTGTTGTTTTCTATCAACCCATAGTCATACATTTGATGGTCCAAATCAAGTAAAATGTGTTTATTTTGGTCACAGGGTCCATAGCGCTACTGCATTATATTTGGAATCGCGTTCTAATGAAAAGCATTATAACAAGGGAGAGCTGTATAAGGATTCCAAAGTTATTCATCATCAAACTGTTTGAAACAATGATTATTGTTTAATGACGTAAAAGATTTCCACTCTATATAAAGTTACTTTTCATTTTTGTGCATCAAATTTGTCATTGACATGTGCCTACAGTTGTATCAACAGAGAAGACAAAGGATATGGTTTTTGCTGGCTGCCTCTGGTGTTGTAAATCTATTGTTCCGGTTACCCATGTAATCCTTGAAGGAGGAGGTTCCATCCATAAGTTCATGAGGATTGGGTACATCTTGTAGAAATGCTTGTTTGGAGATTCTGGCAAATGAAAAAGAAATTTTTTGTGGAATTAATTTCATCACAGAGTCTTATTTATTAGCATTTGATAAATAACATATGACACACTGTGACATCAAATAGCAACATCAACTGAATAATAAGATTCATAATGGAATACATACAATCTGAAATGATAAATAAACAAGACTCCAGTGATGGGATTGATGCTCTATTTAGGAAAAGAATTTCCAGGAATTCAAGATAAGACCATTTCTTCTTTGCAACTGCCGAGTGTTGAAACCATGTCTGATATTCTTGAGCAAAAAAATGTTCAGATAAGCCACTGTGGCAGCCAGATCAGTTGTAAGATTGGCACCATTTTCATTTACCACAAATCAGACCCCATTAGAATACTTCTGGTGAAAACCCCATGAGAATATGACCATCCATTCATGAGAATTAGTGACAAGATTTACAATATGTTCATTGTGTTGCAGCCATATTGGATGTATGTGGTGCACCTTTTTCATTTACTACCAACTAGACATCATAAATAACTTTCCATCTAGATTCACCTGGGAAACTTTTGAATGCAAAACAATAATCCTGTGCAAGATCCCACAGGGATACATCTCATATGTGTATAAACACATTGTCTTCGGTTGCGTTAAACTAATGTTGGGAGAAGTTCATCCTTTCAGTAGAGCAATCATGCTCTTACAGGGTGACACAGGTAGAAGATGGATGCTTGGCATTTATTTCTCCTGCTTAACTATTCTCATAATGTTAATATGATTGGGTAGTATATTTTGATGGAGAAAGCAAATTTTTTGTAAATTGTTTCCCCAAGAATACTTATCTGATCACATTACTAAAATTCCCTACCACCCTTCACCACAATGGACATCAATAGTTGACATTCAAGATATTTCTCAATTTCTGTAGCTTTAAACCTCTGACCTGACTTACTAGCCCAACAGCAATCTCTGAAGTCCCTGGTAGGTTTCCATAGTATAAAGCAATCCAATGAATGATTTTGATAAAACAAATGTACAAAATGGACATCTCATGTCCAACTTCAGAAAGAATATGGCTGGCTGTATCTTGCATATTACTAGGGACAAAAAAAACGACAAAAACATGGCATTAAAGGAGAAAAAGCAGATTTAGACCTAACTTGCACAATATATCACAGATCAAAATCTTCACTGCACTTTTTTTAACAAGAGTACTGTGAATGGTACATTATATGCCTGTTCCAAGTTTAATAGTCCTCTTTGTCTGCACTAGAAGGGCTTGGTTGACTCTAGAGATTACTGACCAACAGGTCTCAGTGACACTGACCTTTGGTTAAGGCATTCAGCCTTGAACCAAACTTGCTGTGAAGAAGCCATTCTTTTCTTATTACACTTACCTTGACTTTTGACCTTTAAACCCCAAAATCTTTAGGTTTCTTTCTTACCCTAAGTCATCCACAAAGTTTGTTAAAGGAACTTAGACTAGAACAAAAGTTATCATGCAAAACACATTTTTCTTAAAGTAACAATGACTCTGACTTTTAACCTTTTAACCCCAAAATCAAAAGGATTCTTCCATGCTCAGATGCAAGCCATCCACACAATTTGGTCATGGTACATGGTCTAGAACAAATGTTAATATCCAAATACAATTTTCTTCTTTCAGTCACAGTTATTTTGACCCCAAAATCAATAGGCTGCTCAATGACCCAAAGAACTTATTCCACAACCTTTGGTGCATGTACATGGTTGAAAAAAACAGAAATTTTTGTGCAAAAAACATTTGCCAGGAACAGTGACCTTGACTGTTGACCCCAAAATTGATAGTCTCCTTCTTACTCCAAGTGCAAGCCATCAACAAAGTTTAGTCCAGGTCTGTGATATATAAATAAAGTTGTTGTGCAGAAACAAGTTTTCTTCTTTCAGTCAGTGACCCTGACATTTCAACGCTTCTTACTTCAAATGCAAGCCCTCCACAAAATGTGGTCCAGGTCTGTGATGTATAACTAGTGTTTTTGTGTAGAAAACATTTTCTTTTAGTCGGAGTCACCCTGACATTCAAACTTTTGACCCCTAAATCAATAGGCTTCTTCCTTACCCCAAGAGCAAGCCATCAACAAAGTCTGGTAAAAGTAGCTGGTATAAAACTGAAGTTATTGTGCAGAAACGAAAAGGTAACTTAAGTAAATTAATAAAGCTTCTTCTTGGGATCTGTTTTGTAGGTTATGTTTTCCATTTTAAATCATGGTAATCATGCATGTAGTAACAAACAGTTGACAAAGGGGACACTACTGCATACATTTCCTTCAGCAAAAACTATTAAGGTGACAAATTACAATATCTTGGGAAGCCAGAGATAAAACATTCGTTGATTAAGTATAAGCAAAAATAACAATCAACTTCTTGATTCTAACTAATTCTCTGAACATTTTAAATATTCATCATGTCCTACTACTTTAATGAAAAGAGTATATAGAACGAAAACATACGCCATTTGCATCTTGCTGCCAAAGAAGAAGCTACCATTCAAATTCTGCATGGCTCTCTCCACAGCACCAATATCACCCAACTGCACCATAGCTGACCCGTCCTTGCTCTTCAGGAACTTGATCTGTGAAGAAATGTATGCAAAAACTATTAATGTCCAAATTCTGAACTCCAGGGGTCATACATGGATTGCTGTCAAGTTCCAATGCTTACAGAAAGGTTTGGAACCGAATAGAAATTATGCAATGGAAAGAGTTGTAAACTCCTGATCAACAGACACAAAATTCATAAAATTCATAGAAAAAGACAATGTATCATAAGATGTTGCTAGAAAAAGTGGTTTGAACTGACTAATCCCCAAACTCCATCTATCCACAACCAACTATTAGCCAACTGCTATTTATTTTAAATGCCAATGGGCAGCTAGTCAATCTTGTATATACCGGATGTTCTTCAGTTTAAGCTTAAGTAAAACATCAATAGGGATGCCTGCATTTGTCAGGTGTGGGAGCTTGTCCAGATGTGAAAAACCTGCAACCTTGGCTGCTTGAACAGGCTGGGCACTGCCAGGATCTTCCTGAGAACATCTACTGTTAGACTGAGTAGATCACTGAACCAGGATTTATAAAAATGTCCCCTCTAATAGGGGTGATCAGAACCATTCAACATGGCTGTCTCCTGATCTTCTGCATTGTTCTAAGAATCAGAACAGTTGGATGAAAGGTGTATTCCAAAATCCCATCCCAACTGACCAACACAGTGCCCAATGCCCAGGCTCCTGAATCCGAGAGCAGCAAAATTAATTTTTTTTTTGGTCTTTGTTGGTTTTAATGGCACTTGCAACACAACATTGGCCATGTCATGCCATGGAAATGGGAGCAGAGTGCCTTTCTTAAAGACACTCCAAGGCAGGTGACCTAGGTGGGTATTGAGAATGGTGTGGCTTAAACCGAGGACGAGAGGACGAGCAGAAAAAGGCATCTTGTCTCAGCTGATCAAGGTTATGTGATGTCATCAGTGTTGGACATGGTGTAGTGCAGTGATCTGCTAATCACCTTAGCTATGTGGCAAGTTGATTCCAAGGCATGATCATTACCCAATTTCTCAGCTAGGCGAAAGATTGCTAGCAAGGCAAGATTAAGTAAAGACATTTTGCCACTAAATTCCACCCCAAATTAGTAGTTGCCTTGAAAACATGAGTCAATTTTATTGAACTGCTAAGTTGACATGTTCAGTTCTGTGATAACCCATGTCCAAACTCGAAACCTCTACGTCGTAGGAGTCCAAGTGAGTACGATATGAGCGGACTAAAAGGGTGCCAGCAGCTGGTTCTCTGAAGAAAAGGCTTTTTGTTTACCAGGGTCTCAGATCTTGTTAGACAGATGATTGGAAATCTCTGATTTTAACTGACTGTGGGAGCAGACGGAAGGAGATATGTTTGTCCTTGTCATCTGTATCTGAGGCCTTGACAATGTATTACTGGCTCGCCAACGGCAGCAAATGGTACTCAGCAAGTGACCAAATACAATAGATTTCGGCATGGTTTGTGAAGCAGGGACAGGAGGCTGGACTAGTTGCATGGCTCCCCATAACATAATATATATGACTGGACAATCTGCATGGTCTGCAAAGCTGGGATGGCCATCTGGATGGGCAGCTGGATGGGTCCTCATAACATGCCAGTTAAGACAGATGGTTAACCGATTTGTGGTCGGAATCGGAATGACTGATCTCTGGTCATTAGCAGCTATGGATGTCTCAGGCATGCTGAGGGACTTGCACCCACTGGACATCGAAAATGTGGGAGCAAACTCTGCTGTTGTGCCAAGTCTGTTGAGAAAAAGTATTCAGAAGTCAGCATCTGTGACAGTCTCTTATAATAGGCATCTCATCTGTGACTCGAGCAGCGAATGAAGGTGGTGGTGCTGTCACATCCAAGGTATAAAGTAACAGTTGCCAGCTACAGAGTCTGAGGGATCTTGGATGGGGGAGGGTCCATCAAGGCATCCCCACTATACTGGCTACCAATTCCACGTTGGGCTGCAAACTCAAAACTTTGGTGTCCAACAATCTCAACTTCGAATATCTCTGCATTTCTTCAGTTTACGTAGAACTGTAGATCAAGCCCTCTCTAACCATTCAGAGCTGACACTGCATGGATAAGATAATGTACATTGGTACACACGAGGCACATATCATGTGCCCTCTATGGCCTTGAACCTTACACATTTAGTACATTTAGTTATCACTGAGTAACTCAAATGACAAAATGACAATGAAAAAATGCCTAATTAATAAGAGACAACAAGAAGGTGTAAACTATGTCAAGTAAAGCACTGAAGTATACTAAATATAGAAATAACAGCAATGTCTGCAAAATAAACCATATTTAATACGAGGTCAGAAACCAAGTCACAATAAAGGAAAACAATATGCAAAAAATGCCTGTGAAAAATTGAATGTAAAGTTGCCAATGCTTTAAGTAATACTATTATTGTAATACAATACTGACTCTGCATGTGGATGGTTGAAAAGAAAGGTAAAATGAATTTTGAAAGGTATAAAAATATGTTGTTCACAGTACTGAGCAAAAACTTAAACTGAAGAGCATCCGGTATACTGGTAGCCAACGAATGGTGGAACGGGGGTGGTAAAGGTAGTTATATAGTATCTCGGAAGAGTTACTTCTCCTGAATTCTATTTTTTTGGGTAGGTCTAAATGATATATAGATGGAAAAGACAAAAGACTGTTTTCAAGAGGTAGAAGAAGTTAATTTCTAATGGTATTATGATTGGGTAATGTATTTGACAGATAAATAATTTGGTTTTAAAGACAATGCTGTGATAACGAGGAGGCATAGTTATCCCTGTTCTAGAAATTCACCAATTGGGAGGTGTATCGAAAAAGTTTGCTGTTTACAAAATACATGGGACTGGTCAAATGTGGTTGTAATTAGTGAGTCATCTTATTTCATGAGATTCAACAATGGAAGGTTATGGTTAGGAACCATTTTTGGGGGATTTGACAAGTACATGATGCAAGTTAATGACATGGTCAATTTCCTGGACTTACCCTAATCACATTACCATACAGACAGAAGAGGTTGAAGAGTCTGTCACTGTTCACCTTCTCCATGTTGAGTCCATACACCATGAGGACACAACCCTGCTGGGGTGGGGCCCCATGGGATGGGGACTGCATTGCGCACATGGAGCCCATGTCATTGTAGCCACCTCCTCTGTTGAAACCAGGATCCCGGCCCATGGGCTGAAAATATATGCAGCAAATATCTAAGAACTATGTGCAAGCCTTCAAACTTTATTTATAGTAGACAAATCTTGCAAAATGTTCTTAGCTAAATTATTCTTGCAAGCACTAGAGGTGACATTAAGTAAGGGGAAAAAAAAGAACACGAATGGATAACCATTGGCTTATGCAGTCACAGTAGCTACGACTACATGCATTTTATTAGTAATCCTTTTAGATGTAATAAGACTAAATGCTGCATGAAAGGCATTTTTTAAATGAGTAATATCTAAAGGAATAATGTATCACTGGTTCTTGAACATGCACAGCCAAAAACAAAAACAAAAGAAAACAACTGATCATCAGAAATGGCTGACTGTATAAAAGTTACTCATTCATAAATGGAAGTGATAAACTCTGTAACTTCAGTGGTTGGCAATGAACTGACAGTACAAAGCACTAAGGATGCAACACAAAAATGTGACCTTACATAGACAATGTAAACAGTAATTTGTAGGAAAATAAAGATAGTTCAACTAAAAGTTTAATAAAAACTGTTGGACTGTACTCTCACAGGTCGAGGTGCGTATCTGTCTTGCTGCATGCCATACTGGCCTCCATGGCCACCAGAGTTGTAGCTGTCATAGCCTTCTTGATCATAACCACCACTGTACCCTCCTCCCATGCCACCCATCATTCCTCCCATTCCACGGGAGTCTGGAAACAAACAAAAAGAAGAGAAAAAATGAGGGGGTTGCAAGAAAGGATCAAGTTCCTACTTTTAGCATTGAACACAATTACTGAGATTTTATTGTGAATGTTAGTGTGCAATGGCCTTGATCCCTATTTCATATTCATTTTTCAAATATTAGCTTTTAACTCCTAAAACTTGGGCAACATCTAATACAAGAGTCCTCAAAGCGACTGATGCTCTACTGGCTGAAAAGAATATCCAGGTATTCAAGATAAGACCATTTCTTCCTTTTAACTGCTGAGTGTTGAAATCATCTGTGATATTGTTCAGCAATAACAAAATTTTCAAATTAGCTGCTGTGGTGGACATATTTGATTTCAGATTGGCACCATTTTCATTTAGAACTAACAAGACATCATAAGAAGTCTTCTGGTGGAAACCGCATGTTGATAAAACGTTGTTTTGAAGAAGCAACAATAACGAGATTTTCAAGATGGCTGCCATGGTGGCCATACTTGGTATCAGACTGGCACCATTTTCGTTCAGTACCAACTAGACATCATAAGAAGTCTTTTGGTGAAAGCACAATGTCTATATCACAAGCCTTCTAGGTCAGTGATTCTCAAACTGTGTGCCGCGAGAGATTTGCAGGTGTGCTGTGGGAGTTTTGAAAAATATTTAAAATTGAAAAAGAGAGAGAGACTTCTTAAAATCGACGATGAAATGCGAGCTTGTTTGTCGACATTATATACTTAACCATGGTAGAGAAGGAATTTATTAGAAATTTGTTAAATAATGGCATTTAGAAAAGGAAATAAAGATATAACACTAACTTGACATAGTTTTCTTTCAAACAATGTTCATTTACATTGGTATGATTTTGGAAATGGCAGCCATAGTGGTACTGTTACATCCAGAATCACATTATAACAAAGCACGTTACAACAAGGGAGAGCTGTATTACTTTTCATTCAGGAGTAACAACAACAAGAATTTCAAGATGGCCAATGTGGTGGCCATATTGGATATCAGATCGGCACCATTTTCATTTATGACCAACTATATATAGAGAGAAGCCTGCTGGTGAAAACTGTGGCAATATTATTTTTCGTTCAGGAGAAGTAGCAATAAGATTTTCAAGATGGCCAACAGATCGGCACCATTTTCAATTAAGGACCAACCAGACATAATAAGAAGTCTTTTAGTGAAAACCCCATGTTGACATCACCATCCATTCAGGAGGTTTGGTTTGGTTTGTTGCTTTACGGCACAGCAACACAAGCAGGTTATTTAGTGCCAAGGCAATTGGAGTAAAGTGCCTTGCCCAAGGACACACCATGGTAGCTGATCCTGGCTGGTCCGATGGTAGAATTTAAACCTGCAAGCTTTCAGTCACGAGTCCAGCACGCTAACCACTGGGGCACTACGGCTCCCCCATTCAGGAGGAGTAGCAATAACAAGATTTTCAAGATGGCCACTGTGGTGGTCATACTGGACATCAGATCAGCACCATTTTCATTTGGAACCAACCAGACATCATAAGAAGTCTTTTTGTGAAAAGCCCATGTTGATATGACCATCCATTCAAGAGGAGTAGCGATAACAAGATTTTCAAGATGGTCACTGTGGCAACCATATTGGACATCAGATCATCACCATTTTCATTTAGAACCACTAGACATCATAAGAAGTCTTCTGGTAAAAACATGTCAATATGACCTTCATTTTTGTAGTGGTGGTGGTAAGATTTTCAAGATGGCCCTTGTGGCAACCATATTGGACATCAGATCTACACCATTTTCATTTAGTACCAACTAGACATCATAAGAAGTCTTTCAGTGAAAACCCCATGTTGATATGACCATCCATTCAGGAGGAGTAGCAATAACGAGATTTTCAAGATGGCCACTGTGGGAGCCATATTGGACATCAGATCATCACCATTTTCATTTAGAACCAACTAGACATCATAAGAAGTCTTCTGGTAAAAACATGTCAATATGACCTTCATTTCTGTAGTAGTGGTTGTAAGATTTTCAAGATGGCCACTGTGGCAACCATATTGGACATCAGATCTACACCATTTTCATTTAGTACCAACTAGACATCATAAGAAGTCTTTTAGTGAAAACCCCATGTTGATATGACTATATTCAGGAGTAGTGATAAAAAGATTTTCAAGATGGCCACTGTGACCAATACAGCTAAAAACCTGGAAAGTAGGTCACATTGCCCTGTCTATGCACAGAGAGAGATAACTGCCTGCTTCTTGAATAGGGACTTTACTACATAATAAGGTAACCTGGATAAAATTTCAGCATAATAGTCAAAAAGTGGCAGCCTGCATAGGAAAACAGGGCACTGACTTGCATTATCCTTTGCTGTGACCTTGACTTTGAGGCAGGGGAGTATTACTCTGAATACACTGTCAAGTCTCGATATATTAAAGGCTCAAATTTCATTAAGATCTCTTCATTGGTTACAGTCATACCCATACATGTATAAAGGTCACTAATTTATATTATCCCTTGCTGTGACCTTGACCTTGAGGCAGGGTGTGTGTTTATGGTACTTGGGAAACTGTCTAGTCATGATATATAACTATTTAAAGTTTCATAATAATAACTATTTAAAGTTTCATAATAATAACTATTTAAAGTTTCATAAAAATATCTATTTAAAGTTTCATAATAATATCTATTTAAAGTTTCATAATAATAACTATTTAAAGTTTCATAATAATATCTATTTAAAGTTTCATAATAATATCTATTTAAAGTTTCATAAAAAGTATGCTCCATACAAGGACACAAGTCAGAGTTGCAGTTTCCCTTGCTGTGACCTTCACCTTAAGGAAGAGGGCATGGCTAAAGTATGTGACACACTGTTTATATATGATATATATTTGGCTAAAGTTTCATTAATATATTCAGTGATTCAAACATTATACTTCAGACAAGGATACAAGTCACAGAATTATATTTTCCCTTGCTATGATCTTGACTTTGAGGCAGGGGGTGTGGCTATGGTACGTCACACACCAACTTATTCATATACTGTTGGCTAAAGTTTAATTAAAATATCTTAAATGGCTAAAAAGTTATACTCTGGGCAAGGACACAATTAAAAGAACAACATTTTCCCATTCTGTAACCTTGACCTTGAGGCAGGGAGACTGGTTAAGATACACAACACAACATCAAGTCATGGTATATATGTGGGCAAAATTTCATGAAATTCTCTTCAACATTTACAAAGCTATGGACTGGTCAAGCAAATATTAATGGATGGACATATGGACGAACATCATTCCCCTCCTAATATCGTAAAACTGATGAAACTGGTTCAAGATGAAGGATGGAGTTCTAAGTTGAACAGGGACTCAATCAAACTGATGGAGGAACATGACCTAGAACTTCTTGCTTTACAATTCCATTTCAAACTTGGTTCAAATCTCTCAAGTACTTTTAAAATTACTGAGCACAAGCCTATTCATGATGGATGAATCGGCAGACAAAGACCTATGTGTAACACACCACAGAAAATGGTTAAAGCACCCCCCCCCCCAAAAAAAAAATGGTTTCACAGAATTAGTATGGCCCTACCATCTCTTGAAGTATACAGCAATATTAAACTAAAGTTTCAGTTGCAGGCTTCCAAGCCATAACTTTCAATATTATAGGGATTTTATAGGACATTTAAACCAAAACAATTACAGTTTTCCCCCTCTTGAACGTCCCCCCTAACCGTTCGCCACCCGCTTTATACGGCCACAATCCCTTGGCACCGACGAGTTTGTGTTGAAAAGTACCCCTCAAGGACGGCCACCCCTCTAACGCGACCAGCGGCCAGCATTTTAGTGCAAAAACGGTCAAATTTACCCCCGCGAGCGGACACATAATGGTTGTTTACAGAGTAAAATCTCGATAATATTTTTTAATTTCTCAATTCAACACACTGACATTTTGTTCCAACATGCCAATAAAGTAACTTTAATCCTTACAAAGAGTTAAGTAATCCAATTACTGCCATGTGTTCCTCAGATGTTAGCTTTTGTCACTTTGATAATTACTGGCTATTAATACCACCGATAATTATCAAGACGACAAAAGCTAACTGCTGAGAAGCACAGCATTGTTCAGCTCAAGTCAGCGTGACATCCGGTCGCCAGATAGTAAAATGGTATGTTAGCCTTTATGGCTTCACTCTAATAGATTATGAAATGTACATAACCAGGTACCAGACTGGGGAAGAAGAAAAAAAAGTCGATCACGTGACAGACTCACTTCCGTTGTAAACACTGTGCCTCATGCATGAATGCCCGCAAAGGAATAAGTTGTTGCAAAATATCGTCAGACATTCTCAGTTTAGAACAAAAAGTGAAAGCAATTAAATTAAACGAAAAGAGGGAGAGTCTTTTGAAAACTACGGGAAATTTTATGTCAGAAAGATTCAAATAAACATCGTCAATATACATTCAACTGCATTGAGTGGGAAGGCGGAATCGACGGACGTACAGGGATAGTTACAACCAAATGTTTGTGCCCAGAATTTACAGACAATGTGGTTTTTGCACCACGATTCATGATTATTCATATTTTTTAAAACTTTCATTGGTATTAGTTTTATCATATTGAGTCCTTAACTAGATAATATTCCTGTGATTTTTAAATGAAAATATAAAACATATAAAAATTAGTTACATCTTTTATACTTTATATGTAGTTTTTACTCACAACTGTGTGATCCCCCTCTAGAAAGACCACCCGTCTTATAAGGCCACTTTCTTGCTGCAGAAGAGGTGGCCTTATAAGAGGGGGACCACTGTATAGGGAAAACATTTAGGAATTTTACAAGGAAATCATAAGAAAATATATAATAATATATTGTGAATATTACCAGTTAAATACCACATTTTAAAGTACCTGTAAACACAAATAAGCCAATATAGATAGCACAGTGCAGTAAAATAATAATTAAAACATATATAATCCATGACTACTTTTTTCTTTATGGGATCAATTACATCAATCACAAAGAATCATTCTATATCCTTTCATACTTTATTCTGAAAAAAAAAAGATTTGTAGGAAAAAGCGCATGTGCTTCTCCAACCAAAATATAATATTATTGGTATTTTGGAAAAATCTCCCCCCCCCCCCATATGGCTATTTTATCAGGATTTATAAAAAGTATAGGGATGGCTTGGAGGCTTGCAGTTGAATATAGTGATCATAAAGAGGTAATATGTATTTCAAATACTTTATCACAGCATTTTAACATTGTTAATGATTATCCATCATCAAAAAATAATAGAGGCCCATACAGGTAAAATGATATAGGTCAACTGAGGTAAAATTATGTAAATAACAGACCCAACAAGTCCATTTCAAAATGTAAACAGGTGTACTGTATACACTATGCCTAAAGGTATACACAGGAATCATCCTTGGAACAGCATGTTGAACTTGTGAGCAACCCATTGTCCCAAATTGAGGATAATGGTTTGGTCTGTTTAAAATAATATTTCTTGTTTATGAATGTAAAGTTACCCTGGTCAAAGTATAGCAATGACACACCATCTGCTAAATGCAAGCAAGATATAAAGATAACAATGCTAATTTAAAGATGACAAGCAAATTCCATGAATGGATGTCCCCCACTTTCTGTTATAAGTAGGGGAAAGTAGTTTTTATAAAGGAAAGGGCCTGGTGACAATGATTATATAGTGAATTAATTTCTAAGGTAAAGGAAGACACTACACATGATGTAGAAGACTGACAATGGAACCATATCCAATATACTTCAAATCCAACAATAACAAAAGTGGGCGAGTCCAAGAATCTGGGGCCACAAATTTTCTAGATGATGATGCAGATCGAATGCTGAAAAATCAAATTAAGCCAAGGTGTCATCAACATAAAGCTGCATACCAAGGGAGCTACTGTGCAGAAGGGAAAGTTTGTGAGTCTGACAATAGGAGGCCATACTTCCACTAAAAGATGATGTGCATACTGAACATGTACCTAAGCAACACTGACAATCAAGCTCAGCTGAGGCCTCATTAATATTAAGCTGCCTAATAAATTTGTTACAAATCTAATAAGGGAGTCCTCATGTGCTGAAATGAAAGTGGCTTGGTCTGACAATCAGGGGCTGTAACTCTGCTAAATGATGGAGAATGCTGACAAATGAACTTGGCTACGGTCTCATCAAGATCAAGCTGTATACCAGATTTGGTTAAAATCCAATTAAAATGGAGTTATTGTGCACGAATGAAAGTTCACGAGTTCAATGATGCTAAACAATGATGCAGATTGCTAATTATCTACCTTGGCTAAGGTCCTATCAATATCAAGCTGTCTACCAAATTAAGTTGAAATCCAATCATAAATAAAGGAGATGTTGTGCAGAAATAAAATCAGGTGGGTCTGTCAATCAGGGGCTATAACTCTGCTTAAAAATAAGATGGCTATCAATCATTCTCAGTCTAGGCCTCATCAATATCAAACTGACAATAAAATTTGGTTAAAATCCAATAATAATTATGGGAGTTATTGTGCAGAAACAAAAGTGGATGGGTCTGATAATCAAATTCCTATAACTCTGATAAAGAATGATGCAGAACACTAACAACAAAACTCAGCCAAGGTCTAATCAATATCA
Organism: Margaritifera margaritifera; assembly: GCA_029931535.1. Lineage (NCBI taxonomy): Eukaryota > Metazoa > Mollusca > Bivalvia > Unionida > Margaritiferidae > Margaritifera > Margaritifera margaritifera. Next base: position 8,918,994 of record JAQPZY010001686.1, read on the forward strand.
AGCAGCTTACCAAATATGGATGAACTCCAATAACAATCAGGTGATTAGCCTTGCAGACAAGAAAGTAGGTAGGTCAGACAATCATGAGCTATAACTCCAGTAAAGAATCACATAAAAAGCCTACAATCAAACTCAGCCAAGTTCTCACCAAAATCAAGCTGTAATCCAATAGTAATTAAGAGCATTACTGTGCAGAAACAAAAAGGGTGGGTCTAACAATCAGGGGCTACAAATCCACTGAACGATAATGCAGAATGCTAACAATCAAACCCAGCCAATGTCTCATTAATATCATGCTGCATACTCAACGGACTAAAGTCTAATATTAAGGGAGTTACTGTATGGAAATGAGTGTCATGGACAGATGGATGGATAGATGGATAAGCCAAATTTCTACAAAAAGCAGAGGACAGAAATAAGAGGGATCCCATTTACATCAAGAAACAAGGATTGCATTGAGCACATGTCTCACCTCTAAAGAGAAGGCAGATCAAAGTAAATTAATTTCCAAAACTGAAACACAAAATTTTAAAATGACTGCTGCTGCAACAGCAGTAAATTGACATCTGTCTCCCTATATGCTGATGTAGATGAGACAAAACTCAAAATAACTACCACCGTATGGTTTGGGTCCTGTACCGTATCTTGGTTCCTGCAGGAGAGGTGCACTACGAGATCCACCAGGACCACTGCCACTGCTGCTACCTCCCCAGTCCTTACCTGTAGCAGGGAAATTTAAATTTAGAAATTTAAGATTGATATAGTAACATTTAGAAATGATCATTTAAATGAGTAAAGGTAGTTTGCATGAAAGAGAAATGATAAGATGCATAAGAAGTGGGACTGCGATTGGTAATCTGGTAGATAATGGTAAAAAATCCAATCCAAATATGTTTTGCTGTCACAGCTTGTCGAAATCAATCAAGCACTTTTGAGATTATTTTTTCTATTTTAGTAACACTGGTTATACAGAATGGCAAATCATCATCGTTAAGACAAATTTCAGCAAATTGGAGCCAAAGTTGATATGCAAGGAAAATATGCTGATTATTTAATTTTTCTCAGATCTTGTCAATATAAAGCTACATTTCAAGCTTATTCAAAATCTGTTCACAATTAAAACCTCTAACGAGTCCACAAGGTCAGCCAATCACAGCCCATATCACCTCATCAATATGCACATATTTTGCTGGTCTTCAAACTTGTCTGAAATCATGTTGATATAAAGCTACATAGCAAGTTTCATCAAATTCTGATAATAAATAAAGTCTCTTGTGGGTCCACAGAGTTTGCCAATCACATCCCAGATAACCCCATTAATATGCATGGATTTTGCTAGTTGTCAGTTTATCCTGAGATCTTATTTATTTTAAAATACAAAGCAAGTTTTATCAAAATCGAATATCCCATACCCTATGCCACACAATCAGAGCTTAGATCACCTCATTAATATGAGCAGATTTCACTGGTGATTTTGAACATTTCCATGATCTTGTTGATATAAAGCTACATTGCAAGCTTCATCACAATCTACTCATTATTGAAGCCAGTATTGCATCCACAAAGCCAGCCAGTTGGAGCCCAGATCACCTCATTAATAGATGAAGATTTTTGCTTGTTATCAAAGTCATCTGAGTTTCATCAAAATCTAATAATAAATAAAACCTCTAGTGCATCCACAAAGCCAACTAATCTGCACCCAAATCACTTCATTAATATGCATGGATTTTGCTACTGAACTCATCTGAGATCTTGTGGAGATAAAGCTATATAGCAATTTTCAACAAAATCTGTTCATAAATAAAACCAAAAGCATGCCCACAAAGTAAATCTAAGCCCAGATCATCTTAAGCGTATCCACAAATTGTGCTGGTTATAAAACTTATCAAGTTTAATCAAAATCTGATTATAAAATAGCCTACATTGTGTCTACAAGCAACTGTTGATGGACACTTGATACAGGATATACAATGCATGATGGAATATAGCCATGCCATAAGCTTAATGGCTGTTGGCCAGGCGAGTTGAAAATTCTGTTAGCTTGTTTATGGTAAATAAGGGTCCCATGGAGCACACTGTCTTGCCTTGAAACCTTGCCTGATGTACCTTCCCAATATACAACTTTCAAAAACTTTACCATAAAATCTTAATATTATAAAATGTTAATACAAAATCTCAATGCTGACGACTAAGCTATCGCCACTGGCATAAAAGTTACTGTGAATTCAATTGTTTTTGTAGGGATAATGTTTCGTGGTTTTAGGAAAAAAGACATTTTTGTCAGTACATGTACTTAAATTTGTGGGATGGGGAAGGAGTCCATTTATTTTCACAAAAGGTTTATTGTTTGTCAGGTCTTTGAATTTGTGGTTTCTAGCAACCATGAAATCCACAAAAGTTGGCACCCTGAAAAAAATTGTGAATTAACAGTATACTGATGTCTTATACTCAGCTAATGTAGGTGACCAAACAAAATATATGCCCATGAGTACTGGGGTAGACAGAGCAATGCTTTCATGGATGAAAGAGTGAAAATTCCTTTACAGGCAGACAAGCTTCAATATTTTAATTATAAAAAAAATATCAGTCACTGACCGACACACAAGATGAAACAATTATGATTATTTCAGTCTTAATAAAAAGAAACTATTTAAAAAAATGTAAGTCCAAAAGTAATTTCAAATTCATTTAGAAATACAATAATCTGGTAAGGTTATTATTTGTTCTAGTCTTCACACAAGTGAAATTCTAAATTGCATAATGCAAATGCATAAAAAGGATAACCCATGTAATGTCACAGCACTTATCATTTATCAGCAATACCTAAATAAGAAATGACAATTTACATTGACTGTTGACTGTTTTATTTTCAAACCAAAAAAAAAAAAAAAAAAAAAAAAAAAAAAATTGCTTTCACCACACAGGTATCGAAAGCAAATAATAGCAATCTAATTGTTCCAAGGGTAGTTCACAATGGCAAATATTAAAGGGAAAATTTACTTACAAATCTGTTATCACTATAGCAATTCTCATTAAATTCTAAGCTACTGTACCAATTTTCAAAGTTGAATCTATTTAGATAATCACAATATAGGCTTACATTCAATTATGAGTGCCATGTCATTCTGGCTTTATACAGGTAATAAGAGATGAACTGAATTAACTTCCTTTCTCTTCTGGTGATATCACACCTGCACAGCTTGCTGGTGACAATGGTTGGGATGAATATATGTATGTATAGAGTTCAATGGCATGTCAGTACAATATTAGCTATATAGTGCATTAAAGATTAAGTTCTAAAACTGTAAAAATTGCACACACAAAAACCCATTTGGATGATAAATTGTTCCAAACAAGATAAACATGTAGTGCAACAGGAGAAAAGATAAAAGGTAAATATGTTAAAAAAATTTAAAAGGTATATCAAATAAAAGATAAAATCCTTTAAAAAATAGGCACAAATTTTGCTATATAAACCACCGTCTTTTTAAAAGTTCAACATTCTCTCTGCTTATACATCATCGTATTGCTTCTTAATTGAGTTCACATAAAAGAAAATTCTGTTGCACAGGGTGGAAGTCCATACACTCCACAAGAATGTGTTCCACTGTCAGTAGACACTGGCAAGGTATGCGCTCTGGTTGAGGTTCACCCATCAAGAGGTATACATGAGTGTGATATGCGCATCCTCTACAAAACTGGCACAATACCACTTCATCTCTATGATTTGTTATATATGAGGGATGCCACTCTGCAATGGTGGGTTTGATGTTGTGGAGGAAACTTCATTCCACATATTTTGCCAACTACATATAACACGCTGATTTAAAAACTATTCTAAGTCAGTAAACATGGAATCTTCCATTTAGAAATGGGTGACTGCAGGGCAGCTTTGGCTGCTTTATTTGCCCTTTCATTACCCTTAAAACCACTCCGGCTAGGCAGCCAGCATTACAGAATAGTTTTCCAGACTGTATGGGCAAATCATATTTCTGTAAGATTTGGGATATTAATGGGTTGTCAAATTTAAGGTTTTGCAAGGCTTTCAACATGGAAAGGGAATCCAAAAAGATGATGACATTTGTTGTTTGAGAGATTTCAGTTAGTTCAAAGATTTGAGTATTGTTGTAATTTTTGTGGTAAACATGTTGGCTTTATCTAATAACTGGCTCGAGATGGTGCCATGGGTGTTGCAATGGCAGATCCATCCTTGTCTCCATCTTTTGAACTGTCTGTATACAGGTATGTTCTGTCATTACAGGATGCTCTGATTTCACTGAATGCTTGGGAAATAAATGTTTTTATGTGTCTACATTTGTCAGATTGTTTCTGTATTTTTGTATTTACAAAATGTTTGCATGCTATACTTATTAGAATAGATATTAATTAAAATAAATATGTATGGTCTAAGGATTTTACATTTTCATAAATCAATTATTCATTACACACAATTTAGACAAAATCCATACATTATCCACTTTTATTAATTGAAATCTTATATTTGTCAGCAACAGATAAAAAAAAGTTTTGCTGAAATAAATAAGTTTATTTATACATGTAAGAATATCCTAATAATGCTAAGTTTCTGTTATTTGTTTCATTAGTTTGCATGAGTAGTCCTACAATCTGTGATGTTGAATAGCATTTCACAAACCCATCAAAAGATTGACCAAGGATAGAATGTGTCTTCTGATATAATTAACTTGCCTTGACATCCATCATTCACGGCACCTAAGAGATTTATTAATGGTCATAGGCACAATGAATTATGTGAAGCTTGTGGATAACAGTTGCTCATTCTTTATGTCATGTTTATTAATTTATAAAATGCTGTATTCAATAATCTGCAACTAGAAATGCAGTGAGCTCACTTACTCACACTTGCAATGCTATTATACACACACTTTCCCTGAGTATGCAGAACAGACCCGATGCACCCTTGGGCACGTTGTAAGAAGCAACTGATGGAGGCAACCTTTTTGACCTGGGATGCATCCTGTGACAATGTTCACGTTGAGAGGGTCTTGGACTTTTTAAAATTTAACTTCATATTTTAAGGATTTTAGCTGTTTTGCCTTTAGTTTTGTTTTGTTTTGTATGCCTTTTATGAGTATGCCTAAACTTACCAGGCACAATATAGCCAGTACTGTGCTGATGTGCCATTAAACCTTATACATACTAAAGCACCAACATGGCAATAACTTGCGTGCTTGTTAAACATCACAAAGAAGGAAATTTTCTAAACATTAGTAAGATTTAACAAAGTAGGGCTTGCAAAAATGATGCACAATTTTCATGCATTTAGTTGATTTATGGGCATGATATTTAAAAAATTAGTGCACATCCTTGAAAAGAGCCTGACTGCACCCTCAATGAGAAAATGGAAAACCTTCTGTGCTGGAAAAGTTGAGAAATTAAAGGCCCATTTCTCCTCAACTGAAGGATCAATTGTGGTAAAATTTTACAGATGTATTCAATAAAGTGATTCCTTTTGTTCAAGTACATATTATACCTTAGCCTGGGCTTTCCTGTTAAATGAAGACAAGGTTCGTAACGATATTAGTAATCAATTAGAAATATCCAAGAAAACTTTGTCTAAATTGTAACCTTATTCTTCAGACATCAAAATTACAATAGCACAGAAAACAAGTCTTGGAAAATTATTAGATTCTTAGCTAGTATGTATTAAAACAATAATTAGAACAAAATGTCTAACTTGAGACATCCCATGTGTAATGCTTTTGTTTTGCAAAAAAATAGCTAACTACAAGCTGGTCAAGAAAAGTCCATGTACAACATATACAACACATATAAATAATTAGTGTCTATTTAGCAATGTTAAAGCTTTCCAGACTAAAACAAACAGTGCACACAATGCCCACGCGAACAAAACATTCAGTTTCAGCTCATGACATTTGGATATTTACTATTTTTTTTTAGAAAACTGAAAACAATTTGATATGTGCACTCAACATTGCTGTGTTGGACACTGTAATGGATTTTAAGCCATACCCATCATAGTTTCATCCCCCTGTTCAACCAAAACTACTCCCACTTGCAGATATGCTGCCAGGATTTTATCTAACGGGGGAAGCTCCCCCCTTGTCAACAACATAAGGGGGGAGTAGAAAATAAATTAGAGGGAGGAGGAAACGGCCATAATTCAATATTTACCTAACACATAAATATTCGACCCTTTCTTCCAGCTTCACTTTGTTAGAGCTCTATTGAATTCAAAATCCTCAAAGATGCCTCCTCTAGTTGTATAAGCATTAATCTGTCGAGTGTTTCTGAGCTTAATTTGTTCCTTATCTGTGTGAGAATATTGTTCTTTGCTGAAAACCCCCTTCACAATCGGCTGTCTGAAGGGACAAATGCATAACTAAGCTAAGCCTGCTTGAACAAATTGGGAAACTGTTCTTTATGGTTGTTATGTACAATTTTCCATGGCTCAGCTCATAGGTATTGTCTCTTGGATATCTCTGCTCCAAAATTTGATTTTTCGCTAACTAGAGCTCTGCCAAAGTTTCACTTTCTTGAATCACTGCTTTGCTGACTACTATGCCAGAGTTCTTATCTGTTCCAAATGTTGTATTAGGATTTTAAGTCCATCAATGCCATAGTTTGCTTGTTCAGACAGAGGTATTTTGATAAAAAAATAAATATTGTTACTTTTTAATTTCTTTTAAGATTCTTATTTATTCAATTTATCTTAACCCTTAGGGTGCTATATAGTTTTGTAGCACAAGATCCCTCAAGCCAGAATTGTTTGAGAAAAGAAATTAAAATTGCACTCTGCTGTATTTTAATTAGGCTTGGTATTCTGCCTTTTCAACATTTCGAAATACCGCTGAATAAGGGGTTGACCGGCATGACGTCTGTTTTTGTCAATCCAGGATGTATATCAGACTCATAATCAACATCAAAATTACTAACTGGTATTTCCAATAACACTTTTCAAGCTCCAATAATCTCGTATACTTTAAAATCTAAACATTTATTATCATCATCGCTATCATCAACCAGTATTTGCCGAGCAAAATCATCGTCTGAAGATGAACCTTGTTGGGAGTCAGCTATTTTGGGTTTTCTAAGAGCCCTTACTTTAAGCACACATTTGTAAAACTTCCTTCATGAATGCCAAGTTCAAACTTGATAGAATGCTTGTTCCAGGGCCTAATGTGCCAATCAAATTTTGTTTAACAATCGTTCATGTCGAGCAAAAGTACTCAGATGTGAAAACAGTTGCCTACCTGAAAAAAGACAGATGGCAAGACAAGCATTAGGAAACCTCCACTGGCAGTGCGACTTATGCTGCGGCAAACACTTGAAGGGTTAACAGTTTGTATACATAAGAAACTCATCTGATCTTGGGTTAGTTCTCTACATGCCGAGGGATTTGGTTTGGTTTGGGTGGTGCTTTACGGCACAGCAACACAAGTAGGTTATTTAGTGCCAAGGCAATGGAGTAAAGTGCCTTGCCTAAGGACAAACCATGATAGCTGACCCAGGCTGGTCCGATGGTAGGATTCGAACCTGCACCCTTTCAGTTGCGAGTCCGGCATGTTAACCACTGAACCACCGCACCTCTCTACATGCAGCGATAATCCAACATATCTGGGATAACAATGCCTGAGCAAAATGTTGTTTCTACCTACCTGAAGTTGGAGTAATCAAAACCTCCCTCCTCTTTTGACTAGATCAGTGTGCTTGAGGTACCACTTCATAGCCCTGACGAGGGCTCGTAGGACTGGTTGGCTTGAGTGGGAGCCTGTTCTAGGCAACAAACACAGTGACCATCATGAAAGAAACTGAATCATCTTGATGGCTGCAGATAGTATGGGTTGAATGATATGGCATGTAGCTGTAGCAAGGGCAACTAGAGAGCAAGTGTCATAAGAGAGGCAAGTCAATGAAGTTCTAGATGGGGGTTAAAATGCTGCTTTGTGCAGCCACGTCAGAACCCATTGTTGGATCCATTTGGACTGAAGGCCAAAGCTTTCGGTCTGGAGGAAACAAAAACCAGAAGGTTGGAGAGGTCCTTATTCTGGCCTATGTCCTCCCTTCCATGATCTCAAAGTGTATATGAGATTGTGGAATGGTAACAAAGAAGAATCAAGTTCTGAATAGGCTCATAACTATTAGCGGCCACCATGTTAGCAATTAATATGGTGCCAAATAAATCATTGCATGATGAAGCTCACAAATGTGATAATAAAAATGCACTGGGAATGTAAGTGGAGTGAGAAAAAGGTAGAAAACAGGTCATACTTCCCTTAAGAAAACTCCATGAATTCAATTGAACCATGTAAAGGCACAAAGGGAAATGGAATTTGTGAGACCATCATACGATACATGCACTCCAGCACAAGCAGATGTAGTAATGGACGACTACATGGTTTTTGGTGCTGACCCAATATCCAAGGGGAGACTACTCTCATCTGACTTTATTTTTAAGCAAGAAGACAACCTTTTCGAACCATTGTTGCTAAACAAAGCCAAAATGACTATGTCTCTTTTGGCTTGGGAGGACTGGAAATGCGAGGTAGTGGATGTACTCCTAACATGTTATGATTGGGTAATGTATTTTAGGAAGAAATTGGTTCATTGCAAGTGCACTTCAAACTGTTATCAATTTTTCACAAAGACAGTTAAAACTTTCCAAAAATCACCAGCTGAAGCTGAACGCTTTTGTTCATTTGGGCACTTCCTCACAACTCTTGAAACTGAGAGTCCCTGCTTGCAGGACCTTCACTTTCTAGTCCTGGACTCTCACTTTCTAAAATTTGGTCTCAGATTTTTATATACTGGGCTCTCACTTTTTGGAGATATGTGGCCCTGGACTTCCATTATCAAAATTCTACAAAGAGCTCTGTCCCTTTGCACATTTTTTCTTAGCCCAAAATATTACAAGACTGCTAAATTTGAGTCTTACTTAGTCAATGCAATATGCTGCCATAGTTTTCCTATGTACAGACTATGCAACATCAAATCAGCATGAACAATGGAACAATTTAGCTATATCTTTTTCACTTAAAAAAATATGCTCTGAAACATTCGATCATATAATAAAGATGAAGGGAAACACTTGAAAGTAGAACCTATTTTATCACAAGCAGAGAGTACATGATTATCTTCACAATATTCAAACGTACAATTGATGAGAAATGCCATAAAAAATGCCACATAAATTTTAGCATTCAATGTATATTTTACATGAGCATACTTTTTCACAGTAGTATGTTTTAATACAGAAATAATCAAACCTTACGGTCACAACCACGAGGGCAATTGTATCATCAATTCCATGGCAAGTTTTATCAGCTACTTCATCAACATGAATCCAAGCCTGGCACTTCTTGCGCAGTCACATGATGATCACATGATGTGAATGACTCAAGCAAATTACAATTTCTCATACCATCGCCAGTCTGTGTCTCTAACAAGCCCGCTCTGCATAGAACCACTTGTCCCCTCTAACTGACTCTGTCCATTAGAATCAATCAAAAATAATTAGATTAGATCAGTCTGTAGTGAGCTGTTGGTGGTGTATGAGTGGCATTGCTCTGGCAATGTGTGCTTCTGTTGTGGAACATTGAGTAGCTTTGCAAGAGTGGGCTGTTTGTTTCCACCACTGTGATGCAAGTGTTGCTGCTTGTAAGCATCATACAGTTTGTGACTGATCTGAGATAAACAGTATTTGCAAATTGCTGTGTCTTGGATGTAGATGTAATTGTCAAGAATTCACAAAAATGTATTTGATTCCATATGTATAAGAAAACCCTATTCCACATGTGTATAGAAAGAAGTGGCTGATCTTCTTGGATGTTGGCATATGAATATGGTTGACATCTTCAAGTGTAGTGGAATAGTGAATCATCAAATGTTTGCAAGTAAATGTAAAGGAATAGCATTTCTCATGGAAATGTTGATTCACATGATGCTGTTATGCACTGTGCATCTTGTTATGACTAAGAATAAATGCGATGCGGATCAGTAAACTGTGTATAACTGGTGTTTGGTGTCTTCCTTAACATGGCTTGCTGCAATCTTTGTTGATGTGCACTGTTTTCATAGCATATTTGTGTCTTTCAGAATAATTGGATTATTGTATCTTCAGAATATTAGTTCTCTTTAACATTGTTGTCTGGTTCTATGTGGATGTTTACTGTTGTCTTAGGTATAGCTTTTGTACATCACTGCGAACATTCACTGTTTTCTTCTTAGTTGGAACTGTGTTTGAGATGTCTTTTGAGTGTTGGAAAGCACCAGACTGTGTTTGAGATGTCTTTTGAGTGTTGGAAAGCACCACTGTGAAATTGTCTGCATATGATTTGTCATCTGAGAACACAAGTCTGGTTTGTTATATGCATCATATTTTACTTGTGTTTGTAATATATGCTTCAATTACTTTGGATGCTGCTTGTTTATGAACATGCTCATTGTTGTGTGCAAAATGTGTTTTTGGGCAAGCCATCAAGGTTTTTATGGCAAGCCAATCTCACCCCCACCCTGAAATAGCCACAGGAAACAGCAAAACTAATTGGACAGTACATAGCCAGAACTTACATAATTTAGGTTTTTGCTCACATATTCCATTATGTCAGAACTAAACTGAAATTTCAATCACTCAACCATGAACATGTTCCTTTATTTGGTAGCAGAGTTAATAGCACAGTAGGAAATTTATAACATATACATTAACAGAATACACTACAACCTCTCTAAACCAGCAACTTAAGAAATTAAAACAATTTTCTGCTGTTTAGGGGAGGTGTATATTTAAGGGACGTAAAATGTTGGACTGTAATTGGTATTCTGTTCACATACAAAGTAAACATTTCCCCATGGCATGAAATGACTAATGGATTGTATTCTAAAAGTATAAGTGAGATTGTCAAACAAAGACAATACTTATCACACAATACATGTGATGTTTGTAAAGTGGGTACAAACATTGCATTATCTCTTTTTTTTTGCTTGGCACAAAATACATACAAATATACTATTGTAATCTGAACACTAATATTTCAACACTGCTTATGGAAGGTAACTGTCTGAATAAACGAAGCTTGAATTTCTCAGTGACTACTGTTAATTAACTAAATCGAAGTTTATGACTAAATATAACAAGATTCAGACAATTCCAAAGACAATAAAAAATATATGTACTAGGGTTTAACGGCACCTCTGCACAAAAAGCTGTATGGTGCCATTACATTGGGTGCAAATTCATAATTAAATACATCTGATGTACTCAATGTGAAAATACAAATCCTTAAAATAAAAATGATCACTGTAGATATTATGTTTATGTGGTTATGTTACAGTGCAATCTTTGTCATATGCTGAGTGTATCTCATTAGTGCACTCTCAAAGTGATTATATATAAATATGTGTGTATATATATATATATATATATATATATATATATATATATATATATATATGTATGTGTGTGTATATATATGTGTGTGTGTGTGTGTGTATATATATATATATATATATATATATATATATATATATATATATATATATATATATATAGAGACACACACACACATATATATATAATTATAATTATTTCATCCAGTGTTCCAATGCTATTAATCATTAGGGTAACAATAATGTTTTCATGAGCAAATCGTTTCCTATGATGCAAAGCCTGTGTATGATGATGTACCACCCAAGAAAATCATGGACTTTTTGAGGATCTTTATATAACACATTTTGACCATATGTTTTAAGGATTTTACATGCGTTACCTTTTATTTTTTATTTTATATACATTTTACAGAATTTGAACATCTTTACGTTTTATATTTTATCTTGCTGTTCTTTGTAATTAAATTTATTTGGAAGGATTTATCTTCCTAAATTTCTGTGCAGTTCATTTTACATTTTTCGAACTTTACCTTTAGTTGGCATCGTATAGCCACTTTAGTGCGGAGGTGCCATACAATACTACTACATACATAATTCTTATTTCAAAACCTAGTTTTCTTAATGCAACATGCATAAGACAAAGTTTATCTAGTTTTGATGTACATCTGACACATTTCTTTTTAGAATATCATATGTAGTTTGTATTTTTAATTGCATATCCACGTACATGTACAGTGTTTTTGTGAGCAGAAAGTAGTTTAATATATGTATGTTAATTGTGTAGCACATGATGTTCTAATACACATATAAAAAAGTCCCTTGAAGGGACTGATGCTCTACTGGCTGAAAGAATTTCCATGAATCCATGATAAGACCATTTCTTTGTTTTACCTGTTAAATGTTGAAACCATCTCCGATATTCTTGCGCAATAACAAGATTTTCAAATTGGCTGCTGTGGCGACCAAATTGGATGTAATAGGCACCATTTTCATTTAGGACCAACTAGACCTTGAGATAAATGTGTAAGGTTTCATGGCAATCCTCCAAATAGTTTAGGAGAAGTAGCAATTGCAAACTTGTGCTAATGGACAGATGGATGATGGACAACAGACCATCCCATAAGCTCTTCTGGTCTATGGCCAGTAGAGCTAAAAATGTAAAAATACTTTGGTGCACAATGTATTCTCACCATTACAATACAAGAAGCCCCCATTTTGTAGAGTCCCCCATTTATTTAGCCAAGTTAAAAACTCTAAGGTTAATTTAGGGTGTGGATGGATATATGGAAGGATACACACACAGATGACAAAGTAATCGCTCTGTCAAGCTACTGCCATGGTAGGCTCAATAATATCAAAGATTTGCCAGCAGATTACATTCTTTGAAAAAATAATTTCACAATTTAGAACACTTCATTTGCGTTTACAAATCTATTTTAGAATTTAGTGATTTCATTGTACTGAGAACGAAATTAAGATTTTCTTTTCTTTTATGAACATTTCTTGTAAATCTTTAAAAATAAGTAAATCTTGAGAAATGGGGTACATACACAAAAACTACATGTATTTTGTTCTGAGTCTGCAGAAAAAAACGAGTTTGATATTGTGTAGGGATAGGTTAAAGCCATTAGGCCTCTTAAGCCATATCAAATGAGTTAATTACTCAAATCAAGCCAAAATATGACTCTGGTTTTGTATTTATTACATACCTCTACCAAATATTTTCTATTTATACAGTGTGAACAGAAATGAAAACTTATTGGGATATACAACAAAAAAAGTTTGATTCTGTGCATCTCAGAATGTCGACATGCAGACGTCAGAGAAAACACCTAAGTCTGGGTGTATGATTCAGAAATATGGATTAAACATATGTACTGAATGCCAGATCATGTAAGATTAAATGGATATGTAAAAAAATGTTTAAAATTAAACTATAAGGTTCTAATGACACTCACCAAGATTAGGATTGGTGTAGTCCCAGCTGTCTTGATCATTTCTTATCACATTCAGTCTGTCAGGCTACAATGAAACCATATGCCATTATTACTAAAACTGCCTATGGATGACACAGACACGAAAAAGTTGTGAATATTTAATTTCTTGTTGTTTTCATTATACATCTCAGTACTATAGTTTTCAAACTGAGTTGGGTAAATATGAAGAATGTTTTTCTTTTTATCAAATATGACTGATATGGCTTGGGTTAAGCCAGAAAATTAATTTTACATTAAGAATGAGCATTTATAAACACTATTCACCCCATGTGATATTGTTGGCAAATAGTTTTTAATGTAACCAATGTCATCCAGCCAACAGCTAATGCACCTGTAGCCATAATTAATTCCTCTCTTTATCATATTCTTTATTGTGGACAGTGATTTGCTGCAACAAACAAGGTATTATGCAATTAAAGTACCAAAATGCTGGTTGATATTCATTCACTCAGGGTAGGTCCAATATAGTCTCTTTCTTACAATAACTATAACTGATTTGCGGTCTTTAAAAGGATTCACTCTAATTTCTTCTTTTTTTTTTTTTTTTTTTTTTAAATGTCGTTTTTATTACTACCAGTTTCACTCTTCGAAATCTGCAGGAATGCGAGTTAAAAGTGTACTTTTACATATAGGGAGTTGGCCATCCATTTCCAAACAGGCAAAAGCATTTGTAAGCTGTGGGAATGACTTAAGTAGCCTGCAAGTGATATTATGACTGCATCAGGCATTGCTTGTTCACAGTAAATCACCATTCACTGTAATACAAACAAAAAGAAAAAAATTTTGACCCATTTCCTTTGTTTACCATAACATAAAAGAAAATATTCAAGTTTTATCTTACCTTGGCATACTCAATCTTCAGCGTGCAGCATCCTGAGTATATGTCTGCTCCATTAAGAGACTGCTTTGCTCTCTTGGCTGAATCAACATTTTCAAATGTATTACAGTTAAGGAATGGCAAGAAAAGAATTGGTTAAATGTCCAGTAATTTAGATACTGCCCTTGAAAAGCAAACCACTGTCACAACACTGCTTATGAATTTGCAGTGTAAAGGTAATGACAAATATCTCTTTGGATTCTACTGAAAAAACCATTAACTTACAAAGGTCTTTTTTAAACACATTCTTTTCATCAAAATTTGACTTCCCCTTTTGTTCCAATAATGTGACATTATGCTGAAGGTTATAGGTGTGGATAAATGGTTATAAAATCTTGACTCTGTGTATGTGTTGTGCTGACAAGAAGATGAAGTTAGCATATCACTGGAGGAGGCATATGCATATTGTTATTATTATTTTTTTTTAAACATTTATTTTTAAAACTTCGTTTATTTTACATTTACATTTCATCTCTGGGCATCTCCCCTGTATGTTTCAAAAATGGTTTGGAGTGTTTTCTTCGATAGCTCAGGTAGTAGAGCACCCACATAGTGTAAGGGAGGTGATGCATTCCAGTTTTGGTAAAGTTGTACATATTTCTCCCTTATGCCCCCCCCCCCCCACTCCCCCCTATGAACAATTTAATTCAATAAAGTCATGTTGATCTGACAAGGATATTCAACCATGGACTGTACACCATTCTTTCTGAAGATGACAGTTCTTTGTACCTGACCATATGGGCTGCAGATGGTATGCATCACATCCTGTAACATAAAAGATCTTTGAAAGTCCAGAAAAATAATAGGCACAAAACTAAAATCTTTCAAACATACTCTATTACACCTCTCCCTCGTTAACTCGCACACAATGGGGTGCAAAAACACAGACCACAATATAAGCAATGGCACAAGTTATCGAGGGACCACTCAAAATTTAAGAAGGGGATGTTGTCCCTGCTGGACATCGACAATGAGAAGATGGGGGGGGGGGGGGTAGATACATTAAATAGTTTAATACTTGTTTTATAATTTTGTTGGGAATAATTGTCAATAAAATGCTTTTTCTAATGAAGTTGTTTGCTTTTCTGAATAAATTACCTTTATTTTTTACGATAACCAACCTTTGAAAGATCGTTTAAAAAATTACTCCAAGAGGTTTCGAGACACAGCATTATGTGTACCTTGGAAAACATTGTGCATTACATCACTGCTTCTTGAATATGAATGTGGATGTATTCTAGTGTTATTCTTGATTCACAACAAAACAAGATTTTCTATTTTAAAAAACTAGGGACATTTAATTCGTGAAACAAGAACTGTCAACATCAAAACTTTATTTTTTTAAAATATTGTTCTAGTAGTAAAATACTGATGTTGCAATTTCATTGCAAGTAAAAGTGAAATTTCTACTAATTCTTGAGCAAACCTCTGAGTGCCAATTCAGGAATTTTAAGTTCACTGCAAAATTTGAAACTCACTTCTCCATAATGAACTGTATCAGTGCAACAAAGCTTTTCATGCACATAGTACTCCTTTCACTTGCTTCTCTTGTTATCATTGATCACATATGCGAATTAGTAGGCTAAACCACTGATTAATGTTAGATACTTTAATTATGTTACCTGCATAATAATATTTATAAGAGTGTTCAACTGGTCTATTGACATGAGTTGACCTGACACACAATTTTGACCGCTAGCTCTTACGCAGGTAGGATTTGCATGGCTTTAAACTTTTTTTAAAATATAATTATTATATTCCTTTATTTGATTTGATACAAAAGATGTAATTAACTTGATAATACAAACCAGGTCTACTTTTAATTGATTGTAACAATACAACAAACACTTCCAGAAATCGGAGATCAAAACACAGTTGGCACTTAATTAGGTTCTCAGAAATGCTCGTGGACATAGATGTAATGGTAGAATGACACTTTTCACTTTTGAATACAAGAGGGCATATAGTGTTTGTGATGATTACACTGAAACCAAATTAAAAGCTATAACTAAAACACGAATTTTGCTTGACAAAACTTATTTAATTGGGATTGCTTTCTTAAAGTGCTGCCACCAGTAGGTACAACTGACATTTTCATGAACTGAAATCTTGTTGAGTATTGTTATTTACATTTTTTTTGTGCAGAAAATATCAAAATATACAACTTCTTATTAAAAGTTGCTAATTTCATGATGTTGAATCAGATTTCCGGGCACTAACCATCATTTTCAACGATAAAACTAGGGATATATCAAAGTTTCATTTACCAGTTTTTATAGCAATTTTCTTCACATTCAACAAATAAAGGCCAACTGTTCTGGTATTTTCTAAAATAAAAAAAATGGGATCCACACCTGACCCCACATTATAAGCGGGTTCGCGAGTTATCCGGGCACGAGTTATTGAGGGAGAGGTGTATATCTCTGATTGTAAAGTAAATTGTTCTCAGATCAATTGTTCTCTTCTTATCAATTTTCCTCTCATTCCTATGTTCAATTAACACATTTTGCTCATACAAGAAAGTCACTGGGACATGCCTATTACAAGTACACCAGAGGTGGAAACAAAAATGCTGTTCAGCAGCCAGAGAAAAGATGAAAATTTTGCTGGTCAAGGAAGATTTTCTGTTATTTGCATAGAATTTAACACAGAATAAGGAAAAATCCAAATTTCTGATAAAGTTTGAAAATTTTGACTCTGGGCAAGGAGAAAAATGTTTAAAAAAAAGATTTTCCAGCCCTATAAACTCATGACATCGCCATGTTTATGATGTCAATTACATCTTCAAAGTGTCTACTAGATTTTATTGTTAAACGAAAATTGCATGGCTTAAAAAAACAAAGTCCCGAGAAGGATCTTATGCTTTACTGGGCGAGAAATAAAACACCCAGGAATTCAAGATAAGACCATATCTTCCTTTTAAGTGCCGAGTGTTGAAACCATCTCTGATATTCCTCAGCAATAACAAGATTTTCAAATTAGCTGCTGTGGTGGATACACTGGATGTCAGATTGGCACCATTTTCATTTAGGACCAAGTAGTCATCATCAGAAGTCTTTTGGTGAAAACCCCCATGTCAATATAAATATCCATTTTCAGGTGGAGCAGCGACAGCAAGATTTTCAAGACAGCCATCGTGGCAGACATATTGGATGTACAATTAGCACCATTTTAATTTAGGACCAACTAGGTATCATAAAGTCTACTGGTGAAAACCCCATGTTGATATAGCCATTAATTTGGGAGTAGTATAGATAACAATATTTTTAAGATGGCCATATTTAGGGTCATTTTGCATAATTTCATTTAGGACCAACAAGACATCATAAGAAGTCTTTTAGTGAAAACCCCATGTTAAAATAACTTTCCATCTAAGAGAAGCAATCACAAGATTTTCAAGATAGCTGTTGTGGTGGCCATATTGCATGTCTTGGTGGCAACATTTTCATTTAGGACCAATTAGACATCATAAGAAGTCTTCTGGTGGAAACCGCATGCCGATATTACATTCTTTTTACGAGGAATAGTAATAACAAGATTTTCAAGATGGCTACTGAGGTGTCCATATTGGACATCAGATTAGCACCCTTTTCATTTAGGACATCATAAGAAGTATAAATTTAGTGAAACCCCCATGTTCATATGACCATCTACTCTAAAGGAGTAGTGATAAAAAAAAATTCAAGATGGCCACTGTGGTGGCGATACTGGATGTCCACATGGAACCATTTTCATTAAAGACCAACTAGACTTTACAAGAGTCTTCTGGTGCCCACCCACCCCCACTCCCCAAAACAAAACTTAATTCCGGGGCTTCTCCTAATAAGAAAAGTTGTTTCATAGAAACTTTGGACTCACAATGAGCCTGCCCCCTGCAGCGCAGTTGCAGGGGATACTTGGGCACTTGCTACAAAACATAATAAATAATTTAGTGCAACCCCCATGTTCATATGACCATCCACTCTGGAGGTGTCGAGATAACAAAATTTTCAAGATGGCCACTGTGGTGGCCATATTGAATGTCCATGCAGAACCATTTTCATTTAGGCCCAACTAGACGTCATAAAAACTCTTCTGGTGAAAACCCCATGTTGATATGTCTGTTGGGTCAGGATGAGTAGCAATACATCTCTCACTTGTTATTATGCGGTACTTGGTGCCCGTCACCGCCAACAGTGTTATGTACTGAAAAGCATTATACCGAGCACCGCGATATATTGAAAATAGCACAATATATGAAACAGTGGTATAGTGGGCACTATCAAATTTTTTTAAATAATGTTGTTTTGAAAAGGAAACAAAGATATAAGACTAAGTCTCACCTTGTTCTTTTTCAACCCTTATTGTTATACATTGGTATCATTTTGGTCATGGGATCCATAGTAGTACCATGTTATATCTGGAATCACATTATAAAGAGGTGCATTATAATGGGGGAGAGCTGTAACAAGATTTTCAAGATGATTGACATGCTGGCCATATTGGACTTAGAATGGTGCCATTTTTCATTTAGGATGAGCTAGACATTATAAGAAGTCTTTTAGTGAAAAACCCATGCTGATATGACCATCCATTCAGGAGTAGTGACAACAAGATTTTAAAGATGGCTACCATAGCGGCCATATGGGATGTCCAAGCAGCACCATTTTCATTAAGGACCAACTAGACCCTGGGATAAATGTGTGTGTAAAGTTTCATGGCAATCTTCTATAGTTTAGGAGTAGTGATAACAAACTTTTGCTAATGGACAGAAGGACGACAGATGATGGACAATGGATGATGGACAACAGGCCATTCCATAAGCTCTCCTGGTCTATGACCAAGAGTTAAAAACGGAAACCAGCCTTTACGAATATCCTAATTTTACAATTTTAGCTACGTCTTTTGTATGGTTTATTATGGGCACTGTGTGATAAATATTTTTACCACGAAATATTTCCAGTTACACAGATCTCATTTCTGGAATTGATTGCTTTGTAAGCATTGATATTTGATACAAAAAGTTTTCTTTTGTACTTACAACTGTGATTGGATACTGAGGATTCAAGACGGTGAATAACAGAATGTGATTGGCTGTCCTTGTATCATCTGGACCTCTGAAATAAAAGGCAGGTCATCCATCATTCATTATGCAGTTTGACAAATAATCCTACACCAAATCCAAAACTGAAAGAAACAAGTCTGTACATCTGTATGTTTGTGTCTGTCTTTCTGTCTTGTGTACATGGGATGGATGGATGGATGTCCGTACATATGTATGAATGAAACAGGGGTGCCAAAACCAGTCAAAATTACTGGACGTCTGGCATTTTCAAACTTTGTCCAAGAGGAAATCTGGCTAGCCAGACAAATTACAAGGCCAAGGCCTGCATGTTGAGCCCACAAATTGCTGAAAAACGAATGACCTAGACCTGAAGGTCAAAATGTTGAGAAAGCATGTCACAAAATAAAAGGTCTTGGCTTCATAATGATTCATCTCAAGAATGAACAAAATCTA
The DNA here is from genome assembly GCA_029931535.1 of Margaritifera margaritifera. Lineage (NCBI taxonomy): Eukaryota > Metazoa > Mollusca > Bivalvia > Unionida > Margaritiferidae > Margaritifera > Margaritifera margaritifera. The sequence goes on from JAQPZY010001686.1 coordinate 8,938,750, forward strand.
TCAAAGGGATTTAGGAAACATAAGCAAATGAAACAAATTCAACCAAAACCTAAACACAAATTTTCTATGACTGTACCCTTGATCCCAAGGTCAAAGGGTTGAACATGCATGCAACAGAATGAATTGTCTTAGCTTCATCACGATTCATGCTTAGGAAATATCAGCAAATAAAAAACTTTAACCAAAACCTTAACAAACTGTTGATGACAACACCAGAATCAGTGGAAAAGTGACTGCTATGTCTCACTTCCCATTAATATGAATATATCCACACTTATATATCCAAGTGTGGATATATTCAGTGCAGACAAAGCATCACCCCCAGCCAGCTTCACAGCCATATATAATCCCAAGTTTTGCACTTTCAAGCAGGTGGCAATTATGCAACTATAACTGAAATTAATATATTTCATGTTATGGGTAATTTCACCATCATGTGACCATGAACAGCTGGCAATATTTGTTAATAAACTGTTTGATAAATGAATTTTTAGTGCTAATAATAGAATAGTGCGACCAACAGATATTTATGCAAAGTGGCAACCATCATAATTTGTGATTCAAACACATAAATTTGACTTTGTGTACATATTTCAAATGAATGAAATAAAAAATCTAAGTCTGTAAGCTCCCCTTCCACCAGTAAATCATTAAAAATGTGCAATGAAGGCATGGACAGAGCAATGTTAATATGTTATATCTGAATCGAGACACCTGGAAAATATTGCAAAGTCAAGAGCACTCAGTGCAAACTCTAAAGTCTTTCAATATTACATCATTCTTAGCTGAACGTTTGAATGCAGTGTTCATGTTTGTGTGTGCACGCATGTGTTGAGAGAGATAGAGAGATGGCTACAGAGGTGTCCATATTGCTTTGATTTATAGAAAAAAACAAGAACCTACTATATCCATTACTTGAAAAAATAATCTAGAGGTAAAAGAAAAAAAATATCCCTGCTCAAACGAAAATCCCAGCCCACCCCCCTGAAAATGAAATGGTCTGTGTCTTGCAAGATCAATACCTTTGACTTCATGTATGAATTTCAGTTTATTTTTCAAGCCTAAATACAAGTTTCATTTTAGAAACTCCCAATGTCTGATTTATACATTTTATTGTCAGTCAAAAAGTAGTCTCTTTGTATACCAGCATATATGAATGTTTCAGAAAATACAGTGTTTCATAAGTTAGTGTGAGTGTACTAGCAAGAAAAAGTATTTGGATTCAAATGGAATATAGCAGAGAAATTCTAGAAATTATCCTTCTTTGTGCATATTTTTGATGGAATTACTTTTATGAATACAATGGGATTGGTTGGTGAGTACACATACTCTAACTATTTATACTATTCTTTTGGCAATTTTCTTATTCTTGTACATGTATGTACCAATGCAAGGTTCTCTGTCCAAAAACTAAATATTAAATATATAATCACAGTTTTAAGTATTTCTCGTTTAATATGAATCAATTTAATCTAAGAAGGTACCTAATGTGAACTATCACATCATGACATGTACTGTAGAATTTTAAAGGAACAGCTGACAGCGAAAATTAGCTTGTTCTTTTGGGGAATTAAATATTTCTTCACCAATGTAAACAAATACTTCTTTTTTCCAAATCTTCATTCATTGATCGGCTTAAGGCATGTGGAATTTTTCTTTGATACTGTATGTGGTTAGAAAAAGGGAGAATATTCTTATGAGACAAGGTTTTAAAGGTCAGTAAAGGAAAACTGTGAAATAAAAATAAACCAAACAAATACAACAGAATCAAAAACAAAAGTAAATTAGTTCAGGAGTGCAATTATAAGAGTTTAATGTTCTTTTGAGGTCTAAACTGTCAGTTGCTGAAACACAGCAAATAACTCCCAAAGAAGGACATTATTCACCGTGTGATTCGGCAAATTACAGCACAATAAATGCAGAAAAAACAACATCAAACAATGAAACAAACATTCAGCCCTAACCATTACCATTGTTTACCAATTTGACCTACCAGATCATAGCAGCTGAGGTTACATGATCACACTACAAGTGCTCACATATGTAATCCTAGGCATCTTTTCTATTTCTACCAGTTTGCTAATAATATCAAGTGTGATCACAATGTAGATATCTGATTCTAATTTTTTATTTGTTTGTTCGACTTTCTATTGCTATTTTCAGTTCACTATTAGAACAATATTGCCACAATCTTATATATTGGAAAAAAGTTTTAACATGCCAAAGCACAAGACTGAAGATGATGGGAAAGATCAGAGCACTAGATAAGCAGCGTATCTGCATATTTTGTGCAAACAAATTGACCAAATATGGATAAAGAAAATTTTAAACGCATTAAAATTATGCAGATCAATTTAACTTTGGGCACTTAGTCCAAAGTTGTCAGCATATTGCTCCTGCTGTATGCACAATCCTTTTTTTTATGATGGCCCATTCAATCAATATAAACTATGCGACAGGAGCAAGTTCTGGATGCTTTGTTCATGTCTGAAATGATAGTACTTGATCTCTGTGAGAACACTCGCTCAAATAAATAGAGTAATATAATTAAACACATCATGAATTAGTCTTGGTCACTAAATCATCTGATGCATTTTTAAAGGCATGATTAACAGTTTGATGTATGTTTAGTGTTCTTCACAAAATACCCTATCAAATTTCAGAAAGTGCAATTAGTTCCAAACCTGGAAGTAAAATGCATTTTTTCAGGGGTGGGGGGGTGGGGTGTAAAACTAATTTTAATTATGTAATACTTACCTGCTATTACTGCAATGTGTAGTTTTCCAGGATGCAGAGTATCCAGTCAGAGCTAAATATTCCCTCCTCCTGTAGTTTCTGTCCAAGTCGAAAGAGGAAGATATTCTCTATGATGGCTATGACTAAGGAATCAGACTGTGGGATAATGTTCTTTTTTATTCTTGGCCTTCAATTACTAATTCTGGTCTCCGAATAACATCAGAGCTGGGTGGGAGGAGGGAATCATTTCCTTCTCCTTTTAGTGGAAGCCAAATAAAACCATACCAGCTTAATTGGGCAAAGGAGCCTATCTTGATCATCCCCAGCACAGATATGACTCAGACTGAGAATCTCAATAGGAACAGAAGCTACTGTAGGCAGCTGATTATTTGCAAGAAACACTGTTTGGCAAAGAGAAACCGAATCATAGTTATCATTGAACCATCAACTCCTTTTCCACAGACAAGGCATGGATTTTACTCTCTCCTCACCGACACTAAGGACAGCAGAAAAACTGTCTTAAGGGTAGGGTTCTCCAAGGAAGCTTCACTCAAAGATTCTTAAGGGGGTGTAGGTAATACCCAAAGAACACATGAAAGGTTCCATCTAGGCATTAATGAGAGAGGAAACCAGTATCTGAAGCTCAAAATACCTGATGAGATCTGAAATGTGAGGATCTGCCCCATGGTGGAACCTATATATTGCTTAGGAGTATTAGAAAGGGCTGACCTATAGCCCTTAATGCTAGATACTGCACATTCTCTTTCCTCGAAAAGGAAGAGAAGAGAGTCTGCAACTGCAGTTAAAGGGGGACAGATAGGATCAACGTGTTTCCAACTGAACCAATTACAGAAGATCCTCCACTCTGCATCATAAAGTAGATTGCCTCATAGCCCGAGTGATGCAGTTGGCAGCCTTGCTTGAAAACTGGTCCTGGCAGATTGATTGTTCAAGATAAGTCTAGCATGAAGGTGGAGAATGTGTGGAATGTTGTGTAGGAGAGATCCCCTGGACTTGTCTACCAACAGGTTGAGTAGATCGCTGATCCATGACCATTGGGACCACAGGATGAGCCAAGATGTGAGATCCTGACTTGGTGGAGAAACCTGCAGAACTATCTGAAAAGGTAGAGGGGTGTAAGCAGGCTGAAAGTCCACTGCCAAGGTGGTCTGGTGCTGGAGAGACATAAAGAGGGAGTTTATTGTTCAATCTCGTGTAGCAAACAAGTCCACTAGTGGCATTCACCACAGCTGAAAAAGTGACTATGCTACTGAATGGTGCAGAGACCATTCCATGAGGACCACAGAGTCATGTCTGGACAGGCTGTCCACCAGGATATTCCTTTTGCCCAGAATATGGTGGACTCTGAAAGTTATCTCCTATGAGACTGTCCATTAAAGGAAGTTCCAGACTTGTATGCAAAAAGGAGCATGCATACCTCCTTGACACCTGAGGTAAGCTACCACCAATGTTTTGTCCGAGGCGTACATAACACAACAACGTCTTATCAGGGTGACACACCCCTTTGGGGTCAGTACCACTGATGGCATTTCTAGGTTAAAGATGTGAAGGGTTGCTTTTTCCCTCAAAACGACAGTTCCTGAAGAACTACCCCTCTGGCTCCAGGTGGACACTCTATACCGAATCTGATGTGTCTGTGTACCGAAAGGAGTGGGGTTTGGGACTGAAAAGTGGGACTAAAGTCAGGAACTAATCCCAATTTAGCCACCAACACGGGTGGTGATGAAAATCGGATTGCAGGGGAATCCGAGCTGAGGTAAAGGCAAGCCAACAACAAAGTATTGTTTATAAGACACACTATGAGGGACAGAGTCTGAGCAATCCTGTCTGGTGGAATGCATAACCTCTCTTGATTGGTGAGGAAATTCATCACCACATACAAGAAGTCCTGAGAAGGGATGAGATCTGCAGAACGAAGAGTTGGTGCATCTAGCACGGACGAGGTATTTCCATTGCAGAAAGGTAAAGCTTAATAACAGTGACAGGTAAGTTATTACTGACATTAAAATTAAGATTTTCCAGATGGTCATCATGGCAGCCATATTGGAGGTCAGACTGGTCAGATATGACCAATTAGACATCACAAGTCTTTTAGTAAAAACACCATGTTGATAAAACCATCCATTGAGGAGTAGAGATAACAATATTCTCAAGATGGCAGCCATATTGGATGTGCGAGCAGCAGCATTTTCATTAAAGACCAACTAGACATCATAAGAAGTCTTTCAGTGACACCCCCCCACCCCCCGTCAACATGACTTTTTGTTCAGGAGGAGTGTTGGACGTAGAACGGGCACCATTTTCATTTAGAACGAACTAGATATCATAAGAAGTCTTTCAGTGAAAAGCCCAGGTTGATAAGATCATTCATTCAGGAGAAGTAGCCATAACTAGATTTTCAAGATGGCTGCTGTGGTGGTCATACTGGATGTCCAAGCAGCACAATTTCCATTTAGGACCAACCAGACCATGGATGAATGTTTGTGTGTAAAATTTCCTGGCAATCCTCCAAGTAGTTTAGGAGAAGCAGCCATAGCAAACTTGTGCTAACAGACAGATGGACGACAGATGATAAACCATCCCACAAGCTCTTCTGGTCTATGACCAGCAGAGCCAATAAAACCCTTCAAGGGACTGATGCTCTACTGGCTGAAATTTTTTTCCAGGAATTCAAGATAAAACCATTTTTTCCTTTTAAATCCAGAGTGTTGAAACCATCACTGATATTCTTCAGCAATAACAAGATTTTCAAATTAGCTGCTGTGGTGGACAGATTGGCACTATTTTCATTTAGAACCATCAAGATATCATAAGAAGTCTTCTGGTGGAAACACCATGCTGATATGACTTTCTGTTTTGGATGAGTAACGATAACAAGATTTTCAAGATGGCTGCCATGGTCATATTGGATATCAGACTGGTACCATTTCCATTTAGGACCAACTAGACATCACAAGTCTTTTGGTGAAAGCACAATAGCAATAAAAAGATTTTCAAGATGGCCAACCAGACATCATAAGAAATCTTTCAGCGAAAACCCCATGTTGATATGACCATCCATTCAGGAGGAGTAGCAATAACAAGATCTTCAAGATGGCCACTGTGGCAGCCATATTGGATGTACAAAAAGCACAATTTTCATTTAGGACCAACTAAACCTTAGATGAATGTGTGTAAAGTTTCATGGCAATCCTCGAAGTAGTTTAGGCAGAGTAGTGATAACAAACGTGCTAACGGACAGACAGACGATGAACAACAGACTATCCCATACACTGTTCATAGACCAGGGGACATAACTCCCCCAAAATGTTTGGTCAAAATGGCATAAACTGAAAGTCTTCTTAATTTAAAGCCTCATACCATATATGTTTTCAATTCATTAAGTCCCTTGAAAGTTACTGAGTGGAAACGAGATTTGAGATGAATGGAACAGAATATAAAGGAATGTGACATGATGTGATGGACAGACATCGGTAATACTATATGCCACCTCCATTGCAGTGGCAGAGGCAAACAAATAATTACTATTTCAGGGACTATCCAGTAAGCAAGATATTATGATAATCATGATAACTAATATCACACTGAGCAAAATCTTGATGATAATTAATTGTAAAACTTACCCTGGTCTCGTTATCCTCTGACTGGTGGAATAGTTAAAATAAGCTGGCTGACCATTCACAAAGATCTGATTTTGCTGTAAAACAATGTAATTATCCTGTACATGAAGCATATATTTTGCATAGGTTCATTATCAATATGCCAGAAGAGAATAATTCCAGAGATTTTATTTTTTATATGTGGTGCTAAGTCAAAGATGGTGACTGTGTTTGCAAGATCAAGTCATATTTACATGTACCAAAGAACACAAATGTCTAGACTCTAGAGCAAATATACAAACACAAAAACATAATCAAGAAAGACACTCGGAATTCAAGAAATTCTAATAGAAGCATTCTTCTTTTTAAATTTTTATACTGAAATGTGACTTTATTTAACAGGCTCAGATACTATCTAGTATGATCCTAATAAATAAAAGTTAGCCTAAGATATAAAAATATATAAAGGAATTTTCAGTTACAGTAAGATTTTACAGTAGTGAATATTCAAGACAGACAATGGAAGTCAATCAATACTCACAGTAGCATATGTGACACAGTTCCTTGACCCCTGGATACTCTACAAAAGAAAAGTAAAGAGTGTGATGTCATATTCAAAACATGCATTAACTGAATATGGCTTTATTGAAGAAAAAAAAAATAAAAAATTGTTAATAAAAAGATCCAGATTTCTAGACCCCATGGCCCCACAACCATGGGGCAAAAGTGGTATACAGAGAAAGATAAGTATGGGAATATATATAATTAGAGACAAAACTGATGGAGCAATAATTTTGTGCTCATGCAAGTAGAGAAAAGTGCCTTGCCCAAGGATACACCAGGATCCAGGATGATCCAATGGTGAGAATCAAACCCACACCCTCATGGTAACAAGTCAAATGCCTAAGCCACTGAGCTATTGTGCTCCACCAGTAACAAGAGAAAGGAAGTAGAGATAATATTATATTCCAAATATGAAGTGAATTGAATAAGAATTATGGGAAAAAAAACTTTAATAAAATATATTCCTATGGCCCCACCCAAGGGCATGAGTGGTACTGAGAGAAGGGTAGTATGCAATGATAGTATATTCCAAATATGAAGTGAATCATATGAAGTGAATCAGGTAAAAGTTAATGAAATAGAAGTGATGAAAACAACTTTAACCAAAAAGTTAAACCAAAATGTGGTCCCCAATACAATTCTTTACAACTCCACCCAGTTATAGAACCCGGTGTTAATAGCAGTATGGAGAGAAGGGTTGTATGAGATAATGTTATATTCTAAACATAAAGTGAATTGGAAAAGATGTTATGGAGAAAAGTCTATAACAAGTAAATTTTCATTCTTTCAATAGAACATTACATGTAGATTAAAATACATTTATGTTAAAATTTACTCCAAATGAATACTGTTAAAATTAAGAGGTAGACTGTCTAAAATTACCAACTGCATCATTTCCATGACTCAAGCTCGGTTGGCTTGTTATGTGTGACATCATTCTAGAATGTGCGGACCAACCACTAATTTGTAAGTGTATTGACTATATGATCATTTCAAGTAAAGACTGACTTTTGTGCAGTATAGTCACATATTGTGATCAAACACAGTAAAAGGGATCTTTGTTTTCCTTTTTTAAATTTCTAAATAAAGATACAGAAAATAGGGATCTACTGATTATACTGTCAAACCTGGCAGCATTACAAAGATCTTTCTGAGGAGGCTCTAATGTTCATTCTAATTTCCAAGCATATTACAAGTGATCAAATCATCACAAATCCTTGTAAACATCGAAAAACACAACTGAAAAGGTTGCTTGCTTGCTCTGGATAATTCATGATTACTAGGAATTTCCCTTATTCAGAGCATAAATAGTTCAAAATTTTCGGCAATATCACACTGCCTTCATCAGTGACTACTGTTGGTAACGTGACCATTATAAGTCCAAGTAATCATCGAAAACAGATTTAGACATATCATTTAGGCAATCATTGGGGTACGTATCATTTAGGCAATCATCGGGGTAAAATGAGAAAGCGAGAGAGTGAGAGAAAGAGAGAGAATAGTATTAACAAAAAAGTTGTTCCCTTTCATAGGGTACAGAAGTCTGCCTTGATAAAACTGACATTACTTGAGATGTTCATAATAACAAAGGTAACCAGGGAAATAACTCACATCAAACTCTACCAAAGCTTGTCTTCTCTTGGGCATCATGATCACATAGCTGAAATATATAATGGAATTTTACAATCTCTGAGTGCTCAATAAATCTGCTAAAACTACATATTTTTCTAAGTTTTCTTTACAATTTTAGAAGTCTTGACTTAATTAAACCCAAGTTGGTATGGCTAAGCAATCTGAATTTACAAGTAAAGCCTGCCTGAACCATATGCTACAAATGTAAGTACAAAGAATAAAAAGATTGTCACCTATTTATATCTGAATTATAACAAAATGATAATGTAAGTAGTACATAAATTCATATATAGTGATATTTTTGATTGTCTAGTGTACCACAAAAAGGCTGTACTATGATATTTTCCATTCCAGATTTGGCTCCTATTCAACCTTAGTCATTACCCAAATTTAACCAGTATTTTCCTAATAAATCTCTTTTACTGATAAAAAAAGCAATAAGAGTTTAATTTATTACTAAATTAAGTTCCTTTCTATAAACATTTAGCCCCTTACATCATATATGCAACCTCAAATATGTTACATTAGTAGATGTCAGCAACCTCAAGGCAATAATCAGCAGACAATAGCACTAACCCCTAAATTTGCAATCACAAATTTGTTGCCGTTTTTTTAAAAAATAAATTACCATTTGAGACTTCTGTTAGTTAGGCTATTTCCAAGATGATGTTCTAATACTTTCAGAAACAAAATTCTACACATTTTTATGAGAGAGAGAGAGAGAGAGAGAGAGAGAGAGAGAGAGAGAGAGAGAGAGAGAGAGAGAGAGAGAGAGAGAGAACTGGTATTAATGAGGTCTTCCAAGATTGGTATTAATGAGGTCTTCCAAGACTGACTGGTTTGTGGTATGAGAAATGGTAGTTATGCTGATTGATTTGATTTTAATCAGTTGAATCAAGAATGAAATCTGCAGTATTTTGGTTTCTGCATATGTACAAGAGAGAAAGAGATTACTGGATGGACCATTACAGTTGAAATCTCAGCTGGAAAACCAATCATAGATCTGATATTTAATATTTCGTGTTCATTTAGATGCTGCACAATCAGAATAAAATCAAACTCCAAAACTGACCATCACTTGTTGCAGACAGATGCAAAGTAAGAAAGAAAAAGAAACAGAAAAGGTAAACAAAGCATGAAAAATTTTCATCTCAACAATTAATGGAGAGTTAGAACCACAAACAAGAGTCCCTTAAAGGGACTGACACTCTACTGGATGAAAAGAATTTCCAGAAATTCAAGATAGGACCATTTCTGCCTTTTAAATGTCAAGTGTTTAATCCATCTCTCCTATTCTTCAGTGATAATGAGACTTTCAAATTAGCTGCTGTGGTACACATATTGGATGATTGTAAACTTGGCACAATTTTCATTTAGGACAAAGTAGACATCATTAGAAGTCTGTTGGTGAAAACCACATGTCATAATCATCCATTCAGGGGGAGTAGTGACAACAAGATATTTAAGACAGTTATCATAGCAGCCATACTGATTGTTTGACTGGCACCATTTTCATTTAGGACTAACTAGGTATCATAAGGAGTCTATTGGTGAAAACTCCATGTTGATATAGCCATCCATTTGAAGAGGAGTCGCGATAACAATATTTTCAAGATGGCTGCTCTGATGGCCATATTGAACGTCAGATCTGCACCATTTTCATTTAAGACCAACCGGACATCGTAAAAAGTATTCTGGTGAAAACCCCATGCCAACATGACTTTCTGTCCAAGTAGAGCTGAGATAAGATTTTTAAGATGGCTGCCATGGTGGCCATAGTGAATGTCAGATCAGCACCATTTTTTTTAGGACCAGCTAGACATCTGAAGTCTTTTAATGAAAACCCCATGCTGATGTGACCATCCATTCAGGAAGAACTGCGGTAACAAGACTTTCAAGATGGCTGCCATGGTGGCCATATTGCATGTCACTTGGCACTAATTTTATTTAGGACCAACGAGACACCATAAGAAGTCATTTCGTAAAAACCCCATGTTGATATGACCATCCATACAGGAAAAGTAGTGATAACAAGATTTTCAAGATGGCTGCTCATTGCTGTGGCAGCGATATTGGATGTCCAAGCAGCACCATTTTATTTTAGGACAAACTAGACCATGGGATGAACGTGTGTGTAAAGTTTTTTCAAGGCAATCCTCCAAGTAGTTTTGGAGGAGTAGCAATAACAAACTTGTGCTAATGGACGGACGATGGACAACAGACCATCCCGTAAGCTCTTCTGCTCTATGACCAGTAGAGCTAAAAGCATTGATCATATCTTTTGTGTGTGTCACTGTGTTAAAGAGAAAGAGAAACATATAACTGCTTCCTTATTTTATGTAATTTCCATTCCAAAGTTTAATGGTGGAACTAAACATTTCTTTGATCAAGCAGTATTAGTAGCTTGTCAAATTTATATGCTCAGCAAGGAGTGCCTGTACTGTGATGCTGAATGGTGACTATGAAGCACTGCATTACAAAATTAATAATCTTTTGATGCAAAACTGTTATGATGATACTGTTTGACACAATGTTTGGATTAAGCTTTCAACACGTCCAATGTCCATAGCCTGCTTTGTACATGTGACGAGTCCATATATACAGTCTGGGAACAAAATATTGCTTCAGATAGAAAAACATTTAGTTACGAGATGTGCTGCACCCCCACCCCACCCCCCTTTCAGGTATACTGGCACATGTTCATTCCATAATACATATATAGGCAAATATATAGACATTTTCAGACAAGCTCCTTATTATCTCTTTGATTGATCAGGAGAAAACTGGATGTATCACTTACTTAGCAGCTTAACCTTTTACTGCGCATCAGCCTTTAGGTTGAACTGCCTGATTTGCATAGGATTTATCCATTAATTCAATAATTTGGCATCACTTTTGAGTTTACTTCTTGTGCAATAATATTTTTCTTTATAGTGGGAAATTTGTTGTGGACAGTGGATGGGTATTGGGTATACTTTATTTCAGCATACAGTAGATGAAATGGTTGTATGAAGTGTTAAGACTGAACACTTAAAGTCAATAAAGTTTTGGATATATATTCTGTGCTTGTATGTTGTTTTTTAATGTACTCACATGGTCTTAAATATTTCAAATATAAAAAAGTATTTTGGTCTAACATTGAATTTGTTCAAATTTATACCAAATAGCTTGGATACTATGGTAAGAATTAAACAAAGCAGCGATAATATTAAGATATTAAAGCTGATTTTATACCATATCTCCAAAATATGAATGCCTGTGTTCAAGTTCAAAAGAAGTTGAAAGAAAGCTGAAGAATGACAAACAATTCATAAAATGCATGAAGGAAAAAGTAGTATAATCAGTCTTATGCATATTTATTCAAATATATACATATGCATGTACTTAGGTGCTGCATTATTTGATCCCGACACAAGGAATACCACAATGACCACTGATGATGAACCAAGCTCTTATATCAAAAGATTATAATTTTATCCGGAAAAACCAAGAAGATGAGCTTTAAATGTGTTACATGATTTTCCCGTTGTTGCAAACTTTAAACACGTGGGAATTACTGTATATAATCATGGATTTATTGTATTGCATCATGGAAGCAAGCAATTTTATAGTGAATGCCTTAAGTTTACATACATAAAAAACAAATATAAATTTATTGAACAATCATCAAAATCCAAGTGAGCTCCTCTTTTAAATCTATTTTTCATTCTTCAAACATGATGACATGATGTACACCAAGCCAAAAACTCTACAAAAGAAATGTGCTACTTAACCCAACACACTAAGTATGCCATTCCATTAGATCTTTTTGTATGCAGTATTTGACAAGCTTGCGGTCTTGTAACAAAAATGTGTTATGTATAAGCCATTTAAATGCATGTGTACTCGAGATGTCAGTACGACCAAAGTTCTAAAATCCAGTCATCAATACTAGTGATTAACAGATCATATAAGTGTATAAATTGGCATTTCAAAGTAATGTGAAGAAAAACCTTGAAATAAAAAACATGTTTTGTGAATAAAGTAACTTGGTAAAAAAAATACAGCACTTTTTGGCAACGAGACTGAACTGTGAATTATGAATAACATTCTAGCAAAGAATATCTTAGGAAATCTGTTTACGTAGTTTGTTTGGAAGGACATATTTTTAATATTTGTCTGTTATATAATATAATCAGAAAATAATTAATCATGTGCTGTTTTGACTTTGGGATTTAAAAACCCCACAAAAACAGTTGTCAAAAAAAGAAGAAGAAAGAATGACTTGCACCAGTTGCTGAAATAAATATTGTATTTCAAGATTGGATAATAGCTTCAATGGAAAGAATCTCTTTAAAGCTGGCTTATTTAAAACTGAACACTCAAGTCACATAAAAATAAAATTATATGAAAATCAAATTTTGGAGGGGTATGCAAGAGAGGCACCTTTTACAAAAGTGGTACATTTTTGGGCAAAGGGTAATTTTTCGAACATAACAAAAAGGGCATACTGGTATATGTATTTTTCAAAACAAGAACACACTCTTGGTCACAATATTTTAGGATGTCACTCAAGTCATATAAGAATAAAATTATATGAAAATCAAATTTTGGAGAGGTATGCAAGAGGGGCAACATTTACAAAAGTGGTACATTTTTGGGCAAAGGGGTAATTTTTCGAACAGAACAAAAAGGGCATACTGGAATATGTATTTTTCAACCCAAGAACACACTTTTGGTCACAATATTTAGGAAGTCACTCAAGACATATAAAAATAAACTTATATGAAAATCAAATTTCAGAGGGATATGCAGGAGGGGCACATTTTTGGGCAAAGGGGTAATTTTTCGAACAGAACAAAAAGGGCATACTGGTATATGTATTTTTCAAACCAAGAACACACTTTTGGTCACAATAGTTAATGATGTCATTCAGGTCATATAAGAATAAAATTATATGAAAATCAAATTTTGGAGGGGTATGCAAGAGGGGCAACTTTGACAAAAGTGACACATTTTTGGGCAAAGGGCATACTGGTATACATATTTTTCAACCCAAGAACACACTTCCAATCACAATATTTAGGATGTCACTCAAGTCATATAAAAATAAAATTATGAGAATCAAATTTTGGAGGGGTATGCAAAACGGGCAACTTTTACAAAAGTGGCACATTTTTGGGCAAAGGTGTAATTTTTCAAACAGGAAAAAAAAGGGCATACTGGATGTAGTTTTCAACCCAAGAACACACTTTTGGTCACAATATTTGGGATGTCCTTTTAAAAATAAAGAACAAACAAGCCCCCACTCAAAGAAGTATTCTATATTAAATAAAACAAATTAATATAAGAAATTATTTGAAGATAGCACAGTTTTACGTAGGTTATTTAGTAAACTGGACAATGGGGGATGGATGCTAAAAAGGGCAGAGGGGAGGGCATTAGAGGCAAATATGGTAGGAGCATCCCTTTTTTATATTTTGTTTGAGTACTGAGGGCCAAAGATGTCAGATCTTGAAGGAATATTAAAAAATATGAACTGCTGTAATTAATTTTATAAAATGTCTTCATAAACCATCAAATATTGCCAAAGATCAATCAATCACACTACTCGGAAGTAATGAAAGGAACAAAGTAGGTACATTCATCTTTCATTTCACAATGTCATTTTGTGGATTAAGAAGAAAATTAAGACATGTAGTTATCATGTGATTAATCAAACATCAGATGTTTTGCTTACTGGGAATCATTAAACATTTTATTATGAGAAAATAATCAAGAGGATGAATATCATCATTACTAAAACATGGAATAAACATCATTAAATAATTTTCAATCAAAATTAACAGTAAGAGGAAGAATATCTTAATTGGAGACAGTCAATAGTAGTGGGAATGTATGTCTCTGAAATCATGACAGCCAAAAAATGTGTGGAATATAATTGACTAATGTAATATGAAATGCATTCAATTTGTAACTTATCACTATTTTGGTTAACTAATCACATCATTGAAAAGAATGACGTAAAAAACAACATAATTGGATGTCTTTACACAAGTATTTAATTGAATCAAAATATTGTACAAAAGAATTATATTTCACAGTCGACAGGCTTGATTGGATAAAAATTATTGGAAATTCTGTGAAGTAAAGCATGAATAAATAGGACATAATAATGATGCATGTATCTTGAAATAATCACCAACAATAATTTTATAAAATGAAGCCAAATAAGGAGTGGATAAATTATTTTATTTGCCTCAAACTATTTAAATGGTTACCTTGTTAGTATGTGCCCTTTAGCATCTGTGACAGATAGAAATTCATTACTTTAATTTGTCCTCTTTCACTAAAATTTATATTTACTGACCAAATTATGTTTTGCCTGCTGCCGAAATGATGTCTCTTGATTGCACAAACAAGTCTAGTGTCTTTTTCAATTCTCAAGCTTTCCTAATTGGATTGTTTAAAATTACTTGCATGTACTATACTCTGTATTATATATTGTATTATATTATATGTACTGTATTATGTAACTCTAAAACCAGACTCATTTTCAGTTAATCAAAATCATGAAACAAGCTTAAATGATAATGTGTCGTATATACCTCAATATATATTTACAGCCATGTACCATGATCATTATTGTTGCTAAGTTATTCAGAGACCAACATGAAATTAATTTATTCCTTCTCTGTATCCCTTATTAATGAAAAAGTATCCTGTTAGTTTAGTTTTATACTTTTGTGAATTTTCTATGCCCAAAAAGGTTGTTGAATTTTCAAAATCATAAAAATCCACCATCCTACCCTCTCATTATCAATGCCGAAGCAACTTGAAATGTGCTATTGCGAACAGTAATGAAATTGCTACTGATTAAAAACAAAGGTTCTAGCAGATCTTTGAAAACCCGTAAAAATGTAAAAGTGATAGATTCAGTCATTGAAGTACTCCCTATCCGGCATCAACTTTCTGGTGAAATTCAACAAATTATGAGCTATGATGATTTTTAAATGATATCTGACATTAATTAATGATTTAAAAGTATTGAAACATGTTTCTCTAAGGGCAAAACCTAAATTTTACTGTGATAAACATGCACTATCGATTAGAGGAGTTGAGTAGAATTTGCAGTGCCATGTGACCAATGGTTTTTCCTTGTTTCTAAAAACAGACGAATATTCGAGGACTTCATTTGTATATTTTTTGTGCTGATTAGTATTACCGAGTAAATGTCTCTTAAATATAGAAAATCCATATTTTTGAGAAATTGGTGATTCTTGGTCATGTCTTTTTGCTGAAATGACGGATATGAACTTGAGAAGTGAACATGTAGCAGTAACTTATTTTTAGCGTATAGCCTCATTCCAAAGTTTGAAGTTTGCTATAATATTCCTCTTTTTTTTTGAAACCTTGATAATAAACAACTGGACTACTTCAAAGAATGGCATATTCCCATGCATATTATAAAAAATCTTTCAACTGTACTAGTCATATTTTCAAATTACTTCACGTCGCAACTGCGAGATGCATAGCACATGTTTACAAATGACGGATACACTGTTATATACAACAGATGAGTTTAGATTAAACTATCCAGTTTTAATCCTGCGTTTAAACTAATTATTTGCTTCATATTTATTTTCTAGATTCATTCTCTCAGCCATATAAATGATAGTTATGGGTACAAAGACTTATTTTGGTAGTACTGGATATCTTAATTGGATTTGTCATGAAAATGCAGTAAAGGGGTTGGTGTCAAAAGGCATCATTATGCAGTAAAGGGTTAAGAGAGTTACTTGTTACTTGTGCAATCCCAGAGACATCTGGTGTTACAATACTGTCAAAGTATAGAGAAAATCTGAAGACTTCTCTCTGTCTCTCTTAAAGCTAGTCCCCATATTTTAAAACACCACATTGGTTCAAACACAAATTAATGAAGTCAGAATAATATGTAATTAAGAAAGCAAAAAAACAAAGAGAAAAAACATTAGAGAATTACATTTTTATGCATGATGAAGAGATCTGAAACTAAGAGATCTGAGATCTGGCACAAATATGAGTTTCTTTGAAAATCATAAATAATTCTACCTGAATATCAAAACTCTGCTTATGATTGTGAAGCTCAACTGAAATTTGTGAGGAAGTATACTTTGGATCAGAGGTTCTCAAACTGTTGTCTGCGAGCTCCATTCATATCCTATATGAAACATCGTCTTTAATAGTCAAGTGGTCCACGAACAAAAAAGGTTTGAAAACCACTGATTTAGATAAAGCTAACTTCTTGAAAATAATCAATAATAATTCAGGTAATTGTGACTAAGAAACTGCACTCAATTTAACCACAAAAATTTATTTCCTGCACAAATGGAAATGTCAATACTATTTTAATATTTTTCAGTTCAAAAGGAGAGAATAAACAAAATAAATGTATGACTCGCAAAGAATTTTCCTGCATAGAAAAATATTTTCTCATTTGTACATGTTAAGATTGCTGCTGTAGCTGCCATATTGGATGTCCAAGCAGTACCATTTTCATTTAGGACCAAGTAGACAATAGGATGAATGTGTGCAGTGATCTCCCCAGAAATTTTGTATAGCATCGGGGTAAGTGCGCATTAGCGTCAACAAATGTTTTAAAAAACGTGTGTTGTCATCATAAAAGTTAAAAAATTAACAGCAATGAAATATAAAAGTACATATATTTGCATAGTATTCTTTATTTCCTAAGTTATAACATGATTTAATGTCAAATTCATTTGTCTTTTTAAATAAATGATATCCTTTGTTTCTTCACTTCTCCATATATTTTGATTGCCACATTAAAATTAAAGTCTTTTAGGCAAAGTCCTTCTGTACTAATTGTCATAAGTGATAAGGTAATTCAGCATGCTCTGTGTGAACCTGTTCCACACACTATTCGTTCTGTTTATCGAAGAGAATGACCTTTCTGTCTGAAAAAAAGGAACATAAAATGTGCTAATGGATGTACAAAAAGATACAAAACTTTCAAGGTCATGACTTTACTAAATAACAAGTAAGGATATGGATTAAACTATCCAAGTTTCAAAGTTATATTTATTCTAAATGTCAAAGACACAATGTCATTGCAAGTTCATCTGGGGCAATTATGACACTTGAAGAAAATAGCTCACTGATTGAGGTTATGATGTTTTTTTTATCAGCAATTCTGAAGAATAAAAAGATAATGCATATTAATGCAGCAATATATACTAATTAAAAAAATCACCACTTAATTTATCATGTAATACGTTCCAATTGCAAGCTAACTGTTTATTGTTGGAGAAATATTTCAAATACAAATTAATCCAAAGACTTTTTATTCAGATGTTCTCAAAAGAGGTGAAATTGGAAGATAAAAATTGATCCTTTCCGTACTTGGATAGACAGAAAAGAGAAATTATAAATTTATATGGCAGCACCCATCTAAGTTAAGGTTTACTAATCAAACTATTTTTCTCTTGCTCAGACTATAGTATGTAAATACAAAAGCAACTTGTAGATAAAATGCAACTTTCATTTCTCGTCATATTTTCCAGAACGTAATAAGAATGACAACAATCACAGCTACAACTACTGCTACTACTATAAAATAAAAAAATATATTGTAATAGTGCCCAAGGAATAGCACACCCCTCCCCCCATCTCACCTGTTAGTAACTAAGTAGCTCTGAACAAAATTTAGAAATATTGAAACTCACCATCTGATCCAGCAGTTTCCACCCAAGGATACGAAGTTGTACATTGTGTTGAGCCCCATCCTTCCATTCTTAAGCTCTTTCTTTGGGGAAATCACGCTACCGGAATCGGAATCACCATTGGTGACACCAATCTCTGATCTTCGTAGCCAGGCCAACATTCGGCTAGCCAGGTGTTGGGTAATTTTACATTTTTTTAAAAAGTGGTGTGTCCATTTTTCACAAGAATTTTGCTTAACTTAAAATGTAATATGTGTAACTTTTTAGCTGGTAGTGGAAATGGACGATCACTTGACTATCTCAATGCAAAGACGAAACCCGCATCAAAGGTTGCACACCAGCATTGGGCAAGCGGAATACAAAAGATAACAGCTTAGTGAGTAATTATTCTGGGTAATTTCTAAGTGAGTAATTATCCTGGATTATCTTAATTAAATACCCAAGAAGAGGTAAGAACAGGTGACATCTGAGTTATAGGGCTTTGAATTAGGTGACAGGATGTTTATTTAACAGATTCATTTTATAAGGATAGTGGGAAACATAAAAGCATAGCGGCACAAGTGTATAGCGCAGAGGCAGGCTTTAAAGCCTTGCTGGCTCGAATGATAACGCAGCGGGACTGCTATGATAAAAGGCTTTGGGGGAAAACACGGGTGTGTGTAAAGTTTCATGGCAATCCTCCATGTAGTGTAGGAGTAGTGGTAACAAACTTTTTCTAACAGATGGATGGATGATTGACAAGGGACAACATCCCATCCCATCCCAAAGGCTCTCCTGGTCTATGACCAGTAGAGCTGAAAAGTTTGAATTAAAAGACTACTTGTTCTTTGATAAAACTGGGAATGGAGCTGTTGACTTTTACCAATTTACACACATTTTAATTTTACTATGTAGACTTGCCCCCAAATCCCTTTAAAAAGGAATTACATTAAAATTCAGGTCATAGATCTAGGTTAAATAAATAAATTAATCACAAATTTTAAAATGGATAAACTTGGGAAAGTAAATGCAATTTTAAATTATTTTTTTTTTAAATGAGACATTTTTCTAGTTTTGTAAGATAAAAATTGAAGATCAAATCAGAAAATATTAAACAATTGATGAATAGAAGAAATCTCTTTCATAATATAAGCAATGCGTTTTATAGTAGTTGGGAAAGTGATTTGTCCTGATCAATTTCTTTACTTGTCCCATTTTTCAAGTTCATATTTTCTCCATTTTCCAGTGTCTAATGTCTATAATGTTGTCCTAGGGCAGCATAGGCAATTACAAGGCAGGAAAAAAAGTTGATGCTGATAAAATGGGAAAAAACAGTAAATAAAAGGCAGTAAGGAAACCGGAAACAAATCTATTTTTCTTGTAGGCCTTACCTTACCTTATTACCATGCAAGCTGATGTTCAGGCAAAGGAAGCCAATTTTTCATTAATAATAGCAGGATCTGCTAATAGGTGCATTGAAATGAAGAAAAAAAAACAACTAGTGAGCCAAAAGTGATTGACATTTGTCAATACTTCACTTTTCTGATGCAGTTTTCCAAATGCTTTTGAACTTAATAATCAAATGCTGGCAATGTAGTTTTTTTACCTGATAGATCCAAACTGCTGTAAAGCATTTACAATGTCTGCCTCTATGGCTGATTCAACCAGACCTCTAACATGGATGACGGGGGATGGTTGCGTTTTGTGTGGATCCTCAAAATTGTCCTGTGGTGTGAAAAACAAGGGTTTAAAATTGGCAGTAGAAAGCACAAAATTTGCCACCTTAAAAATTCAGTATGCTACCTGTGATGAAAGAACAGCAAGTAACATTTAAATTTTGTGTACAAAGGAGTATCTATAGTCTGACCCCAGACCTGTGGTAAATAGATGGTGGTTAGTAGAAGAGCACTGGGGCTCATTAACACTCTCGTTCCATGCACACACACACATATATATATATATATATATATATATATATATATATATATATATATATATATATATATATATATATAAATAAAATGCTAGTAATAAAATGACATGGAATTTAATGAGGGTAAGAAATGGTAAAGCAGATACTTATGTTTTGGGACTCACTTGAAATTGAGTCAAGATCATTCTACAAGTGCACATTATCCTAAAAAATGTTTGAGTTATATTTTTTGTCTAGCGACAATTCTAGGAACTTTTGACAAAGTGAACTGAATGTAGTTATATCCTTACAGAAGTTGCCACTCGCAATAGTATATCGCTGATTCAATGCAAACAGTACAGCTATTTTCACATACGCTTACTTTCTCTCTGATACCATCATCAAAAGTCCCAGTATGTATCAACTCCAAAGTGAAATCATTCAGGTGTCTTCAGATTGCTACACATGTAATTTTTGTTTGGTGTAGGTGAAAATAGTAAGCAATCTGAAGACGTGAATAATTTTATTCACTTTGGAGTTAATATATATGGTCACTTTTCATCATGGTGTCAAAGAAAGTAAGAATGTGTAAGGCAAGATTAGTTGGTCTTTTTCATCCAAAACTGCAGCATTCAGGGTTACAGATTGGAATGGACATTTACTTGCATGTCAAACAAAACACCATGATCAAATACTGGAGTGGAAAAGCCAAAGTATAAGTATCTGACAAAAGGTTTGCAGTTCCACAACAACTTGTCACCCTGTATGTAAAAGCATTTAATGGCACTTCAGCACAATAATTGCTATATGATGCCAATTAAAAGTTCTAAAAATGTAAAACTGAAGAACTGCACAAAAAGTTTATGAAGACAAACCCTTCCAAATAAATGTACACAATAAGAACAGCAAGATAAAATACAAAATATAAGGATGTTGAAAGTTCTGTAAAAGGTTTATATAAAATCCAAGTGTAATCAATGATTACATACCTCACCTCTAATTTCATTAGTCTCCAGTATCCATTGTAAACATTATCATGCATAAAATAAATTCAGACTAAAAAGATCTTTGCCCTTTTTCCAAGTAAAGATTTTGTTGCCATCTTTTATCCTCACATGTGAACTTTTAATCATTTTCAAATTTGAAATTTGAACTTTTAATTGGCAATATATGGCCAGTATTGTGCTGACATATTGTAAAACAATCAGCCTACCTACCTACTGACCCTCCAACCCACCTAACTGCCCACTGTGACAGTGTATAAAAGACAAAAAAAACAATTTAAAAAACCCAATTCTTTTCTATCATATCAAAGTAGAGGTAACAAGTTGATAATAAATAGATTATTGTTACTTTTGCATTAATTTTTTTAAAAATCACTGTTCCTAAAATCTGTCTGAAAAGCTATTATCATTGTCCAACCGTAGAAGCCAGATATTACTGTGTGAAAGTCAGTCTTCGAGAAACCTTGTAGTGACAGCCAGCAGTACATATTTCATGCATCAATAATTACCTTGAATAACCACTGGTGAGGCCTGCATGAAAATCATGGAGCATGCAGTCCTGTCACCTGATTTCCATACTCATTCACATTTACAGTACACAGTTAACCTGCTGAAGGCAACATATCACAATATACAATGTATAGTCATTAATATGTAAAGTTTCCCACTGAATAAACATATTTGTTCCTACTTCCAACTGCCTTGGTCAGAAGGACCTTAAGGATGTATATAGGCCTAGCATAAAATATAGGTCACAGTGACTATTTTTGGCATGGGTGTGGTACTAAGACAGCTGTATAAAAATCACAGTTTAACTTAGTACCTTAAACTTTAAGGTGTATAGCAATAATAGTAAAAATGTAAAGCTGAACCAAGTTCAGTGAAATATGAAATATGGGTCACAGTAAGATGAGGCTATATTATTTATCAAGGTGCACCCTCTCAATGTTTCACAATTCCAGGTATACAGAATTATACAGTAGATAAAACACCAATGTGGTCATGAGCTAAGTGCAAAAACATATGCCAGTAAAATGCGAAATATAGGTCACTGGTATAACTTTATATCTACATGCTAAAATTCTATTTGGTCATGAGCTAAATGCAAAAACTTAACCTAAGCCAGTATAATGAAATGTAGGTCAGAGTGACATTCATTTGCTGTTATGGTACTAAGAGATGCATACAACCATCTAGTTTGATGATTCTAGCATGAACAGCATTTGAGAAATAAATTAAAAATACATTTAAACAAAATCAGCGAAGCATGAAATATAGGTCACAATGACCTACTTTTGTGATGAGAATGTACTACTCGTCAAGATGCATTATATGTGTGTGTGTTAAAATCCTATTTGGTCATGGGCTAAATGCAAAAACTTAACCTAAGCCAGTAAAATGTGAAATTTAGATCACAATGACATTCTTTTGTGTTATGGGTGTGGTACTAATAGAGATGCTTACAATCATCTGGTTTAATGATTATAGCATGAACAGAGATTGAGAAATAAACTTGAAAATATAACATTTAACCAAAATCAGTGAAGCATAAAATATAGGCCAGTGACCTACCATTATTATGAGAGTGTAGTACCCATAAAGATGCATTCCCTCACCAAGTTTCATTAATCTTGGTATAACAGTATAGATACTGGGTGCTAAAACCTATTTGGTCATGAGCCAAATGCAAAACTTAACCCAACCCAGTAAAATGTGAAATGTGGGTCACTGTGACATTCTTTTGAAGTAAGGGTATGGCACTATTTAACTATATACAATCATCTAGTCGGATGACTGAAGCATGAACAGAGCTTGTGAAACAGACTTAAAACACAAAATTTAACCAAAGTCGGTGAAACATGAAATATAGACAACAGTTACCTATGTTTGTGACGAGGGTGTAGTAATCATCAAGATGCATTCTCTCACCAGCTTTCATATATTTATGGAGTGCAAACAAACTAGTTGGTCATGAGCTAAATGCTAAAACTTACGGTAACTAAGCTAGTAAAATGTGATATGTAGGTCAAAGTGGCTTTCCTTTGTTTTAAGGGTGTGGTACTAATAGAGATCCATAAACTCATATAGTTTGATGATTCTATCATCATTAGAGCTTGAGAAATAAACATAATGAACAAAATTGACTCAGAAAGTCAGTGAAGCATGAAATACAGGTCACAGTGACCTACATTTGTGATGAGGGTATAGTACTCATCAAAATGCATCCCCTCACAAAGTTTCATGAATCCAGGTATAACAGTACTTAATATTACACAGCGTGCAAAAAAAATGAGCTAAACAAAAACTTCACCAAGAATGTACAACATACATGTTTGTGCCAATTTATGTCCCTCATCCACCTCCCCTGGGGGGTAGGTGCTATGAAACACAATCAAAACTGTTGCTTATGAGCTAGAATGAAAGAATGGTTGACATTCAGTGGGGGTGTACATACGAACATGCTGTGCAAACGCTGATGCCAGAGGTAGTACAATAGCTTAACTCTACTTTGCAGAGGTGATCTAATAAAAGATAAAGTTAAAACATGAAAATCCTTAAAACATATGGCCAAAATGTGTTATATAAACTGCATTCCCTCAAAAGTTACAGCAGTGGA
The DNA here is from genome assembly GCA_029931535.1 of Margaritifera margaritifera. Classification (NCBI taxonomy): domain Eukaryota; kingdom Metazoa; phylum Mollusca; class Bivalvia; order Unionida; family Margaritiferidae; genus Margaritifera; species Margaritifera margaritifera. The sequence continues at coordinate 8,962,512 of JAQPZY010001686.1, forward strand.
AAAAGATCAATAATTTTTGCACTAACTACCGGTAGTGTCTGTATGATGATTTTGTCTCAATTTCAACTCAAATCAACACTCCCAGAACACATGTAAACCCACATTACCATTTCAGACCATTCTCTGATACTGCAATTTTTTTAAAATTAGTATTATAGATATGTGCACGGAAAGAGAGTATTAAAGAGCCCATGTGCAGAAAATCACAGCTCCAAATTTTTTTCTCTGACCATTAGGGTTCCAATTAATTAATTTCAAGAAGCACATGTCACTTTCAAAGTATGAACTAATTATTCTATTATAATTTCCTAAATCAATTGTGGACAAAATACAGTTAAGCTGTCATGGCAGAGAACATTCTCAATTTATCAAGTTTGTATTTTTTATTTTATAAGACTGCTCAATAGTATTTATGCACTTTAACATTTTTAAACATTTCAAACATATGTATTTATATTTGTTTTACTACCAAGACATGTAAAATAAACTACAGAAGCACAGAAAGAGCGATTCAATTACTGCATGGAAACTGCTGCTGCATGATACATTCTTATTAATTCAATGCATTTTGACAGTACCAAAGAAAAATACTCACTAAAATGTAATTATGATTTTCCTTAGCTACTGCTGGAAAAAATGCACATAATGAAGAATAAGATAATATTGTTACTGGCCCTCAACTGTTATCTTTAAAACCAAATTACTCAAGAAGAGAAAAATATCAATAATGAGGAAAGACTGCATGTGAACCTAAACAACTCTGATGATTGCTGTACTTTTGTGATATTCTTCCAACAAAACATCATCACCAACAAAAGAAAGAAATGTATAATCTCGGTAGAAACAAAACTGAAAAAGTACTGACAAATATGCAATGAATGTAAATGAATATACTTTGCCAAAGGCTTTAGCAGCAGGCTTTTTAAAATGTATGTAATATAAACACAGTAATATACCAAAAAAATCATCCAAGGTATATTTGTCTTTAATATTTATATATGATGATTTATGAAACAATAAAATAGAATCCAATAAAAAGGCAGACCCATGGAGTTTTTAAATAGATATCATTGCATAAAAACCAAACAAAACAGGTCTTTTTCATTTTATTTTCATGCATATGTACATGTATAATATACTGGAAGAGTAGATGTATATATATATTTTGGTTTCCTCTCTTTAGATGTCATAAAAAAGTATCATCCTTTGTAGACAGCAATAACTAGTATGGTAAAAGCTGCTGGTAAATATGAGACTGCTCTCTCAGAAGGGATCGTTTACACACATCTGTTCGCACTGTTTGTGTATTGTATGTTACCTCCCTTTCTGGCAAGGGATTGCCTCCCCATGGTAGGTATTTTTACTATACAGTATTTAGCTGAATGTGCACTTTAATGAGTTTAAACTGACTGTACATAAAGTTTTCAATGAATTCATATAAATTTGTGTATTTATATAAAATAGAACCATAGGTGTTTTTTATATCACAACTATTATCATCTAAAAATGAATAGTTTGTCTTTACTATGCATTATTATCAAAATACCTACCATGGGATTGTAAATCCTTGACAGAAAGGGAAACAACCTATATGATGATAAAAGAGTTAATGAGTTAACTTGGTTATGACTTTTATAGTAGGTGTTATGTAAATAGAGGTGGAAAACTTTTGCCTCCTTATCATCAATACTGGAGAAACTGATTGACTGTACACCAACCAAGTCAACAGTACATAATGGCGGCCCATAAACTTCCTGGACAATTCTCTGTAACACATATTTCAACCACACCTAACTTCCCTCTCCACTGGCATGGGCAGGGCTGAGCAATTTTTTTTTTTAACCACTAGTCCAGGACAAGTGGTTTCAGAAAATTCACTAGTCCCACCTTACTCTTCACTAGTCTCATCTTACTTTTGACTGGTCCCAAAATGGTAATCACTTTCCGAGATTTGATGAGGAGTATGTACTTAATCCATAGAAAAAACAAACAAAATAATATACAACATAATTATTTCTTAAAAGAATTTAAATTTTCAAAAACATTGGTTGTTATACATTTGGCTTCTTCAGGTTCATGTATATATGTTTTAGCTGATGGATTTGAAAAAATGTCCATGCATATGTCTGCCACCTACACCAGCTCTAAGCCAGCAGTTCATAGCTGTGTCTGGGTTGAAGTCCTGAAGCTCTGGTCCATTTGCGGAAATGTTCATTAGCATTTGTAAACTCTTTTGGTTTAAGGAATTCCTTAAAGAAGTCTTGATTAAGTTCATTGAACTAAATCCTCGTTCACACTCAGCATTGGATGGGCTTATAACAAAAATGATTTCTAATAGTTTGCATAATTGACTGAGACTAGGTGGAGTAGTCACTAAGAGTGTTCCAAGAATTCTCTGTCTCTTAGAAATGCCATATTTGACATTTTTTGCCATCACAGATTGTTGCTTATGTCTCTTTGGAGAAATAGCTACCGCACACTCAGTATCAGTCTTATGTTTTATCCCTCCACTTTCAAAAAAATTTTCCTTCTCCGAATCGCCGTTATTACCTTCCTTGCGAAAATAATTTAGCAAACTCATTTTATCCACAGAGTAACTATCAGCTTGCTTGACAAATACTTCTAAAGTGATCATAACATACATTTTCTGTTTTAAATACGAACAGAGACAGCTCATTAATTAGCGTAATTGTTTCGCTTCAAACGCAATATCGCACGTGGAAGTTAATCATCTGTATAATCAATTAAAAATTAAAGAATCATTACTGTCATTTAATCAGTTCATAAAAGAAACCAACATTGATGTCGGTAAAGTACCTTTCATTAATTTAATTACACTGACTCGCTGGATTAAAATCATAGTGAGCCACTCGTGATAATCTGGCTTGAGTAAACTGAATGCAACAAAGCCGCTTAAAACACTACTAATTGATCATACTGGCTTTCTTTTGTTTGACGTGTTTTGATTTGCCGATAATATGGTCGCTTAGCCCAATATGCAGTCAAGCGGTAACAGGATGTAAATGTATACACGAAGAGGGGTAGAATCAGAATCAAGTAGTCAGTACGCCCGGAGGGCATGATTGGCCAAATAAAGGTAGATCTAGTGATTAAAGCACGAAAATAAGGACTAGCCCGACTTTTTTAAAAAGCACTTGTCCCAGACTAGCGACTTGGAAAATTGTACTTCCCGACTTCAAAAATGACTAGTCCGGGACGTCGGGCTATGGGATTTGCTCAGCCCTGATGGGTGAAACATGGTCTGAACACCTTGTGTACTGTAAATGTGCCCTGATTCAAAACACTACTGTCCATATGTCTCTGGATTACGCGCAGTGACAAAACTATATTTTGACTTCTGAGAGGGTTGGAATCTGGCATACATTTCTTAAGTTTAACTTTCTTATTTTGATAGTAACTTTTAACCCTGGTAGCAATCACTTGCTACCATCAGATACAATTTGATTCTTAACCCTGAAATACATTGGTTATACTAAGCACAGTCAACAGCTGCACACATCTTTGTTTTTATTGTCTCCATTCATAAGAAGACATTATTATTACACTTGCAGGACACTTCAAGCAATTAAATTTGAGTATACAAACAATAATAATTTTTTTCTGTGGTGGTCATATTGGATATTTGAGCAGCATTATTTTCATTTAGCACCAACTAGACCATAGGGTGAATGTGTGTGTAAAGTTTCATGGCAATCCTCCAACTAGTTTAGGAGTAGCAATAACAAACTTGTACTAATGGACGGACATACCAAAGATGAAAAACCATCCCACAAGTTATTCTGGTTTATGAGAAATTCATACACTATCCACAAATTTCACAAAATATACAACACATAGTAAATACCTTTACACTTAATACTATACCGACTCTGTCCATGGAGGGTTAATAATCCACAAGATTAATTTAGATTCTGTGACTAGTATGAGATATGATGTTGAATCAAGCGAAAGCTAAAAACCAAGTAAATAACCTAAGCCACCTAGTGGTGGTGAGATGTAAGGTGAAGGATTGGTAAGAGTTTCTTTCCTTCACCTATATGGAATATAGACAGGAATGATGAAATTTTTCGTCTTTCCGTAATTGCTGGATTCGAGAAGTAGCAGAGTTTATTCCCAATGTTAGTGTGATTGGGGAATGTATTCAAAGTAGAACCTCATTTTATGGGCTCATGATAACTGGATGCATTTTTGAACAATATATGAAGCATGAACAGCAAGTTAGATCCCAAAAGGAATAGACCCAAGTCATTTACAACTGCATGTATAAATGTGTCTGTTTATGCTCAGGAAATGTATATATCGTTACAACAAAGGAATCTCAATAATATTCAAGTTATGATCCAGGGGCTAAGTCCCTAGGAGTAGGGATGAACCATGGGGTCAATGTCAGATGCATTTATAAATTTGTCTTTTCATGACTAGCAAGTGCATAAGTGGTTATAGGCTATGTTATAACCTGGGAGCCAAGTTTTTAGGGGTAGGGAATGACCCCAGGGCATCACAACAGCAGTCTGTCTGACGTGTTGACACAAGGTGGTTGATTACATATACTGAGTATAGGACATGAGACATACAACTGAAGAGTTATTTGAAATTTATGTAAAATCACCACCATACCCACACCCCAACACCACCATTCACCGGAGTCTATTCAAAGACTGAAAAGTTGCAGAGTTTCCTCCCTCCTTTTGAAAAATGGGGATTGTTTTCTAAATACAGGATGAATTTAACAAGGACATAAATATACAGCTTGAAAATATGCACTATTTTCATGCTTTTGATTGATTTTTCAGTTCCCTATTTATAAACCAGCGTGAACCCTGCAGCTACTCGCAGGGGCAATCAAATTTCTGAAAGTGTTGCCACAATCTACCCTCATAAAGCTATCACTGACCCAAGTTTCATGTGTCTAGCTCTGACAGTTAAGGAGTTCAAGGACTTTACAAACATTCCGGCATGTATATATGTATCACAAAATCTCCACACTACTTTAAATGCATGGGGATAATCACTTAAGTATTTACTTCTCCCCTCTATGTCTTCATCTCTATCATATACAAAAACTACTTAATGCCACTTAATTTCAAATTAACCTTTTCTTTTAAAATAAACCTTTGTAGGAAATGGAGAGCTTACCTCAACTTCTATTTTTTGGCACATCTGCAACTAGGTTTAAAAAGATAAGGAGAGAATAAATACAAATATGTAAACAGGTAGTATGACAAGATGGAATCAAAGCAAAGAAACATGTTTCAATTCTAATCCCAAAATAGGAGACATGATTCTTACTGTCTGTACCATATCTTAAAATCAACCGATCCCTCTCCTTATCAACCACAGTTTGCATTAATGACATAAATGTGCAGTTTGAAAATATTATGCACCAACGGCTGATGCAAGGTCACAATTTTGGTGCACAGCTTCATTTCTATTAAGACCATTCCATCTGTTATTCAGAGTGATCATAAATCCAATTACTTTATTATCCTCATGGGGATATTGTGATAATCTCAGTCTGTTCACCAGCCTACACATCTGTAACTCCTGTCTCCTTCTAAACCCCTGAATGGAAATTCACCACACTTAGTAAACAGAGTTGCCCTCGTGCTACCCATCTATGAGATAGGTATAATTTTTGGGGCTCCTACCATGCAATCCCTGGCAAAGAGGATGGGGGGTGGGGGTGAGGTCAATGGTCAAATGTGCAAAAATTGCAATTACATGTAGTTACTGTGACATTTGCACAATTTTGAGGACCAAACTTTATACAGTCATCACAGGAGGATACATAATATATGTAATGGATTTTGGTTTATGGCTGCTGGGTTATGATCTGGTGGGAAGGGGGTGGGGTGGGGTGGGGATGGAGTAATATGTAATAAAAAGGGAGATAATTTGCCAAAGCAAGCCATCAATGTGACTCTAGTTTTACTTGTCAACAGTTCACAACATCAAACTCTATGGATTGACATCCAATGGTCTTGCTCATAAAGATTCTTGAATTTAATGCAATAAAGCATTCTCAAGTGTTTCAGTGATAGATGTAAAGAGTCCAGGAAATGACTAGAACTTGGCATGGTACATCTCTGTGGAAAAGACTGATCCCATAAAATCTGTGCCTTAAACCAAAGCCCATATTTTTGTGGAGTTCTCCATAGAAACTAAGTAAAATCATGGCAGTAAACAGCTCAGAATTGTTGGACCACTCTCAGGAGAGGACAACCATGATGAGAGATCACCTAGTCCTCTGTCAAGTATTGCATTTCCACCATTTTGCTTCCCCCACTCCAAGCCATTCCTCTTGTACATTCATCTAATGTAACTATAATAACAATAATGAACATTTACTCGTAACGTGTTGCATGGTTTGCACAGCCCTGATTTTTTTCCCAAGGAGTTTTCAAGGACTTCAAACAATTTGAAAGTAGTAACTTGTCTTTGGGAATCTGAACTTTCACCATATGACACTTTGTTAACTACTGATGTTGTGTGTCATCTGACTCACCAAATTTGATCCATTTAATTTATTCGTTAGTCTTGGATGATACATAAATAAAAACAAAAATCCCTCAAAGGGACTGATGTTCTACTGGGTGAAAAGAATTTCCAGGAATTCAAGATAAGACCATTTCTTAATTTTAACTGCTGTGTTTAAACCATCTCTGATATTTTTCAAAGTTAACAAGATTTTCAAATTGGCTGCAGTGGTGCACATACTGGATGTCAGATTAGCACCGTTTTCATTTAAGACCAACTGGACATCATAAGAAGTCTTTTAGTGAAAACATTATGTTGATACGAACACCCATTCAGGAGGCATAACGATAACAATAACAAGATTTTCAAGAAGGCTGATGTGGTGCTTTGATAAGCATCATGCAGTACCACTTTTAATCCATCCTATTTTAAATCCTTCAACGATGTTTGGAACACTTGCATTTTATCATATACCGAATTTAGAAAAATAGTGCCAACATTTTGGGACTAATTTTGTTTGTCTGAGGAATATAAACTCGCATGTTAATCCTAATAAATCATCATAAAATCAACCATTTTTCTGTGTCATGTACAGAGATATACTTTCGTTTTCGAGTGATTATCACCTGTACTTTTCCGACCACAACTTAACTTAATTTCTTTGGTACCAAGCACAAGGCTGCTAATGAACCTGAATCTTGCTTGACAGACAGAAAGAGAGTTGTTAATGCATCCAGTTTTGATAAAGAAAACAGAACGTCAAAGGGACTGAGAGATTCGTGAAATGAATCATGGAATAGGACATTTCCATGGGATGCAAAATGAGAAAACAATGAACATTATTAGTTTCATGCACTCAGACTTGTTTTTCCTGAAGTGTTGCTGGTTCCACCTAGAACGTCAAGTGGCTTGTGAGCTTTAAAAGAAGAAACTAACGAAATTGATAAGTGTGATGGCAGAATGTCCAAAACTTAAGGATTTTGATCCCAAACCTGCTGTGGAGAAGTTTAAGTTTGTTTAAGAAAAAAGTGAATGGAATAGGGTCATTTGTTTCTTCTTCCGCTGTCTTGGCAAACTGATTGATTTGAATTGGAATTAAGCAAATTAAATATAAAACAGAAAATGTAATCTCTTCCTCGATTCCTTCTAGCTACAGACAAAATAAAAGAATGGCAAGGTAAAGCCAATAAGAATTGTTATAGTGGTAACATCACAATCACAATTATTACTGTTTTCAATATTGTCTTAGTTTTTTTAATTCTTTTACTATAATACAAAATATTTCAATACACCAAGAGTGAAGCTAAACTTGAATTTTAGGGAGAGGTGACTTCTCCTTTTAGGCAGAATAGGACGAGGTGAGAATTGTACAGGATGAATCTGAAGCAAAGCAAGAAATGCAATATATATATATAATATATATATGTATGTATGTATGCTTTGATTCTCTTATTTAAACTCTTTTTCTCATTAATATTTTGCATTTAAAATTGGTTTTAAACACTACTTGATCTTCAAGTAGAAAATTCTCTGTTGTATGTACTGTATATTATAAACACATTTTGTAAGTGTTTGAATGTATCATATTATTCATATGCAAAGTATTCATACTTGAAAGTGTATGTTTGGATGAAGAGATAAATGCAATGTATTTTGGCTATATGACTTCAAAAGAACAGAGACTATGCATGGTAATTAATTTTAACTGAGAGGAGCACTTTGATTACAGTATTGTAATTACAAATAGGTACAAATACTTAATCAGTTGCCGTTTAAACAAGAAATTGAATTTTTTTTTTCCTTCTAAAACTCCACTAGAAAATGGATAGAAAACTTTTCTAAACTAGTCAAACCGGCCACCTATTGGAAAAGGCAAAACTGGCGGTTGTACACAGGTGACCTCTGTACACATTTTCACATTTTAAAATTGGTTTTTGAACAAATACCATGCAACAAATATGATTATGATTATTATTATTATTATGTTCTCAAGATTGTTTATGTGCACAATAAAACAAAATCATAAATTATGTGTATATGTTACTCTCTCCCAAATGTATGTTCCACACAAGATTACTGTATCCTGCTGACTTTAATATATCCTATAAATTGTTCATGCTTTACAAACAAATATAAGGATTAGCCAGTTGCTCAACTCGCCAAGATCAAAAGACAGTTAGCTTCTGTGAGAAGCCTGTGATGAATAGGGAATCAAAAGAAGCTGTATATGGCTATTTTTATAACCCATGAACTGAAAATTTGCCTTTACAGACAAATTTTAAAATACTAAATGACCCCTGAACCTAATGAAAAGGCAGGGTTCATACAGATCAGGATAACTGAAATTCAATGACTTTTTAATGACCAGTTTTCAGTTTTCAAGGACTACTCTCAGTATCAAGTGTTCTACATACAGTTACTAATTTAAATACAAGAAACAAAAATAAACATAAGATATAAATAAATGTAATGTAATATGAAATGCAAATGATAATAAAGTCATTGTAACTGCACCTAAATATTAAACACTGCTCTTTAGCTGCTGTACTTTTTCATCCAGCTGCAACTTTTGTACTTTCACTTGCTCTCCTTTTTCTTTTTTTCAGAGTCCATTGGACTGAGACATTTTTGTGATTGTCCCTTTCTCTTCTGCTTCATCTGCCAGTTTGTCTGCTGCCTTGAAAAGGCTGCTGACATCCATAATATTTCAGCCTTCAGCACATCACTGGTTTGCATGAAACCTGTCACTGAATCTGCACCCCTATTGTCAGTCGTTGAATTTGCAGTACCAGCTGATAAAACTGAAATTGGCTTTTATGATGCAGACAACAGCGATAACAAAGAATTAAATGCTGTTGTTTGTGGTGACCCTATGAACACCGACATCAAAACAGCAGGCTCATGTGTTTTCATTGGTTACAACTTTGGGCTGCAATGCCCATTCCTGCAATATCGATGTATTTCTTGCAAACTACGCAAAGCACTCTGTATTTCAACTTCACATCTTTCTCAGCCACTTTGTGAAGTTTTTGTCTTGCAGCAAACTATTGCTGAATGTGCACTTTCCAGGCATTTTGCGATGATTGCTCATTAAAAAGTCTCTTTTGCTAATGGCAGAATGGCTAGCAGAAGATGAAAAAATCAAACCGTACTTCCAATCCTTACAAAATGTTAGATAAACGACTCTGAAGCAAAATTTTCCACCGTATTTTATTTTTTGAGCAAAATCTCTCAAATTCAAGGATTTTCAATGTCCTAGGTGAAAAATCAACGACTCTCAAGGCCTTGAAAAAAAGGTGATTATTTCTCAATGACTTTCGATGACCCTAAATGACCATGCGAACCCTGTAATAATAATAACAATAATAATAACAATGTCTAAAGTACTTGCTCTTTTAAATGTGGTAAAAGTACTGACATTTTAAATGATATCTGATTATGAATTTTACACAAATATTATAAAGCCATTTTGTATTCAGACTACATTATTTTGGATTGTGTGGCATGTAATAAAACAAAATTATAAAGTTTATATTCTACTTAATATATGAATACAGTTCTGCACTGCAACCGGTTTCATCATAAGGTGGGGATCCCCTTTTCCTAGAATGTTTCAGCGCTGACCCACAATGCTCTCCAGGGTGTGCAGACAGAGTTGATCAGGCTCGGCAAGGAACCAATTAGCTTTTCAATTGCTCCTGTCTCTTTCGCCAAATCCAATGTGAGGCTTCCTCTGCCTGTTTGCCAACTCTGATGACTCAATTCCTGCGGCCGATGACTCCCAAGGCACGCCAAAAGGTCTGTGCTGCAAAGCCATGGCATCCTATTTCCACAGGTAGATTCCAGGCCTTCCATATATTCTGCTGGCACTCATGGATGAGTGGCTGATACTTGGCCAATTTCTTCTCATGGGCTTCTTCCATTCTAGCTTCCCATGGCACTATCAGTTCCAACAAAATCACATGCTTGGTACCTCCTGACCACAGTACAATATCAGGTCTCAAGTTGGCGTTACAGATGTCTCTTGCGAACTTCAGCTGTCCTTTTACATCTGTCTACATTTCCCAATCCTGCACTGTTGTGAAGATGCCTCTTGCTGCAGCCTTTTGCCTTTGTGTCTCACTGCTTTTCACAAAGCTAATGAAGCTGGGGCTGCTGTTCACTTGGTGTTTCTTTCTTCTGGCTATATCCATACTGGCAGCAATCTCAGCAAGCACTTGGACATGGCGCCAATGATAACAACCATCTGACAGAGCTACATTGCATTACATTTTTATGATTTAGATAATTTTTTCACTAGTTTCATCCCATTTAATTTAAGTTTATTGGTTATAGCAGTTGGTATCTTGCACGTTGTATATAGTATAGGTGTACCGACTTTTATTTTTACTTGTGCGAGTATCCACATCACAGCCATGGACCTTATGATGTACATTACGTTGTTCCGTCTACTAAAAATAGTATTTCTTTAACATTGCACTCGCCACTGACAACTTTAGTTTTCCAAATTAAAAAAGTTTGCACTGGCAGAACAAGGTCTGGTTGGAAATTTGTAAGGTTTGAAGGGATTAAATAATCCTTAGCAATACTGTAATTGTGCCAGGTAGATACTTTCGAAGACAGGAGGTGGGGTACGCTTCATAATGGACCAGAGGCAGACATTAGTATTCAGCCTTTCAATCAGCACCAGTAGCTTATATGATAACAATCAGCAGTAGTGAAGATGTACAAAAGCTGTTGTAGATAGAGGGTTAAAAGACTTTTACTAATAATTTGCTGGAAAATTAAGCACATGCAAAACGATGCAAGAGCTCAAAATGTCAACTCACATTTTCCACAATTAAATTGCATTTTGCAAGCATGCTGTGTTAAAATCGAGCTGTGTTAGTGGCTCAAAGCATAATAGTGTCTTTGAAAGGATACCAGATGCTTGTGATTCGTGTGTGGGCCCTCCACCCTTAAAGGCCTTGGGGAGACCACTTATTTTAGTGTTCATGGGGACATAAATTACAGCTTTTTAACTGACAATTTTTTCAAAAATCATACACATTTAGGTCCCCCCCTAAACTTAGTCTGAGCAAATTTTGCAATGCAAATCCCTTCTTTGTAATATTAACATTTTTAAAAAAAATTCAAAGTAGATACACTACCAGTTTGTATACTGATAGTATAATTGTTATGATTCCACTTCCGATTTCAGCATCTACTCTTTTGTCTCAAGTAGTTGATAAAAATGGTTAGTATCATCCAACGGCCAGTTGTCGTTCGCCTCCTTCAATAGTGCGCCATTTTTCTTGTGATCTAACGCGCTTGTTTCGAGATAATGACATCATCAGCTGTGTCACCAGTATTCTTAAAGAGCGACAGAATTTAATTATATAGTAAAATCAAACAAAATGAGATTCAAAAAAGTTATTTCATGTAATTTTAAAAAATCATAATGAAAATCTGTTTTCACTAATGCCGCTTTTGTGTTAGACATTTTGGCCTTGAATTTTCTATTATATGCTAAAGATAGCCCCGCCGATCACATGATGACTTTGTTTACATATTTTTAACAGGAAAACCAACTTTGGGAATCAATACAACTAGATAGCCAATGTCAATATTTGGTTTTAACCATGTGGGGTTCTTATACAACGTAATAAAAATTTACACCCGAAATGTATATTCACTATGGACTTTTTCGTTTCAGTATCATTTCATAATAAACATATATTCTACATCAAAAGACATTGAATCTATTATAAGAAAATGTGTATTTATTCACCAGTGTCTATTTTTTAATTTCTCTCTCCCTGTCTATTGAGTCATGTATCTATATGGTAAAGAACAAGCAGGCAGTAATGTAAGTGCACAAATTGCATAGAAAATTAACGTAAAAAATTATTCATTTTTAAATTTAATTTTGTTTTAATATCAAAAACACAGAGACACTATAAACTAATAATATCCATACCTTGGTCTAACTGGCACGGTCCGGTCATATGCCACGTGACTTTTTAGTGAGTGTCACGAACCATGGACGTCAATTCCGAAAATAAGTAAACATACATACGCTCGGAAAAACGGTAATTATGAACTAATGTACATGAATGACAATTTTTTCACGCTGATTAAATGAAGTAGATATACTTGAACACTTTTTATGGTTTATTTGAATAGATTATCATAATATTATAACGAACGCGTTAAAATTCACGTTAAGTGAACGAAAGGTGGTTACTCGAGGCTATACTTGCACTGATTTGCACAAGTTCTCCATGCAAGATTTTTACCCGGAAACTTTATTTCCAGAAAACCAGTCAGGGAAAATAAAGACTGAACACCGGCTCCTCTGGACAGACGCTATTCGGCAAATTTTCACACAGACTCGAAAATGCTATTATGTGAATTGCTGATGTTCATTTAAAAATGCGGTTTAAAACATTATGAACTCTGAAATAATTACATGTAGGCAGTTTTCCAGACAGTGGCACCCTGCATTCACCACGAGTGATGCTCTCAAACAATTCCTACCGATTTCTCAAATGTGCACAAGATTAGGAAGAAATATTTTCATTGTATCTATATTATGAATAGCACAGCTCTTTTAGTAACAAAATCTTAAATACCATGGTGCCAGATTGAACTCCATGGCCAGAATCGTCTGTTCTTTGCCGCTTCGTCATGTGCCCTTCATAATTCGCCATTTTGTCGTTTTTGTTCGCTGAACCCGGTTCAAATCAAGGGAAATAACTTTTTCAATAAATTACACACTCGGAATATCCTCACCCTTTTCCGTAGCATGCTTCAGTTATTCGCATCAGAAAATTACGAGGATATTCCGAATGTAAATTACAGTCAGTAGACAAAACCTTGCGTCACATTCAGGTCAAAAATGGAGGTTTCTATCTTTTTTAATTTCTTTTTTTCAATATTCCATACCTGAAAACTCCACATTGGTTGTAATTATAAACTTTTATTGAAATGTTTATGAATAATTGCGTTTAAAAATATGACCCTCAAAAAATCTTTCGCAGGTAATAACTGCCCTAGATATGAATGTGGAAATAACTTATTACCAGAACAAATAACTCTCTATCGTGGAGATTATTGTCCTGCAAATTTGCAATAGGTTATGAAAGAAATTAAAAAGATTAATGCTACACCTACAGTCATTACATCGATGGATCAGGAAAAAATAAATAAAACAAATTACAATTATTAAAAAGAATTACGAAAATGCTGTGTATTCTGAGCGCAGAAACTATCAATGCCCGCTCATGCCATTAACGTAGCAGCTTTTCACGAAGAAAAGCGTTCACGAAAAAGATGATTTTTTATTTTTGGCGAAAAAGTCTTTTTCACCAAAAAAATCACGTTATTCGTGAATCAAATGTCTTTTTTCACGAAGATTTATCTAGCCCATAATATCAAAATCTTCAAGAAAAAGTGATAATATTTTCAGGTAAAAATTGTGCATCTTGGTCGAACATGTAAAAAAAATTAATAGACTTTTCATGAAGAAGCTGGTTTTTGTTAGTCCTCATACTTCACGAAAAAAAAAAAATTCACCAATCTTTAAGATTGCGTCTTTTAAATGAAAAAGTTCGTTTTTCGTGACAAACTTACATTAACGTGTAAGCAGACTTCTTTTTGTAAATAAACGGTTACATTCTTTATGAAGATTGCACCTTTTAACAAAACTACAAGTAGTAGAGTGGGGGTAACTGGGGCAGCACGTGACTGTAGGGGCACTCTGGGGCAGTAATGGGAGTTTAACATAGTGCCCCAGACAGGCCCCAAAAGTGCTTAAACTGGGTAGTGGGGGCACTCTGGGGCAGTAACGGGAATGGATCATAGCGTGGGGTCGTACCGTAATGTAGTGACGAAGACAACGTCTTCTACCATCAAAAACTGGGGTGGGGGTGTTTTTGATAGTAGAAGACGTTGTCTTCGTCACTACATTACGGGGGGAGGGGGAATAGAATTAATCTTTCTTGATAAAAGGGTGGTCCTCATAAGGACCGTTGGATTTTTTTGTTTTTAGAGTACACTTAGAGGTGGGGGCACCTCCCAGGCTTTGCCCTGCATGCAGGGCAGCTCCCCTTCCAGGTTGCTTTACTCATGCAGCGGTTGACTTTTTTAAATGCAAAAGGAGGATGATCCGTTTCCGGATCCCAATTTTCTTTATTGGACTCCTCCATCATTGGATGAGGTTTGATAGGGATTTTACTTTCCCTCTCCTCCTTCTTCCTCTCCTCCCCCTCCTTTTTTGTAAGTCATGGAGGAGGTGCCACGCCACCTCTAGATGTACTCTAACTTGTCTGATTATTTCAGATCTGTTCATTCTCTTGAATAAACTGGGTAGCTTAAGTTGTGAAGACGTTGTTTTAATATACTAGAAGCGCGGACGTGAAGGAAAACATCCCTTACACCTAAAAAACAAAAAAAACATCACCCCACTACCCCGCGTCTGCCGTCATTCCTTTGACGTCATTCTAGGCTTCGCGGAGTTTGCACTCCATGACCCCTGGCTCTAAAAGCGCGGACCTAAAAGAAACTACTTTTGATAAAAAAATCCAACATACACACCATTTTTTTTATATATAAAATTTTCACACACCACACATAACCCTTTTTTTAAAAAAATTTTTTTTTATATTAAACTTTCATACACCATTCCATTTCTATTTTTTTAAAAATTTTTTATATATCAATCACACCACACAAAACATACAAGGGGAGAAGGGATTCTTTTGGTGGGGTAGACTATCACAAAAATAACATACAAAACACACATATAGATATTGGCAATATGAGAGTAGTAATCTTTTCTAGAGATTGGGTGGTCCTTAGAAGGACCGTTGGGTTTAAGAAGCTATGTGGTTGTTGTTTTAACTTCTTAGGGTTGATGTAGCCGTGGCAGTAGCTCCAGCAGGGCGGCCACGTTTAGCGATGGGTCTCACAGCTTTAAGACAGGCAGGTCTCTTTCGGGTGAAAGAGAAAGCAAATTCTTCACAGTCAATCTTGCAACTGACTTCGCCGTCAAATAGTTTGCTGGACTGCTGCTGCATAAGTTGTTGCTGTTGCTGCTGCTGTTGTTGTTGTTGTTGTCTTTGTTGCTGCTGCTGCTGTAGTCGTTGTGCTGCCTCCCATTCTGTTCTTTCTCTAAGTATTTCTTCTCTCAGGACCTCTTCTACTAGATCATGGGCCATTTGAATGAACGTCATCGTCTTTCTATCTGGGTTGGTCTCCATCAAATGATTCTTCACTCTTTGAATGTTAACCATAGCTTCATTCAGCTTTGTAATCTTGGTGGCGGCCATCTTCTTTCTTCTTGGAACTGTTGAGATCTTGACGAGTCAACGAGAATGACTACACTGGCCAGTGTACCGCTTTATATGCTTAACGCGCGGACGCGATGGAAAACATGGTAAGGTTTTCAGATCTACAGGGAGATCATAGATAGAGGAGAGGTTTAACTTTTTTAGATCGATAGAAAGAGAGAGAGAACATCATCATTATTTTTTTTCAAATTCAATAAAAAAAACAACACAACACCATTTTTTTTTTCAAAGAACATTTTTTTATTCAACAATAACTATTCTAACATTAAAAAACTAACCATTCAACAAGAGATTAAAATTGAACATATTTACAAGGTTGACAACGTTGGGAAGGTAAAGTAAATGTCAAACTTTCTACATCGACATCATTCTGATGCACACTACGTTTGTGAGCTAAAGACAAGAGATAACCATAACGTTCACAAAACCATTGTTGTACTTTAGCATCGTTTCTAACATAGTCACTATCAAAATAAGTCAGTAAATGTTCTAAGGAATATCCAAGACTGCGTTGATGAAGATAATGGACACAATATTGTCCACACACCATGGAATCAGATCCTTGTAATCGAACATTATTGAATCGAGTCGAGACGGCATTTCTTCTCATAAACTCGATGATGTCTTTTTCCAAAGGAGGTAATCCATACGAATCAAAATATTCCACACCACTGTGATCGTTGGGAAAGTACACGGCAATCCAATGGGTTCCTGGTAGATGACTGTCGTCAGTATTGATGACATAAGCATGAACGTTTTTTGGTTTACGATGAGGTAGTTCATCTTTAGCACATACCACAGGATTCCAAGAAGAAGTATAGGAATCGCGATTCAATAGGTAATGAAGTTCCCTGGTATCCATTTTTTTTCTTTTTTTTCTTCAATGGAAATAATGAGTCAGTAATTCACACCTGACTTTATGTTTGAATGGATCTGTCTTGTAATTCCAGGAATATTCACGTCGGATAGGGTCTGTACTCTGTACAATGAGTCCTTCGATCCGTTTGATCTCCAGAGGAGTAAGTGGAGGAGAAGAAGAATTCACCAAGTCTATATACCACTGTTTTAACACGTGTTCATCCGAGAGTTGTGTCCAGGCCGTTTCGAAATATTCATCCAATTTTTCTTCGCCTGTCATCATCATACATTTGTCGAGTTGTATCTGACTGGGATGATCGTTTTGACATCCATAACATTGATCTGAAATCAACCTGTAAATGCTTTCAAACAATTCCTTAGAATAACAGGTCACTAACTGTTTTTCGTGTTCTGGCCATCGACAAGCCATAAATCCAGTAAACACAGGAACTGAATGGTTTTCTTCTTCTTCTTCTTCTTCTTCTTCTTCTTCTATTCGAGGTACTGAATGAATGACTTTGTCATTATCATCATCCTTTGTGGTAGTTTGTGACTGTTGAATCACTTCACAAAATCCCTCATCTATCTCCATAGGTACTTCGTGCTGCATCTTCTTCTTCTTCTAATAGTCTAGAATTACTTCTCTCAAACTGTTGATTTCTAGAGTGTTATCAAATTCTGCATACAAGACGACGTTCACTGTCTGGGCTAGAGCTTGACCAAACTGAAGTTCCACACGAAATGGGCCTGATTTTATAGGCTGGAAATGTCCTTCATCGCTGCCTTGGTCCGGAGTGAAATCAAATCCCCACAAGGCATACCCTCCTGCATAATCGTCGTATGCAATGCCGTGGCTGGTGTCGCGACCTAACTGTCCCGTGGCTTCATGCAGGCTCAAGTAAGATCGTAAGTAATTTCTCTGGACACCAAAGTCAGGTTCAAAAGGTCTGGTACACAAGGTCTTGCCATCTCGACTGACATCTATCTTGGTGACGTTAAAGTGTTCAATCTGGAATGGATTCTGATTGTTGACTCCATTGAAGGCTGAATTTTTGACCATACCAATGATCAAGCGTTTAGGGAGCTGTCCTTGGAAGATGTGATCTTCGACTATGGATCGGAGTCCAGCGGCTGCAGTAAAGGTTTTCAATTCCACGCGTCGCACAGGATACTTAGCAGTGGTTCTGCTCAAGGATTGACTGATGTCGTTAGCTACTTTTGGTAAGATTTCTACACGTCGCACGTAAAGTTTGGCTTGTTGGATGATGGTTTTCCACTCATTGTTTTCACTCATCAAATGGAAAGCGCCACTACTGCGATTCAGTCTCAGACGTACATCTACTCCGTTCAACAAATACTTGTCTTGCAACCACATGTCCAAATGCAAACGATCCATCAGTTCTAAACTTTGCCTGATTTTCTTTCGACGGTCGTTAAATCCGACATTTTTAGGGTCTGCTGCTACTGCTGCTACGTATCCTGGCTGACCTTGCACACCTACCCCTACTACTCCCGCTACAGATATTTCTGTATTGTCGAACTTTGTCGAAGTGTCAAGTTTCCAGACCACGGAAGCATCCAGATGAGTGTTCTTGGCATCTTTTCCGTACGACAAGAGATTTTCCAAATAAGCACGGTAAGGGTAAGTATCCAAACTGCTGCTGATCAGTTTGTTATTCAAGTACAAATCTACTCCACTGAACAAAGAATGCATGAAATTATTGACGGGAGCTACTCTGGAATTTTCCACAGGAAGGGTGTTGTCATTTTTTTGTACTACCAGTTTCAGGTACAAGTAACTGTTATTCAGATCGAGGTAATCTTCGGTTTGTCCTTTGATTTCAAATTCGATAGGAGCTGATTCCGTCAAAGACGATACAGGATGAAATTCCACCCATTGGGATTCTTGCATCGTCATCATTGTGGGAGGCATAGAAAACAGATCCAGTTCGGACTTGGTACATTCGCAAGAATCTCGGTGCATCATTTTCACAGTTAATAATCAAATACGTCTAATTCTCTACCAGTTCTTCTTCTTTTCCTATTCTTTCTGGAAGTACCGTGTGTTCTTTTATGAACTTTGAAAGGATTTCGATGTCGTCGTCGTCTCTTTCTACCTTGTCCTTGCTGCTGTGAAGTAATGCCAGAGCCTGAAGCGTGAAGCGTATTTATAGGATTTTCTCGGAGACCTAAAAGATCTTTACCAGTGGTCATCAACACATTTTTGCCTGCTCTCATAAAAGCTTCTTTAGGATTTTGTTTGTCGATGAGGACATTTTGCAAAAATTCTTTTCCTTGTGTCAAAGCGGCATCTTTTAAGGCATGAAATCCTCGAGACACCATCGGTTTCAAAATAGGAGCTACCGTCCGAAATGCTGATTTTAACATATCTCCTAAACCATGTCCTCGTTGTCGAGCCACTCCTTGGTACACTGGATACATTTTTTTGTTACAATGCGTTAGAGAACTTGTTTTTTTCGAAAATGTAGTTTCACCGTGACTTTTCCTTGATCAATGAATGGCACATCTTGTCCCAAATCTCCTTTTATACTAATGTGGACACTGTCAAAATACGATTTACTGACTGGAAGATAATGAGGATGTACAAATTCACGGTGAACGTGAAAGGTGTTGCCACCAGCACCACTACTACTAGTTGTACTACTTTCACCATCTTCGCTCACAGAAACAGTAGAATTACTACCAGTATCCAATTTGAAAGGAATGACTCTCAGTAACGGAGCGGATGTGTGTCCCACCACGTTGTACTCCACCACATCGGAATACACAAACATTAAATTCAGTCCTCCATTCAATTCGATAGGGCGTTTAAATTTATGTCCAAATTCTACGTTGGTTCCAAACTCTATATCGCTTTCAGCGGTAAACGATTTATTTCCACCCAAAATACCAAACAATCCAGATGAAAATTCAATGCTCAAGAATCTTCTATCTTCCAAAGGTAAACCTTTATCTTTCTCAGTAAGGAGTTGCCCTCTCTCTTTGAAAAATTGGATGATTAAACGGCGTGACAAAGCATGGTAAGCAATTCCTACCCATTTATTGCCCGCTGATAAGGCTTTGCTAAATTGGCGTACAAACTGGGTTCTAATGGTGTCAACCAAATGTTCAGCACTAAAATAATACCCTGTAGGAATTCTCAGGGTAATCTGGGAATAGACAGTAGGTTGAGTAGATTTAGGATCTGGTACTAACTTTTTGAATGATCCCTTCATGTCTGGATTTTCAGGGTCTTCTTTCCAGATTTCAGGATTATTATTCACCAACTCATCATGTAGATTTTTGTTCAAGATTTGCACAACCATAGTGTTTTGAGTTTTGTTGATGTTTATGATTTGCGTAGGATGAATGATTTCTACCAAACCCACTTCCCAATTTGTGTCGTGATCCAATTGGATGGATTGAGGTAATTTGGCCGTGAAACAACATAAGGTGTTGTTGGGAAACACATCCATGGAACTGTCACTAGGTAACGTTAAATAAAATTGGTCATTCATAGTTCCAAAGTGGTTCTGGTGTCCGAGGTGTCACTCAAGCGGACAGAAGAAGAATGATGTTCAAAAGGTTCCAAAAGAGGACTGGTATTTTGGTGGTGGTGACTGGAAGAAGAACAAGGTGGACTGGCGTTGCTCGTACTCCCGTTGTTGTGGTGACTGTTGTCTGTCGTTGTCGTAAATTTCAAAGAGGGACTGGGTAAAACATAACCGATGCAACTGCTCAGTAAAATGGTCCACAATTGTTTGTCTCCTTGTTGTAAACTCAAATTGGCAATGGCTGCTCCGATGACACAATACACTACAAAGATTTGGCAGAAAAAGACGATTTGATTTTTAGGCACACGTTCTCCACACCACACCCAAAGTGGTTGTTTTTGTAATTCTTGAAGAGAAGAACTCTGTGAAGGAGTCGTTGAAGTCTGGGTGGCTGCTGTGTTGAATGGCATGTTGTGAGTTTACTTCTTTTTCTTTTTATAGTCGACGACTTGAGAAGCCGCAATCCAAGAATCAAAACTAGGAGGATATCCTTTCCAACGCACTTTTACTTCTTCTACTCGACGTTTACCTACTTTCCGTGTTCTTTGTTCGAGAATGCTTTCGATGTCGTACAAGGCGTCTTCTTTTTTGGTCACTCGTTGTAACTCAGGCAAGTAAAATGTTCCTTTGAGTACTTCACCGTGCATGTCTTCCAATTTATAGACGGGAGGATCACGACCACGGACGGGGGTAGTGACACGAAACAATTCGGTAGTCCAGTTAGGTAAATAACCTTTGTCAAAAGTGCGTTTGGTTTTTCCGATGCGAACCCAATCTCCCGTCTTTAACTCCAACAAGGGTGTCTTCTTTTTCTTTTCTTTTTTTGTCTGGGGTGAACCAAACAATTTATCAAACACAGACACTTCGTTTTCAGGGCTGACCTCTTCGGGGGCACATCCGATGCTACGATGGTACGATTGATTGTACGCTTTGACCAAACGAGGTAACACGTCGATGTACTTGCGAGTATGTTAATGTGTAAAATATTTCCACATGCGTTCTTTCAAAGTTCTTTGAAAACGTTCCACGATACTGGCTTTGGTTTCAGGATTTTCGGTAGTAAAAAAATGAATCTGTCTTTGTTTCAGTTCTTTTTGAAAAGCTTGGTTTAGAAATTCGGTGCCTTTGTCAGTTTGCCATCGTAAAGGGTGACGGCCACTTTGTTTCAAGACCAATTTTAAGGCCCGTACCAATTCGGTACTGCTTTTAGAGGTCAAAGGCACGACCCAGGCAAATTTGGAAAACACGTCGATGACACAAAACAAATATTTGTGACCACGATTGTAAGTGGCTAAATGAGAGACGTCGGCTAAATCAGCTTGCCATTGATGATCGATGCCTTCCACTTGAGTGGTACTTCTAGAAAATTTACGTCGAATGGGTTTGTGTAACGTGTACGTCGATTGTTCTTGTAACCATCGTCGTACTTCGGGTAAACGTACACTTTTCAATTTACTTTTAGCAGCTCGATATAATTTTTGAACTCCTCCGTAACCAGCAGCATGGCCAGGATTGTAATAAAGGCTAGCTAACAGTTTCTCCATGATTTTTTTCTCAAGAATAAGTCAACCAAGTCCCAATACTCTTTTCTTCGTGAGGTATCTTTTTGGATTGTTGTTTACGTGTCCGACGTGCTACTGGGGTAAAAGTGGATGTGGTTTGAACAGGGGTCATCGGTTCTGTTTTGACTTCTTTCTTCACTTCTTCCTTTTTCTTTTCTGAGGGTAAAGGGGTAGGCATCTTCTTTTTCATCCAATCCGGTGTGGCTAACGTTTTTAATTTTTTAACAGGTGGAGTTAGTAAAAACTCTTCTTCTTCTTCTTCTTCTTCTTCTTTGACGGTCATCCCTGTACCGGTGTCTGTTTTAGTGGTGACTTCAGGTTCGCTTTTCATTAGGGCCTTAAAATCTCTCAGAGTGGGTGAAGCTGTTTCAGCGACTGCTTTTTGACGAAAGAGTTGTAGACGTTGTAAAAGTTGACCGTACCGTTGGGATTTTTCTGTTTCGGACAAATCGCTTCGTTCCATCGGGGATTGTAATTCTTGTTGTAACTGGGACATTTCGTTGAGATTAGGATTGGGTGGTAAATGAGGTATCCGTTGTTCGTTCCAACGATGAAATTCCATCCATCGTTTGTAAGGTACTAAAGTCAGTTTTCGTCCTTCCATTTCATCCAAAGGTACCAAAAAGGTGTGGTCTTTTCAGAGAAGGGTGGTCCTTTTTATCTTCTTTTTTTTGGGGGTTATCGCATGACCCCTCCTAAAAGCGGTCCAGCAATCGTTCCTAACAAAGGAGCGGCTATTTTTAACAACGGTCCTATCAACATAGGTAGAAATCCTCCTCGTTGTACCAACATTTTTTTCTTTTGTTGAAGATGTATTTTCTTTTTTACCATTTGACGAAGAACGTTCCGATGTTTCCCTAATTTTTGTTTCTGTATCTTGGACAAAGGTACCGTTCCTTTCAACACGTTCAAACAACATTCACACACGGTATCGATGATTTCTTTAGGGGCTGTTTGAATGAGTTGTTTTCGCATGGGAGGATTGGATTTGGTCAAGACAGACAAGACATCCCAATGTTTGGCCAGACGAGGGGGAAGTCGTCCTTTTTTGGTGGTTTTACTTTTCTTCTTTTTTTGGTGGTGGTGGTGTGCACGTTTGGGGGTCATCTTAGAGGTGAGGAGTAAGTCTGAAGTCTTTGGCATTTCACCCTTCTATTTTATACTGGAACACGTCTCCACTGATTGTTCGCACGACGTACCAACTTCACGACAGGCCTCACTCGTCGTTGAGGTGTTTTCAATGGACTAAATCGTCTCAATTCTTGTTTGGATAAATCCACTAAACTTTGTAAGATACCAGTTCTTTCTTGGACTTTGGTTTTAGGGGATGGCACTTTGTTGGTGGCTGCTGCCATGGCTAAATCAGCTGAAGTCGACGGTCCCGACGGGGTGACTTTCGAAATAGGTTTCCATTTTTGCATTAAATTAGGAAACACGGGACTTAAGTCTGGTTTGGCAGGCATCATGGTGAACGGTGGTGAAGAAGAAGAAGACAAAGAAGATGTGGACGCAAAAGGGGACCTTGTCACTAATGGGGTCTGTTGCTGTGGTGGTTGTGTTTTTTTTTTCCTGGCTGCAGCAGTACCTCTCTTTCGGCGGGTGGTAGGTGTTGTTTTCTTCTTCTTGGCACGACTTTTCTTTGGGGATTTCTTCTTTTGAGGGCTTTTCTTTTTTTTTTTTTTTTGCTGGCTTTCTTTTTAGGTGATTTGGGTTTTTTGGCTTGGGCATTAGGATCCCATTTCAAATGGGAACGAATCATGACCCCTCCTAAAGATTCACTTCCACCAGGAGTTAAAATGATTTGTTTTTTAGTCCGTGATTCGATTCTAGGATCAGCCAGTTGTGACAATGCCGATTTATGTCTTTGAAATAAACGTTGAGTTTGATGAGGGATGTGAATGATGCCTTGTAGTAATTGACGTGCTGTCAAAGTAAACCATCGTAACACTTCTTTAAGACTCGCTTCTAACAAATGAGCACGGACTTGTGCATTTTTTTCACGACTGATGCCATACAAGGCACGAATCAATTTAGCCGAAGGATGAGGTTGAAAGGATGTCATCTCTCAAAAGAGTGTGAGACAGAAATGACGTAGTAGGTTGTTTTTATAGTTTTTTTTTTCCTTTCAAAAATGGGCTGAAGGGGACATGTAAATGACAGGACCACCTTCTTGACCCCAAGGGTGAAACAATTGGGCACGAAATCTCAAATAGTCAGGAGTGGTAGGTTTTAAGTCGATGAGTAAATACTCGTGAGGGGTTTGAGTGGCATCGTCGTACGCATAATTGAGCCAAGGAGCCCCTAACTGTTTGGCTAACACTTGTACTTGAGATTTGTCTCTGGGGCTTTTAAACAAGACCACGTAATGAGCATTCAAACTAATGGTTCGATGGGCTTTACTTTGTTGAAATAAATTTTGTGTAATGTAGACAATACTAGCATTACGATGGTGTCCTTTTCGTGTAAACCAAAGTTTAATTTCTTCTTCGTCTTCTCCTAACATGTCATCAAAAATAACCAAATGAGTTTGACTCACGTCAGACACGATTCCATCGTCTTCGTGAAGAATACCATCCACAAATGAAATGGTTTCTCCTTGACTTTCTTGGAGTAGTGTGTAAGACGGTTGCCACTCTTTGTAACACCACACGATACGTTGAGGTGGACGATCAAACAAATCAGCTTTGTGTTCGATCAATCGTTTGACAAATTCGGTTTTACCTGAACCACTCGGTCCAGCAATCAACATGTTAAATGGATGGCGCAGATACAAAGCATTCCAACTTTGTCGATCTAACTTTTCGTCAATCACTTTAACCACAGAAGAGGAAGAGGTAGACGAGGCAGAAGAAGAGGATGATGTAGCCATGACTGAGGTAAGAAGATTTTTGAGAAGAAGACAAAAAACCCAAGGCATTTTATACATTTTCATACACGTTTATTTTTTTGTAAAAAAAAAACAACCAACCAACAAAAAACATATTTTACAAGTCATTAACACCACGAGTGATAAAATAGCAAAGCAAAATCAACAGGTACACAATGAAGGCTCCTACTGAAACAATCAAACTGTCATATAAACACGTCAATGTACAACAATAGTTTCGTGTCCTAGTAATGAAAGACACTGTTTGGGGTGGTAGTGACATTCTTCTGGTCGTCTTTTGTTTTTTTGAATCCTCTGACGACGGCGGTGGTAAAGAAGGGTTGTGTTCCTCAAGAGGTATTTGAACCACAGCAGTGGTGTCACGTTCTTCTTTTTCTTCTTTCAGGGTTTCCCATGGAGGTTCCCATTTTTTTACTTTTGGACCCTTATGGACAAGTTGCCAAATCTTTGGCAAACTGAGCCACTTCTTGTAGCCAATATTGGAAACCAAGGTTTCTCCAGGGTCGTACATCTTTCCAATTGAAAAGGTGTTGGTGTAACTCACTAGCAAAACACACTTCTTGAAATGTTTTATAAACAGATAAAGTGTGACGAATGTCTTCTTCACATGGAAGTTCCTCACTGATTTTCATCACCACTCTCAACGCTTTACGTACAATTTTTCTTTCTTGGACTGATAAAATCAAGTTTTTATAGTCTTCTTCTTCTACTAAGTCCAAAAAAGAACACAGAGTCATATTGTTTTTTGGAACTCAACAATTGAGTCCAAAACAACCACGGATCCTCCAAAAGAATCCAAGGCAAACACTTGTCCTCAAAAATAGTCCACAACGAATGTCCTGGAAAACGAATTCCAAGATAAGCAGTCACTAAGACACACACCACATAACGTCCAAAATTCAATGGAAACAGTTCTTGTATCACTTTTTTATAATCCTCTAAGGTCTGAACATGATCTGTGATTTCTTTCCACGGAATCCGTTTCACGAGTGACGTATAGAGTTCATGCATACCCACTCTTTTATAGCCAGGCTACCTAATAGACACTTGGCGTGTACCGATAAAGCATGAAGGCTCATGTTTGACTTCCTTCCACAGAATCCGTTTCACGAGTGACGTGAACAGTACAGACGTGCCGCCTCTTTATAGGGGTCGATGGCCAAGGTAGGTATCTTGGGTGGCATGTTTTTATAGCCAGGCTCCCAAGGTTGGTACCTTTTGAGACAGTCTATTTCAGGATAGTAGTAGCGATAGAGGTTTCCCATAACCATTCTTCTATGCCCTTGAAAGAGGGTATAGTGCAAAAATCGAGAAATGACTTTGATTTTACGTTTCACTTGGATCTTGACAAACTCTTGGTAAATCTTTTCGCGCACATTCAAAGGCATGCGAAAAATGTACTTGGGTAAAGTTTCCGATTTGGAAAGAAGTAACTCTCTTTTGTATTCTTCACGATACTGGTGATAGTCGTTGTTCAGAATCAAATTTCTGATGCGACGAAAGTAGCCATATCATTGAAATCGAGGAATCACTTGAAGTTTACGTTTCACTTGAATCTGAACCAACTCATCGTAAATCCGTTTTCGTAACTTCAAAGGCAAGTCACGAATGCTGTCTTCTAAAGTAGTCTTCTTGGTGACAAAATACTCACACACCAACCAAACGGAATCGGTAGGTAAAGGATATGATCCAAAACAAGTTTGAGTGATTATCCTATCTATTTTCAAACCACGTAAAGGCGATTCGTCTTGAGGGGACAGTTCTTCTAACAGTTTTTGGTATTCTTCTATGTTAGTCACATTTTTTTCCTTCACTTCATTCCATCGAATTCTATATTCCACTGCTACATTGTAGGTGGCACCCACCAATTTCTTAAAATGGAAATGTTGTTCTTCATCAATGTCTGACCATTTGAATATCTTACAAGCAATCAAATGTCTTATCGCCTTCAAATACCATTGGTTACAACAGGTTTGTCGTAAAGGATGTAACTGTTCTTTACGTTTCACTTGAATCTGAACAAATTCTTTGTAAATCCGTTCTCGTATCTCCAAAGGTAATCCACCAATGCGATCTTCTAAGGTAGGAGGTATATACTGAAAAATATGTTCTTGCAACTCCAAAGGTAATCCAGTAATGTATTCTTCTAAAGAAGTATTCTCCTCCACCAAGGAATTTTTTTTTACTTCTTCTTTTGTTGGGTATCTGGCTCATCGTACCCGTACTGTTCTAAGGCTACTAAAGGTAAGAAGTGACAGTGCGGAGACCATCTGGCATGTTCAATGTAAGCTAAGTCGGTAGGCTCCCAATGGTGAAGTTCCACACCACAACTGAAACATTGAACTTTATCTCCTTCTCCCCCGTATTTAAATCGAGATCTAGCTAAACCTTCCGGTTTAGGTCCTTCTAGAAATTTTGGCCACTTGTCTTTGAATGACTCGAGTCGACTTTCATACTTGGAATAACCAAGTAAACTCACAGGTATTCTGATATGCGCATATGGACCAACATTCACCTTGTTGTCATTAACGTCAATACCAGTTCCTTTAGTATTTCCAGTAAAACATAAAGGACGTACTGCCTCTTTAGACGGTGGCCGATGAGTGGTGGTGATGTTACAAGCTACGGAATCCTTTTGAACGTGTGAATCGGGAATACCAAACCGTACAGAATCCGTTTCATTGCATGGTTCTGCATCACACTCCAAGTCGTGGTGACTCATCTTTATTTTTTTTCTTCTTCTTGCTTCTTGGTTAACGTTGAAAGTTAGAATGAAAGGTTAGGCTTGGAAGGGGTTCCTTTTTTATACCTGTCGACTGTGCCATCCGAAAAGTATTGTAATGTGATCGGTGGAAACGCTAAAGAAAGGTAAGCACAGTTTGGTGACCATCTGACATGTTCCAGGAGAGCTGATTTCTTACAATCCATACGAATAGTGACACCACAACTAAAACACTGTACTTTGGT
This sequence comes from Margaritifera margaritifera, assembly GCA_029931535.1. Lineage (NCBI taxonomy): Eukaryota > Metazoa > Mollusca > Bivalvia > Unionida > Margaritiferidae > Margaritifera > Margaritifera margaritifera. Next base: position 8,990,170 of record JAQPZY010001686.1, read on the forward strand.
TCCCTGTCCAAAGTAAACAAATCCTGCTCTGGCTAAAGCGTAGGAAGTAGGTAATCCATTGTTCCTAAGTTTTTTTGTGCTCCATCGATGAGGACAATAACAATAGTCAGGCATGTGTTTAGGCCAATTTTTGAACGTTTTCAAACGACTGCCACACTCACCATAGTCAGGCAAGGCCCATGTTGAAGTCATCTCTTTTGTGTTGTCTTATTGTAATGTCATCCGTGGAAACGCTAAAGAAAGGTAAACACAGTTTGGTGACCATCTGGTATGTTCCACGATAGCTGAATCTTTAGGACTCATGCGAATGCTTGCACCACAACTAAAACATTTCACTAAACTTCCCTGTTCAAAGTAGACAAAGCCTGCTCTGGCTAAAGAGATAGCTGTGGGTAATCGATCCCCTTTAGGCCATTTTTTAAATGTGTTCAATCGACTGGTACACTCAGCATAGTCAGGCAAGACCCATGTTGAAGTCATCTTTTCTGCTTTTCAAGAAGGTTTCCTTTTTTATACTCCTCCAAATAGGCGTGTCCGTAAGGTAAAGTCGTGTGATCTGGAAGTCTCACTCGTTTTTGGTACACGATGCGATGCACTTTTTGAACACGTCGAGTCACAATTTGATGATTAGGTAGTCGTACAATCTTGTGAGGTTCTAACGTGGTTACTTGAAAGTCTTTCACTTGTCCAGACAGTAAAGCATTTTTTAAAACCTCAAAGTTCACGACTTGGTTAGTTCGATAGTTGAGAATCAACCCTTTGACTTTACAGGAGGTGTGAAGTTGACCTTGTGGGTCTCGGTATCGGTACCCATAATTTTTGGGGCCACCGCTGGCAAAACTCAGAATGGTATCTTGAGGGTGCTCGTCTGTCCAGGCTCCTAAACAATCTCCTTGAATGGTAGGGTGGGGGCAACCGGGGCGATGAATGTAGATGCAACTGTCGGTATCAAAGTACAGGACACGATCTCCCAAGACTTCTAACGCTTCGTCATACAATTTCAAACGAGCATGAGCAGTCACGTAGGCGGCAATGACTACGTTACTAAACTTGTCAGGTTTGACAAACTTGGGTTCTTCTTCGAAATTGACAATGATCAAATCCTCACGGACGATTTCGACGTGCTTGACTAGAATACTTTTGTCGTCCACCAGTTTAAAGTAGCGATAAGGATCGTCCACGTATTCCGTTTTGGGTAAGATCGTACGTTGAGCCATTTTTCCCCACAAGCAATTCAGCATCACTTTCGCAAACGATCTTTTTCCTTCATTTTTTTCCACCTCTTCTAAAGTGATGCCTTCGATGTCACGGTATTCTTCTTTAAATCGTTCTTGGTCTTCGGGAGTTTGACACCACGAAGGATAACCACTAGCTTTTTGTTTCAGTTTGAGAAATTGGTTCACGTACCCCGAGAAAATGCCTGGATGATGGGTGGCGTCGTCCTTTTGGTATTGGGCTGTAGTTGGAAAGTGCCAGATTTCATACACTTTCAACAAACGGTATCCACGATCCAGAGCCCGAAACAATTCGGCACTGACCCACGTTCCTGTCAAAGACCGTTCTTCCTTCGTGTGGTGACAGGGATGATCTTGGTTGCACGTTTCGGCACACGTCCGACATAAAGGAAACATCAGTTTTTCTTGACAATGGTAAGGCAAGATGGGATGAAACAAGTTTGTCGGAGGTAAGACTTTACATTTAATTAATCCTTCGTATTGACGAATGTGTTCCACGTCGATGTGTTCTGTTAAAATTTCAGGGTGTCCGGTGGGAAAACGAGCATATTTACACACCCAAGGATACAAAGAACACACGTCTATGTATTTGATTTCTTCTCCTTGGGATTCATTCACGTCGTACAACAAACGAGTGGCATTGGTTCGTCCTCCAAATAAACTGTGGCGTGGATCTAAAGGTTCGATGTCGACCACGTCGTAACTTTGGGTAATGGTCTTAAATTCAGGATCGGTTTTCAAACGTCGATCGTACTCGTGCTCCCACATTTCTATCACTTGGTATCCTTGACTTTCTAACTGGAGTTGTCGTTGGCAAGTCTGTTCGTATAACTGTTCCATGGTAGAATCTGAATAAGGACCTTTCATGTCTCGGTCAGGATAACAGGTAGGGCATCCGTGAAACAAACAACCCTGAAACTCGTACACGGTGTGCGGGTTTTCTAAATCAAATCCATCCACGGAATAACCTCCAATCTTCTTTTCTCCTCCTCCGTTTCTAGCATGTTGTATCCATTTGTCTTCTTTTTGACACAAGTAATGAAGCCAACGTAAAGCTTTGACCGAATATTGACGACTAGCAAAGAGGCCCGTGTTGGAGTCGATGATGGCGATTTGGTTCTCAGGCATGAAATTTTTTCTGTAGACTAAGGAACAGGCTTTAGGTAAGGTGGCTGCATCTTTCAATGGATCGACCTCCCCGTGATCGAGAAATAACTCTCGAAATTTTCCACAACAACGTCTTAAAATATCCACATCCGATCGACAATATTTGAGCATCTCTTCTTGAAAGTCAAATGGATCGTTCTGGTGAGCGCGGTACCAAGCGTGAAAAGCTTCTCGCTGTTCGGGTCGCATTCCATCGGGGTCGTAATCATGAAGGTCAGGCAAATGAGGTAGGACGGCCTGTTGATTAACTTCCGTGTTAAAGAAGTGAGGAAAGTAGCCTTTAGCCATTTCTGTCATGCCAAACGTTTTTGGCATGACTCAAAGGCATGGCCAAATAACTCATTGAATCTTTAAACTGGACTTGTCCTACTTTCATGTAGATGAGCTTTTTTCCGTTCATGGTGACTTCAGGACGTTCGGTTCCATGGTTCAAATAATAATTGAGTAAAAACTGTCCATCGTATCCCGAAAAATTGTGAGCCATGACGGTAGCATACCGATGACAATCTCCATAACGTTGAATGTCTTCTTCGCTCCAACTGTCGTGGGTGGTAGGGCCTAAAACCCATTCAGCAAACTCAGACAAAGTGTTCACTCCACGAAAGATTTTTTCACGTCCTCCTGGAATCCGACTACAATGAGGACAGTGAAAATGAATCGATTCTTGAATGCACTGATCACAAGCCCGATGCGCCACACAGAAATTAGGAATGTGAATGCCTGTTTCTTGCATGCATTCAAAATCAAAAAAGATGAAATCTACTTGTTTCTTGTTTTTCTTTATTTCTTTCTTCTCTGTTTTGTCAAACTTTTGAATAAAACATCGATGATCAAAATCGACGATCTGCTGACAAATAGAACATTTTTTTCTTGCCAGCACAAACGTGCCTCTTAGAGTTGTTGGTACGAATGAGTTGTCCGCACGTGGAACACGATTTCAATAAGTCGCAAGCACATTTTTGTTGGTGACCTTGTGTCTTGCGATGCTGTTGGTAGCAAGAAGGACTGACAAAACGGCGTCGACAGGTTTCACAATGAACGTGATTTTGTTTTGGTTCAGGAAGGCATGGTTGGTCGGCTAAACAGCCCCGACATCTTGCTCCGCAATGGAGGTGTCGCTCTCGACTATTAAACCCATGGTTACATTTCTCACAGTAGTAAAAGTATCCCAAAAATCCGGTAATACTAGTGATGGTATCAAAATGTTCTTGATGGTGATAAAGATGAATGTATTTTCCCTCAGGGAAATCGGGGCCTCGAAACAGTAAAGCTCCGCGCACTTCTTGAGGGTGAACTTTCAAAGTATAATGAGGAGCCAAAACATCTTGAAGTTGCTGCATTTGAGAAATGCCACACACGGTCTCTTTAGGGATCCCCGCTTGTTTCAACAAGAGTTCTGCTTCTTTTCGTTGTTGGACTCTGTCCGACTTTCGAATGTTATTCCAGGCTTTCTTCCATTCTTTACTCTCGTTCTTGTTAGCATAGGTGCGACCCACCACGATAGCTCGGGCCAAACACATTTGGTCTTGAGTATTGTTAATTTGGACGACACTGAATTTAGTAGTACGAAGATCGTCCACCAATAACGGTTTTCTGCTTCGTCCACTTCCTCGAGGTGGAGCAACGTGAGTCATGTAGAGTGTCGCCTTTCCATCGGTGATGGTAAACTTGTCATTGGATTGTTGCACATGTTCTATTTTGGACATGACTTTGTCTGGCGTTAATTCTGCCGGAGTACTAAACTCAATCCAAACGGGACTCTTCAAGTTGTCATGATGGATGGCCAGTCTCAAGCGATCCTCTTCTTTGGCTCCACATTGCCGTTTCAAGTTGATTAAGACAGATTCCCACAAATCGCTAATGAACCCCGCCGCTTTCTCGGGAGGTACTTCGGACTTGAAGTCTTTAAAGTGTACAGTGTGAGTGTACGCTGTGGTTCTAAATTTTCGAGAAGTTATTTTTTGAGTCTCTCGAATCCGATAGTAATTTTCAGGAGCCACGGTAGGACTTTCTTGGTCAGGGGTTCTGGTAGTAGTGGTTTTTGTTTTGGGTGGTTTGGAAGGTAGCAAGGTTTCATGTTCACTCATCTCGTCTTCGAAGTCACTGGCATGGACTTGAGCTAGTAGTTCCTCTAAGGGTGTTTCAGGGGGCACGGAATACCTTCGTCGTCGTGGCCTCTTGGTTTGTTCTTGTTCTTCTTCTTCTTCAGGTTTCTCATGGTTTGGGCGTGATCTTTTCATCTTGAACTTTACTTTGAAACTGATTCAGTTTTTTTTCACCCAGGTACCTTTATATAGAGAGAGAAGAGTATATAAAGAGAGAGCTTCGTACCTTCAGAATCAGTCTTTGGTGACTGAACTTTCAAAACTGCTGAAAAAGATGGAAGAGTCAAAAAGACAGATTGCTTTTTTGGTGAGAGATTTGCAGACAGTCATTAGAAAGTATACTACCAGTAAGAGTAAGGACTACTCCTCCTCCTCTACCTCTCGAGATAAAAGTCAAGATACTTGTTATATCTGTCAAGAGAAAGGACATTGGGCTCCAGAATGTCCACAACGTCAACAGCAAAAGAGAGACAAAACAAAAGATACCTGTTATCATTGTAAAGGACCAGGACATTGGTCTTCGGAATGCCCTCAGAAAGAACAAGAAGAAGAAGAAGAGGAGGAGAGGGAGGAAGCTGAAGGATCTTCAAACCTAGAAGAAGAAGAAGAACATATCATCAAGAAAAGTAAGAAGAGAGTGAGAAGAATGGAAGACAGTGAAAATGAAGAAGAAGAAATGGAAAACATGATTCCTGTGACGATCAGGGTTCCTATGAAGAAGAAATTCAAGAAGCACAAGAGAGACAGACAGTGAACAAAAAAAAGAACTTTGTTGTGTGTTTTTTTTTTTTTTGTTGGTGTTATATATTATTGCTGAATTATTTTGTAAAAAAAAAATGGCAGAATACACAGGACTGGAGAAAAAAGTAAGTGTTTTTGTGTTATTTTGTTTTAGAGTAGAGATGCACGCACGCACACACTCACACTTTATATACAAACACCATGGGATTTTTTTAAAGTTTTACTTGATTTTTTTTGGCAATTTGATTTCTTTTCTAGAAATCTGGGTGGTCCTTAGAAGGACCGTTGGGTTGTTTTGTTTTTGGTTTAAAAACAAAACTTTCAAATCAACTTCAAATGCCGTAGTCCTTTACCACGGCCCAATCCATATCCTGTTAATGCTGCTGCTACTGATGGTGTTTTGATTATGGTGGTAGTCACTGGTGGTGGCGTTGGATGTGGTGGCATCTCACTAGAACTGGTAGGCTTAGAAGAATGTTGTTTAGCCCGTGATGGTCTTTTTCGTTTTGGTGGTTGATGAGTTAAAGAATACTTATAGAAATTGGTCATCCATTTTAACTCATGTAATAGCTCTTCTAACAGACTTACGGTTTTTTCTTGAAGACTGACGCCTTCCTTTACTGTTTCCTTCTTCTCCTCCTCTTGTAACTGCTGCTGCTGCTGCTGTCTGATTTCTTCCTCACTTTGTTTTCTTCTCTCTTCTTCTTCTTTCTGCTGCTGTTGAAGAAGAAGAAACATTTCTTCCTCTTCTCGTTGCTTTTTTACAAAATTTTCCATCTCTTCCATTTGCCTTTTTTTAAATTCATCCATCATTGGTGTAGCAGTAGTAGTAGCAGCAGTAGTAGTATTCTCAAAATCTTGATTTAGTAAATCTAAATCAAAGTTTTCCGGCCGGAAGTTCATTAATGCAGCAGCATTAATCATTGAAGGCTCACTCCAATACATAGTACTACTTGTCTTTCCAGTCTCCATGAAGGCTGTCGAAAAAAGTAATAAACCCTACGAACGCTACGATACCTTTATACCCGAGATGACGTCACACCCCCGCTCTCTTCCCATTGGAAGAAAACCCGACCCACTTGTAACGCGCGTTTGGATTGGTAGTTGATTTCGATCCATTTCAATCCTATCGTAAGGTATATATACTACCGCTTGTCTCATAAAGCTTCACCGGTTTTTCTCCAGAACCACTCAAAAAGACTAAATCATGTGGGTTAGCGTGGAAGCATCGAACATTGTCTCGGGAATGCTGTTTAATCCAGCATTCCCAATGTATGTGAAAGCCTCATGGGCTACCACAAAACTAACAGAATCCACCGAATGGAAAAGACGTATCTACATCGAACGTCAAGGATGTTTGAAGAGAGTCCTTCTCTTCGGACCAGAAGTTAGAAGAAGTAGAAGAAAAAGAAGACCTAGCCAAAGATGTACATGCTAAAACCCACAAAAAAACAAAAAAAAACAAAGGCCCTTCTAAGGGCCTACCATTTTTCAAGAACAGATTAATTTTTCCAATGATTGCCTATATCTATATATGTGTGTGTTTTATATATGTTTGTATATTTTTTTGTAATAGTCTACCCCAAACAAAAAACCCTTCTCCCCTTATATGTTTTGTGTTTTGTGTTTGATATAGAAAAAGGATAGTGTGGTGTGTGTGGTTTTTTTTTGGAAAAAAAAGGGGGATGTTTTCCATCACGTCCGCGCTTCTCGCATATAAACCGGTGCCTTCCACAGTGACGCCATTCACACTTCACACTGAAGAATGAATACTGTAGACCTCTTGCAGGAAGCTTGGGATAGGATGGTGGATGTGGAGTCGTTAATGGAAAGATTGGAGTATTGGTGGAGATATCCTGCCACCAAACCATTTGTCACCAGCCAACTAGCGGCTCTCATTTCAGCGAAGAGGTTGGTGAATGATGTTTTGGTGGAGGAAAGACTAAAAACTTCTTCTTCTTGTTCTCCTTGTCGTGTGGGTTTTATCAAAAAATCCCTTGACTTACTAGATGAAGTGAAATATTTCCTTCACCTTGTTCAGCAAGATGAATGGTCGTATCCACCTACTTGTTGTGTCAGGCGTGAAGAGATAAATCTTCACACGACAACAATATTGTTAAAGAAAGTTTTAGAGAAAGAAGTAGCCCACATTAAAATCTTGTGGGCTCTTGAAAGAAATAAGAAAGAAGAAGCCAGGAAAGAAAAGGATTTTCAACGGCTGAATTTAAATTGGATAAAAATCCAAGATAAGTTCCGACGGATGAAACATCCTGACTGGCTACCTGATTCACCAACACTTCCAACCAAGAAAAAAAGATCCACCACCTTCCTAAGCTTCTTTACCAAATGTTGGAGGAAATAAAATATTCCTCCTCCAACGGTCCTTATGAGGACCACCCTTTTTTCAAGAAAGATTAATTCTATTCCCCCTCCCCCCGTAATGTAGTGACGAAGACAACGTCTTCTACTATAAAAAACACCCCCACCCCAGTTTTTGATGGTAGAAGACGTTGTCTTCGTCACTACATTACGGTACGACCCCACGCTATGATCCATTCCCGTTACTGCCCCAGAGTGCCCCCACTACCCAGTTTAAGCACTTTTGGGGCCTGTCTGGGGCACTATGTTAAACTCCCATTACTGCCCCAGAGTGCCCCCACAGTCACGTGCTGCCCCAGTTACCCCCACTCTACTACTACTACAAATTTAGCATGAAAAATTTGCATTGACGAGTACAGGCTTTTTCTTCGTGCAAAAAGTCCCATTCTTACGCACACAAAAAAAAAAAGTGCAATTTTACAATTTTAAGTATACGTCGATGCAAACTTGTTTTACGTGAAAAAGTGCAATCTTCATGAAAAATTTGCATTTTTCTCGAAAAGAATAATAATTTTCATGAAGAATGGTGATTTAAAAAAAAAAAATTCGCTAAGAAAGAGAACTCATCAGAACAAGTTTCATCATCAAAAGTCTCTTAAATTTGTACAGGTTTTGCCTGTGTGTACACTTTTATACTTTCACTAGTAGTGTGATAATAGGAGATTTAGATTTTTATAGCTGGGATACGGCAGCCCTTCTATACCCCATGACATTTGTATTTTTTTTTTCTTTTTCGTCGCATATTAGTGCATGCGCGGTTGGATTTTAAAAATATAATTTAAACGCTCGCGTGAAAAAAGATTTTCACGTAGCAAAATCTGCGGCTAGCTGTTATCGATTGTTTGCGATCGTAGTTATTTGATAAAACAACAACTACACTATTTGGCTACGTGTGTGACTTGTAAACAGTTACTCGACTTTTACTGTTTTGCAAATCCATTACCCGGTTTCGTATTTGTGCTCGGAGTTGCCCGTCGTTTGCCATTTCCGCCAAGACGGTGTCGAACTCAGTCGCGCTAATGATTATATCTTCGATAGCTATCGAATACAGATTGGTAATTGTATTGAGACTACTTTGTGCTGCAGCGAGAAATTCCGAATAAACACGTACTCGCTGATGTAATCGTAATGAAATTAACTGCGCCGCCGGTCACACCGTTTACCATTGATATAGCTCCAACAACAACTCCGATTGGTGTGCATATAATAGTTACTCTGGTTGCGATTCCCGCCACACCAAGACCAACTGTTGTAGCCGCGGCGATTCCACAACTAGCATATACAACGTTACATATACGCTTGTATTTCACCAGCAACGAGGTTCTCTTGACGACTTCAACTCGCAGTTGCAGTTCCGCTTCGATTATTTTTTCACGTCGGTAACTTTGAGGGTCCATTATAATTATTCTATTAATATTGTCATAGTGGAGACTAATTGCTCGACACTCTGGCCTTGTTCAGGCGCAAGACGCACACGCACTTCTAACCAATTACCTTTCTCTACTGGTACAACTGTTATGCAATCATATACAATATATTTTGGAGGAATATTTAAGTATCCAGAGATTGTGCGTTCCTGTTGTTTGACACCACCCTGAGGTTAGATAACACGTTCAGATAGAAACACACCGATCGCGCCTGTGCTTTGTGCCTGTAATGATTCTCGTTTTCGCCCGAGAACTGTTACACGGACAAGTACATCCTTGTTAAATAGCTGTCGCGAGTGTCCTCTTCTCAACTGAGTCAAGGTTGGTTTAACATACTCAAAGGGGAATTTAATCGGGGTGGATTCAGCGGTGAATATTATTTCATCGTTATAGAAACAATCCCTGGATGTTTTACACCAGGTGTTGTAGTCAACGATTGGGCATTTTCACGTGTCAATGCAATGATCCCAAGTTGGCTTCGAGTTAGTATTGGTACATCAGGCAGGTGGTCCCAACGATCAATCTCTATCTTGCCCTCGCGTAGATTATATTTGAGCGTATACGAGGGTCTGGTAAAACCATTTTGAAGCATATATTCGTCGACAAATGAAACGAAATTGCTATCAGTGTTGGCATCACTGGTCAGCTTATTCAACACCACGTCGGTAAATTCCGCAACCTCATCTCCGCGGTCAGAGTCCATCACTTATATATAATGATAAATCTAATCTTAAATACAAACGCCAAAGATGGTAAGATACCCTTCCGGATAAGCGTTGAGTCCTTCCAATTGAATTTCATCTCCGGCAATTAATGGTCTTGGTACCACATATGTGAAAAATTCTTTAAACTGAGTGTCTTTAATAGCATGTGTTAATGATGTAACAACACGCAGCTTATAATTTTCCAATATTGTTATTGAACCCCACTCACCTCTATATCTATCTAAGATGAATAAATACGATCCAGACTCGCGCACCTTTAAGATGTGAGGTTCAGGTCTATCAAAGTAATCCACTTCCATAACACCGAAAGTAAATCGACCACTTATTATCCCATCATCTTTTTCCTCTCCTTCGCTGGTTAATATTCCGTTAATATATCCCCATACAGTCACTACGCATGCTGGCGCGGGAACGTCTGCGATCTGTTCATCCACGTATTGTTTCGTTGTAGCAGCAGAATCATCAACATAGTTTTTGATTAACGCAATCACGTTCCAGAGTCTCTGATTGCCCCGTTTTCACTGATCGCGGCCACGTTTTGCGCGATTGCGCCTCAGCACAAAGTCGTTGATGTCCACATCAGAAGTTTTGAGTTTTCCAGTGTGATCTTGGAAAATCAGAAGCTCGCCCGGGTTGATGTCACCCCAGCTGATAAACTCAGGCAAATCCGTTTTTGAAACAATATTCAGCAACAACCTGACTGGTAAACTCAGTCAAATCCTCTTTGGTGGCACACCTGCTCAGATCCACATCGGCGCCGCGGCTGGTTGAGTAGCGAATGTAATTGTTAATAGGCATTTGTATGCTATTAAGTGTGCTTTAATGTAAATTCAATAAGCGCTTGCGGGGTCGGTATTGAACAAGTTTTGCTTCGCGCGAGTGCATGCAACGCTTCAACAACAAAACGAACGCATATTGGCCCGTCCAGCCGAGTTTGCAACGGCAGTGTTGAATAAACAGTGGTAGACGACTTTGTCCGCCTCGGGTTAAATAATCAACAACTTCAATCGGTGGTGCAAGCCCGTACGAGTCAAAATACGAAATATATCTAGGTGTAATCGTATATGTAACCCAACGAGTTCCAGGTCCTGTTCTTAAATTAAATTAAAACAATTCCGGTTTCCCTCGTGCGGGGAATCATCGATGCAAGTTCATCTCGCATAAAGACACACCGGAAATGCTTGACTGATTTTACCATCGCAAGTAAATTAAGATTGATTAACGGCGAGGTCTTCTGCGAGTTGTACTGGGTAGTCGAAGACCTCTGTCTGATGGTATTATGCGAGTTGTTCCGGGTAATCAAAGACCTTTTAATTTTTTTTACATAGATGTTTCCCCCAACTGCCTTTTTTAACGCCATCCCGGATGCGGTTCCGATAGCCCATAACGCAGCCGCTTTTGCAACCATCGGAGCCGCAGCCGATAACAACGCTGGAATCGCAGCAAGACATGGAAATATTCTACCGGTCTTTTGCATTTGCGCCACCTCTGACTTCGATAGCGTTAATGTCACCGAGGTGTCCTTTCGCTTGGCTGCATTTAGCTGATTAAGTTGTGTTTGGGTTAACTTTGCCGGAGAAAGTTTCAATCTGATCCTGCAGTCGTTTCGTATTGCGTTTTTGATTTTCGCAAGCTAGTTTTCGCTTGACTTGATTGTCTGCAAAGTTAAGTCAAATTTCTTCATAGGGTTCATAATCACCGTTTAACCGCAGAGAAACTTACGACATTCCTAACTTGTTCAATATCATTTTACTTTTCTCTTGTTTATTGTCTCGATTCGCATTTTGAAACGCCACGAACACGTGTTTTGGTGCGATAAGACCATATTGGGTACTTATTTGCCATGTAAACTGTCCCTCAATATTGGTTAACGGGTGCGTGTCTGTGGTGTGCGCGAGAAACGACAACGTTGACACGGTTCCAGAACTCATAAACGCCAACAAACGCTTTTCTGTCACCAGTGAAGGGGTTAACACAGGCATCCACAAATGTTAATGTTGACAACTCAACTTTACCATCAGATACACCATTGGCACGCCAAACTGTATCGTTGGCGTTGTTCTTACGGTTTAACGCGACTGTTCGTTTGGCTCAGGAATCGCACACGAAAACTTGAATGGGTTTTCTCATCGAGTTATAGTCGACGCTGTGCAAATCCAATGTTGTAATTTGGGTTGGTGTCAAGTACAGAGGGCATTGGCCCATCTCCTGCCGCATTTCTAACGTTTCCCATGGCATGCAGTCTATGATCTGCATGATTGGGTGGGTCCTTATAAAACACCATAGACGAGCCAGCGGATTTCTCGTAATCATCACTGTATCTGGCGAGCCCCAATATCGTAGTGGCAACATCAACGTTGTCGAGAATTGATTCGATTGCCTTTCCATCGATGGAATATTTTGCGTTGTTGAACAAAGCCATGATACCATTGTAGAAAAATAGAGTATTGGTAACGGCGTCGAAATCGTGACCGTTGTCACCACGTACAAGTTTTCCCTCGATTTACAAGAAAGCCACACACGGAAGAAATAATCTAGACGTGTCCTGCACGTGCAATTCTATCTTTTGTTCATTAGGGTTCCTAGCCGGGTACGAATAATACTGAAAATCTTTTTTACTTCGATCCGCCAACACAGTCGCGTCAATGTTAAACGCGAGATCGGATGTATCTTCGAAGTTTGCCATCGTGTTTACTTCTACTTTTTAGTTTCGTCTAACACCTTTTGCGCGACAACTGTAATCCGCTTCCCATTGCCAGATTTGCAATCGCTGATTCGGCGATACGTTGTTGGGCGGCTTCATTGATGATTTTACTTTCTGGTGCGGGCATTGTTTCAGTCCAGATTTTTAAACCGATCCGCAGCAACATTTTTGATGTCATCAACGATTCGCATTACAACTTGTTTAGCGATCGGTGCAGCGCGCGTGGTCAACGCCGCAAGCACTTTGAGTGCGCCTGTGAAAAATCCCAGGATAACATCACCAAGGCAAGTTCCGTAATTTGTCGCGTAAACGGGTTTCTCGCGTTACAACACGCACTGGTATCACACGTCCACGTACGACTGTCATTATACTAAATGTCAGGTCGATCTCTAATTTACAGCTGTATTGCCAAGGTCTCCCCGCGCAGGTCCAACACGTACCTGTCCTGGTACTCAAGGGAAAAACAGAGAGGTGTCAACAAAGGATTATAACATGGAAGATACACTGGTGACGCGGCAATATTTCATATCAAATCACTCGATTCCGCAGTTGGGGAAAAAGCAAAGAATACCTAACCTTGAGAAGCCAGACTTGAGCGACCTCCGTTTTCGTAACTGCCACTGATGGCGTCACAGCTTAAAATAAGTTGAATCGTTGAAGTAATATTAACAATGTCAGGCGCGATATCGTTTCCCATGCGTAAAAAATTGTTTGTCCTCTGGAATATCTTCGGGCCAACCCAAAATTGTTTTTCTTCACGACCGTACAATATCAACCGCGTACGGTGCAGATTCGATCCCAATGACAGAGCTGAGTGTGGGCTCTTGTTCACGTGCGGAAATTTTAGAGTCTTTGCCGGCCACCAATGTGATTCTCCGTCGAATCTTTTCATTGATTGATTCCATGTCGTACGCACCCGCGGGAAGTTCAACACAGTCCACGAAGGCCGCTTCCTTTCTTTGGTTGTTGCTGCCTCGTATATTCTTTATATTCTTCCTGTGTGTGAAATTGCGCTGCAAGTTGTTGTTCCGGTGTGGGTGCAGAAGGTCTGTGTATTTGTGCCCGTGCAGAAGGTTTTCGAATTTGTGCCGTGCAGGTATAGGTAATTCTTCGGGTACGGATACAGGTGTTTGGGGTAATGGTTTTACTACCCGCTTGCTAAGTTGTTTAGCTGGTTCTCGAAGCATTTCTACTTGTTCTTTCCGCGTGGGCTCGGGTGGGGCTGCCGCTTCTGCCTGTTTCTCAAGAGGTAACGCACGTCTTTGTTGGTGTTTTTGCGTCGGTGTTTCTATATCTTTCGCGTGAGTGGCTTCAGGCTCGTAACACGGTTGATCATCCGCCGATGGCGCAATCACCGATACCAAGTCAGCCATCGTAAAATCATATTCAGCAACAGTTGGGGTGAGCAAATGTGATTTACAGTATTCGTAATGGCATGTTCTGCCGCATAATTCACGTTTTCCAAGGCATACACCTTTGTATTGATTGCGTCCTAATGCCATTGAATTTTTTATTTATACGAAAACTTTAGTCTGTAATTGTTTCGATTTTTCGTCTTTCGTTCTTCTCTTAAGTTTTTCCTTTATATGTTGTGGTATAGAAGTAAACGTTTTATAAACCGGAGGATAGTAGTATTTTAGAGCCATCAACTGTACGATACTTTTTCCGACACCCTAAGAAGGTGATTTTTAATCTTACATCAGGCCCTGCTAAATACACAGGCTCGTTTTCCCGATCTGGGCAAAGTAGGTAAGGTCTCAACTCATCTATAATTTCCTTCAACCTTAACGCATTGCCATTAAGTACCGCTAATTTTCCATTGTAAAGTTGCACACCAACTTGTAAATTAAAATGTACATATTTGTATCCAATAATATGAAACGTTTTGTGCCACTTATACATATAATCCGTGGATTCCATTCTTTGATGAAAAATATCTTTGGTAAATTTATCACATAAAGCCAGATGTTTTGCTTCTAGCTCGTTGAATAATTCTTCGTAATACTTCTTATCACAGTCGGTGAATGCGTATGCCATTGTTATATTAATGCTAAAAGCATTTCTCTAATTAATTTGTTCTTGGTGATCTTCGCTATTACTCGAACATTGGCTCGATGTTTCGGTGTCATCGTCATCGTCATCGTCATAATCATTATAGTATTCGCTATCTATACCAGGTGGTGCAGCCAGCGTTAGCGACTTTATTTTTTCTTGCACAATATAAAATAATGTTTTCACAGGTTGCTTGTTATATTTTTCTTCAAGTAGCCATCGCTGTTTTTCAAGAATAATTCCTAAGTTGATTAATTTATCAATATGCTCCGGATACGTGTTTGAAAAACCATACAACATCTTTTGAGCCCCTTTGATTAATCTGTATGATGCATTTAAGCGAAACAACGACTTAATCTTTTCTGCGACGTTTCGTACACTCCACTGGTTTGGTAGATTAATTACAAAACTCTGATATTTTGATAAATTCTTTTAGAATACCATATGCATCGATCTGTGAATTTTCCGCCATTGTTATATATACCGGGGTAAATGTCTAATATATTTTCACATAAAATCTGCCACAGTCAGTGCAAAATATTTTTATACAGTATACCGCGATCAATAATCACACAGTGCCATAGTTGATAGTCGGTGTCGAATATTCAGCTGCGAATAGTATCAGCCTAACTTGGCTGTGGAGAAAATATTTCCTGCTGCAGCAGAAAACAAACCAAGCAAAATGTGGATCGAGGACATTGGTTACCGAAGATGGCAGAGGAGAGGCACATTGTATATTTACCCTTGTCCTTTCACCCGTCTGTCCTTCTCTAAGTTAGTCATATAATGGTTACTGTTACGTTTGGCAGTGGTTAAAAATGATACTGGAAGCATGACATGCAAGTATATGAAAATACAACAATGGATACAAATACGTTTTGACAGTGATAGAAATTTGTTCGAAATATCCTTATGCTGAAAAAATAAAAAAGAAAAAAAAAAAAGAAAAAAAGGTAGGCGACATACACGAGATCATTTTAGAGAAGTCTTCAAGGAATGAAACCCTGAAAAGATACGGTCTTATGAGAGAACAGAATTTTCCAAACAAAAAACGTTAAGGATTTGCTGAAAAAGGACAACATTGCCATCTGTAGTGGAAAAGTTCAACAGAATTTTAAAGACTAGAATGTAGAAGTATTTCACACAAAAGAAACCAGAAAATGTGCTGACGTTTTACCAAATTAATAGTAATTACAATAACACTCACCATAGAACAATAGACATGACTCCGGTTGAAGCAAGCAAACAAGAAAACATAAAAAGTATGGATTAATTTACTATTGCCTAACAACAGATACATATTTAGAATATCTATATTTAAAATCAGTGAAAAATAATTAAAAATACAAAACAATATTTGCAAAGGGCTACCTTCCTAATTTTACCGAGGAAATACTCAAAAGTCATATAAGTAACTTCAGGTAATCCTGTCGTTTACGAGCTGTAAAACTTTAGTGAGAGGATATAGATGGCACGTTTTACGAACAAGAGTTACCTGTATATGATAAACAAAGATGAAAAGATTGTGAAAATAAAACCGATGAATGGTAAAAAGTATGTACTTGTGCAGGGCTGAGCACATTTTTTTCATCCAGTTGTCCGGGAGAAGTGGTTTCAGAAAATTCACTTATCCCACCTGACTTTTCACTTGTCCCACCCGACTTTTCACTTGTCCCAAAATGGTAATCACTTGCCGAGATTTGATGAGATGTATGTACTTAATCCATAGAAAGAACACACGAAATAATATACAACATAATTATTTCTTAAAAGAATTTAATTTTTCAAAAACATTGGTTGATATACATTTGGTTACTTCAGGTACATGTATATATGTTTTAGCTGCTGGATTTGAAAAAATGTCCATGTACATGTCTGCCAGCTGCACCAGCACTAAGCCAGCAGTTGATAGATGTGTTTGGGTTAAAGTCCTCAAGCTCTGGTCCATTTGGTGAAATGTTAATTAGAATTTTTCAACTCTCTTGGGTTAAGGAATTTTCACACTCAGTAGCAGTCTTGCGTTTTATCCCTCCACTTTCACAAGAATGTTCATTCTTCGAATCGTCCCTATTACCTTCCTTGCGAAAATAATTTAGCAAACTCATTTTATCCACATAGTAAATATCAGCTTGCTTGACAACTACTTCTAAAGTGATCATAACAAACATTTTCTCTTTTAAATACGAACAGAAATAGCTTATTAATTAGCGTAATTGTTCCGCTTCAAACGCAATATCGCACGTGAAAGTTAATCCTCTGTATAATCAATTAAAAATGAAAGCATCGTTACTGTCGTTAAATCTATTCATAAAGGAAACCAGCACTGATGTCGGTAAAGTACCTTTCATTAAATTAATTACGCTGACTCTCTGGATTAAAATCAGAATGAGCCGCTCGTGAGAATTTGGTTTGAGTTAAAACAGTGCTAAAAAGCCGCTTAAAACACTGCTAATTAATCATACCGGCTTTGTTTTGTTTGACGTGTTTTGATTTGCCGATAATTTGGTCGCTGAGCCTAATATGCAGTCAAGCGGTAACAGAACGTGCACATATGCGATAATTATCACTGATCACCTGTGGGTGTTATACAGGATGTAAATGTATACATGGCGAGGGGTAGAATCAAGTATTCAGTATGTCCGGAGGGCATGAATCGCCAAATTAATGTAGATATAGTGATTAAAGCACGAAAATAAAGACTTCCCCGACTTTTATAAAATAGAAAAAAGAACTTGTCCCGGACAAGCGACTTGGAAACTTTTACTTGCCCGACTTCGAAAATGAATAGTCCGGGACGTCGGGCTATGAGATTTGCTCAGCCCTGTTGTGAAATGGAAAGGATACGATGAATGGTTTAAAAGTTGGGAACAAGCTGAAAATATTTCACCATGAAATAAATGATGTACCAAAGACACACCTCTCCATTGGAGAGAACCGACATTTTTTGTTCACTTACTACGTAACATGGGCACGGGCTTCGTCATTCTAATTCGGCCATGGCTGGCAGGATTACATAGACTGAGTGTGGACAAGAGTTATTACTGCTCAAAGTTATCAAAAAAATGAAATTTTCCAAGAATGCTAATGCATTCTTATTTGACAAAATGATAAAATATATTTGAAAATTTGTTTTGTTTTTGAATTATTGCGCTGAATTCATCACTGCCCTACACATTTCCGATATCCTTTGCTGTCCTCTGCGTTAGAGCTGTGATGTGTTCTAGTTCAAACCTAATACAAATGTGGCAGCATCAAGTAGCATTAAAACTTTTAGTTTTTGAATGATAACGAGTTTGTAGAATGTGAGAGATGTAGAAACACAGATCAATAGACCATGAAGGAACTAAAACATGCCTGATGTGTGAAATACCAGAAAGAAAAGAAGAAAAAAAAAACGAAAAAAAAAAGTACATCCAAAAATATCATCAGTAGCAACAAAGTCTTACACATAAAAGTACGTGATATGGCGATTAAAATATAAATATGTGCTAGTAATTTACAAACTGGGTACTAAATGACATTACCGAAGAAATAAAAAGAGACAACATTTAAAAATTGGAAGTTGACTCCAACTACATGTAAAAATAATCTGAAAAACAGATAGAATATAACAAATTACAAGCTAGTCTATGAGATTTTGAACCAAATAAAAAGTAATAAATATCACATAAATGTTGAGGCAATCACGAGGACCTTTAGACTTCACTCGAATTTCATTCAAAGAAGGTGTAGCAATCGTGCCAACTACACCCAAAATTTCAAAGTTTTCATGGACAAAATATTTACCATGTATATTTTAACACATCTATACAACTTTCAATAAGAAAGAATTACCAAAACCTCACCATGACCGTGATATCTCACATTAAGACCCCATAATCTATATGCTTCTTTATTAACCTAGGTGCCAGCCACTCACCAAGTTTGGTTATGGAACTTGCTCTAGACCAAACGTTATTATGCAAATCCTATTTTTCTTTCAAACATAATGATCCTGACCTTTGAACTTTTGACCCCAAAATCCATTCGTTAAGTGCAAACCCTCCACAAACTTTGGTCAAATTTTGTAGTGTAGAACTAAATATATTATGCACATTTTTATCTTGCAGTCACAGTCACCTAGGCTTATGACCTTTTGACCCAAAAATAAATGGTCTTATTTTTTACCCAATGTGCAAGTCATCTACAAAGTTTGACGTAGGTACATGGTCAACAACTTAAATTTTCTTGCAGATACCATATTTTTTTTCTCCCTTAGTTACAATGACTTTGACCTTTACACCCCAAATTGGAAAGGCTTCTTAGTTACACGAAGTGCAAGCCATCAACAAAATTTGGTCGAGGTCTATGATGGAAAACTAATTTGATTGTGCGGAAACCATTTTCTTCTTTCAGTCATATTGCCCTTTGACCGTTTTATCCCAAAATTAATAGGCTTTCTTCCTCACCCCATTTGCAAACCATCCACAAAGTTTGGTTTAGGGTAGTGATGCAGAAACCATTTTTCGTTTTTCAATCACAATGATCATGACCTTTGACTTTTTGACCCGAAACTAGATTGGCTTCTTACGACAAGTGCAAGCCATTCATAGAGTTTTATCCAGGTCTGTGACGACGAACTAATGTTATTGTGCGGAAACCATTTGTCTACGTTCAGTAACAGTGACCTTGACCTTTGATACCGGAATTGGCTGTCTTCTTCCTTACCCCAATTGAAAGCTATCCACAAAGTTTGATAATGGAAGATGTTGGAGAACCGGAGTTATTGTGCGGAAACGAAACTGATAACGGACGGACGGACATACGTATTGGCGGACGGACAAGATCATAACATAATACGTTCCGCCTTATGACGGGCGTATAGAAACTGAAAAAGGAAATGGAAAAACAGAATAAAAACTATGAGAGATGCAACGATTGTATAAAAGAAGAGAGACTATACTTGTATTACATTGGAAGAAATGAACAGATACGAGAGAGAAATAAACAGAGTTACATGTGAAAGTGAAAAACATAAAATAGAGGCTATGTATATTTATACAAGAAAATCAAAGTTCACACCGTTTGTTTGAATTTGAATAATGGATTTAAGATTCAAAGAACAAATGAGTGCATAACCTACACTTGTCCAGCAATTCAATTTAATACAATAAATTAGTTAACTCACCTTAGGCATGTTAGCATACCAAACATATTGAAGGATACAAATTTGGTCTACTGAAACTCAATTTTTCAAACAAAAGCTATTAAACATGTTTAATAAATGCACTTTACAATAGGACAATGATGACTCTATGAATAGGTACAAATCACAATGTGACACGAGATTTTGACAGGACATACATGGACAGTGTGGACGGCAACATATGGATGTGAGTTTTCCTGTTGGCATATAATAATAATAATAATAATAATAATAATAATAATAATAATAATAATAATAATAATAATAATAATAATAATAATAATAAAATATATATAAACAAAAACAAAAAAACAAAAAAAAAAAAAAAAGAATTAGTCAAATCAGTATACGAAAACTGATGTCTTCACATGTGCTTCCGCAAACCACTGGTACGATGAGTTGACCATGCTACGATGAAAGAATTATGTGGGTTAAGGTAAAAACCTTATTCATTCAGGATCATATAAAATGAAAAGAAGTATGTA
The DNA here is from genome assembly GCA_029931535.1 of Margaritifera margaritifera. Lineage (NCBI taxonomy): Eukaryota > Metazoa > Mollusca > Bivalvia > Unionida > Margaritiferidae > Margaritifera > Margaritifera margaritifera. Next base: position 9,010,375 of record JAQPZY010001686.1, read on the forward strand.
AAAGAATCTGTAAAAGATATCTAAGCAAAAATGTAGTTAAAATTCGAAATGAACCAAGATTGTTTATTTAATCACAATGAAAATTACAAAGAGAGGAATTTACTTAGATCATACAATGATGAGATGTATTACATGAAAATCAATAACGTAGCATAGACTGCGCATGACGGCAAGCATTTTTTGAGTTTACAATATAAACACATTACCTAAGCACTCTAAGCACTTTTCCAGTGGAAATTGTGTTCATATTTACACCACCAGCCCTACCATTATGTGTCACTACACGCGTCTACCATTAGAGTACTGATTACGGGTACCGATTACATATGTCTGAATCGAGAAAGACTGAATTTTTTTAAAAAGCGACACTGCAAACACTGTCGTATACCATTATTACTATTAATAAACGATATTTTCGCATAAAGCTTCCAATATTTACTCTCAAAGACTACAGAAAACTGTTACATCTAAAGAGAAGGAAACAAACCATGACATTTTTACATTCACTAAATTTATCCGTATTCTGAAAAGTCATTGTGCACCGTTAAAACCGTAATGGAAAGGATTATAGTCAAAGGGATACTCAAGCCTCATTAAAGTTTTTCTTTATTTTTTTTATTTTTTCAACAATCTCTTCTCCAATAATCATGAATAATACAGTGGTATCCACGAACATATTTTTCATAGACTTTTTATCTTGGTAGTAAGACCACTTAAAGTCTAAATTCACATGCACGTCTTTTATCACAGAGTTGTACTTTTGTACAATTACGCAGACAGATATTTCAAACTGTCTATTAATAAAAGCTAGTTTGGTTGGGTTTGTTGCTGTTTTGCATAGTCACGATGACCACAATAATATATCAGAAACAGAGTATTTGTACCTTGATAGACATCAACCAGTGACCCTAACAACTTCTCTACCTTCGGAACCTGTTACAAACACCTTTTGATCTTTGAGTAACCACTGCCAGTTGTAAATCTTGTTGTACGGAAAAGTTAAAAAGATGATAACGATGTAATAAAAAAAGTTAATAAATTCAGCCTTTAACAGAGTTAGTGCAACGATTGTATTTCAATTCTATGTTACAACACAAATTAGAGCTATTAGCAATGTGTGCATCGCGACTGATCCCACTCACTACAATTTGCTCCGTGTGACTTTACACAGAAGAACTTGTAGTGGGCATCTCGATAAGGGCCACTAATAATCTGTTAGTAACTGAACGTCTAATGGATTTTAAGCTTTTATCCTTAAAACACATACTATTAGGATTTAGTATCAGCATTTTTTTTTAATTTTTTTTTTGCATTACCTGTCCACGATCTCAGCTGTCTCAATTTAGCACTCATGATACCTTGTGTAATCTATTTGTCCTAACCGAATCAGGTAAACACAAATCTTTGTATATCATGAAAATGTTGTTGTTGTCATTCAACTTGAAAAGACCATCGGTTTCGCATGATATGGTAATGTCTTCCACAAGCATTCTACACAAAGTGTTTACCACTACATGATTAGCATCTCCTTACGCAAACCAAACATAATAAAAAATGACAAACTCTTCAAATCAGATGTCATAACACCAATTATTTATCAACCCTAGCGGACTAACTATCGTGCTACTGAAATCTGACTATAGAGAAACAACTATCAACTACTGCATAAAACAAAAACACTCCATATTCCTATACCTTACTATTAGAACACACACATACTATTGGAATCTTTCTACTCCTTTCAATAGAGTTGATGAAATGCTAAAATTGTGGTACTGCAAAATCACAACACAAAATAATTGTAAATTCTTTTAACAAGATAAATGACGGAGCAAAGCAGCATTGTGATCAACAGAACAGTTTCCAGAGAGGCGATATGTGTGTGTGTGTGTGTGTGTGTGTGTGTGTGTGTGTGTGTGTGTGTGTGTATATTTCAATGAATTAAACATAAAAGCAACAATCTTGGTGTCAAAATATAACGTGTATTTCTTTACATGTTTGCGTGGAATTAAAGTTGAGTGAAAGTTAGTTGTGATATAAAACAAGATTCAAGATAATACAAATGTTGCTCTGCTATCTCAAACATCAAAAAAGATTTACTGCAATATTTCAGGAAAGATGATTTACAAACTGCATTCATTAATGCAAAGATTGGGATAAGCAGCATCAATCTGGACAGTAGAATGAACAGAACTGTACAGTATGAGGACGAATTAAATTATGTATTTGATGTGGATAAATACACAAATTTGCATTCGGATAAAAAGGTATCTGTTGTTTACAGGTTTAACAGAACACTAAAAACTTGAATGCAGAAGTATTTCACATAAAATGAAACCAGAAAATGGGTTGATGTATTACCAACGCGAATTCAATGATACAATAACACTCACCACACATTAATATGCACGACTCCAGTTAAAGTGAACGAGGATAAAATAGGTGAAAATTATAAATCAATCTATTTGGTGATTTAACAAACGATACATATGAAACACCAGGATTCGAAATTGATAAAAGTCAGAGTTTCAAATTAAAAAACAATTTTTTTAAGGGCTACCTTTCCAACTTCACCGAGGAAAATATGAAAAATAAGGCAAGACATAATTGGCGATCCAGTAATTTACTAACCGAATATTTGAATGCAGAAGATACAGATGGCATGTTTTAAGACCAAGATTTATCAAAAAGTTATATGACTAACAAGATGACGTAAATAAAGTTGAAAAGATTTTGAAGACCAAGAGACTGAAAGGAGAAAAGTATGTTCTCGTGAAAAGGAAAGGATATGATTAACCGTTTAAAAGTTGGGAACCAGCACAAAACATTATGCCATCAACATAAATGGTAGAAGCGAAATACATAGAATATATAAGTATCAAGCAGCGCGAACACGTTTTAAAGATAAAGAGTTTAGAGAATGAGGCAGATGTGCTAAATAGAATGCATTAGAAAATATAAGGGCGCTAAAACATTCAAGTAATATGAATTTGTATCGATCAGGAGACCACAGTTAAACAATAAAATGGTATACGTGAAAAGCGTGATAAAACGACCACAATGTAGGCACTGTCTTTGCAAGATAATAAAAAAATATCACAGACAAATTTAAAATTGAAATCATTAGAGAATAAGAAGTTGACTCCAACTACATTGAAAACAAGCTGAAAAACAAATACAATGTAAAAGACTACAAATTGGTCTACTCGATTTTGAACAAAATGAAAAGTCAATGAAAATCGAATTGACGTCGAGACAATCATCAGGACATTTAAACTTCTCAAACTGCATTCAAAGAAGGTGTAGCAGCGAGGCAAGCAACTACTAGATCAACTATGAATTTTTCCTCGAGAAAATATTTACCATGTGGGTCATCACTCACACCTTCAGGCTTTGCAAAATGTAACGATCTCCTATAAAAGTCAATTGATTGAACATCTAGTATCTTCAATGTCATGTCTGATTTAATGTTGTCTTTAAAGCTGACAAAATTCTACTTCTCGTATTGTGAATTATATTATCCTGAAAACTTGAGCATTGTGGTCTCTTTGTCTTTATTAACCTTTCTGATGCTCTCTGTTACGGCTCTCCATTTACTGACGGATTCAATTCTAAAAGATTAACATTTACTTTTTTTTTTTTTTTTTTTTTTGTGAAACTCGTTTACAAATTTCTTTGCACCAAATTATGAATGTTTTTAACTCCATATCTTTATTTCCCCCACTAGTTTTCAAAATTGTTTTCACTACGTATTATAACATGGTATGCCATCTTGCCAACCTAGCATCTTTAAATCGTGTTTAGTTAACTTTCCAAATTTCATTGCAAAATAAATGCAAGGTGAACAAGGCAAAAAGCACGCTGAAATCAAGGTTGAAACGTTCCTTGGAACAGTTCATCAAAAGGTAACTTTAAAAAAAAAAAAAATCGATGTACATTTAAACTTAGTAGGCAATTTGAGAAACAATAACAGATATTTAAAAAAGGCCAAAGCCGAACGATTGAAAAAGCGAGCGTCTACAGAGTCACAAGAAGATGAAACCACACTAAGTAAAATAGCACAACACAAAGTAAATTAAATAACACAATACAAAGTAAATTACTCTCAAACAACGCAGTTCACTTGTTTTGTGGTGGAGTAGCTGTTTGGGGAATCATGTTCATTTGGTCAAAAAGGTAAAATTGCTCGAACATTTTGACACACCGTAGTAGAAGATGATGAAAAATAACATAGTTCAATCAGCAAAAGTTCAACAAGATAACTCCATCACTTAGTACAACCCAATACCAGACATGCTTTAAGTATATTCTCCAGTTGGATAACGTTCACAAGTAATAAATAAGAACATGTTAAGCGAAATAAAAACAATTATCAACACAATTTACTACACGGCACTTAAATCTGTTGTCACATTTATATACAGTATGTTTTTAAAGAAGCTATTGAAGTTTACAATCTGTCTACCATCAAGAATGGACACTGAAGAAACTGCAAAGCTGATCATTCCATTTTCACTACGTAGTTTCCACAACTGACTATTTTTTAGCACATAGACTTTTACCTTACAAAATTGTTAACACCTTACAATTGAGTTTTAAGTCAAAGATACATAGCTAACAGACTTAAGGTCTGTGTGAATTGGGCAAACATTTTTGATACATAAATAACAACATGCTAGCGAAACAAAACACATTATCAACACAATTTACCACACGGCATTGAGCTCTACTCTTCCTGTTGTATACAGCGTGCTTTTGAACAAGTTTTTGAAGTTTACAAACGGTTCTCCATCAACTATGGATATTGGACAAATTTTCAAGCCGATCATCCCAGTTTTTCTGGCCAGTTTACAATAGACTATCTGATAGCCAATGGTCTTTTACCTGACATTGTAACACAATAGATAGAGTAGCTTTGTTGTTGGGTATATAGTGTATGAATGAGTGAAATGGCAACACAACGTCATTGTCCCGATGGGACAAGCCTTGGTGTGAAGCAACACCATATCCTAGTAGTTAGGAGATAAAAAATGAGAAACAAATACAGAATGATATGCAAAGCTTTGAAATAGTTTGAGGCAAGTATGGACACAGTTTCAGCTGGTGTGCAGGCATTTCAAAAGCTGGACTGTGTTTATATGGAATACTACTAGTATACTTATTCAACAAATCTTGACAGTATTTAGCACACCAGTTGTAGAAATTGTGTCAAAGGCTTTGAACGAAAAATTGATTCGTAACAGAGTTTGAAACATGGTGAAATAGTAACATCAGCCATCACTAAAATGAACAGTATCGATGAAGTGATAAGCAAAGCGATCATTGATAACAATATGAGTGATAATAAATTTATTCTCATTATCAACGAGTATAATGAGTACAAAGAGATGAAAAACTCTATACAAATCTGAAGAGTAGAAATTGAAACGAAACACCACTTAAAATGACAGTTCATATCAATAGAGCTGTATTACAATTGAATCACTTCCTGAAAACGAAATATATTTTACTGATCCAATTGATAGCACAAATGGCAGACTATTTATTTCGTTACAGAGTAGATTTTGCTGTTGTGTATTACAACATTTTGGAAAAATTCTAAAGCAGTCTCTTTTTACTACAAAGACAATAATGAAGTTATGACTGTTTAAATTGCCAATGGTTATTACAACCTCGAAATGTACATGAAAAAAGAAAAAAAGGGAATTATAGCAAATGGTGACAATGAAAAAAGTAATGATGTTGACGGTTTGAAACACAACTCAGAAGTTAGAATCATATCAATTTGAGGTTCCAGTGTGCTTTTAAACATTGTTACAAAAACAGATGAAAGACACAACCCTAGGTCAAACAATTAACAGTGACTTAAACCTCAGTAATAACCGAATAGTAAATTTACGTGACCATAACAAATTAACAGATGCAGCAAATAAAAAAAAATGGATTTTTGAAGAGCTGATAACCAGATATTAGATACATTTATTGAGAATAATTTCAAAGACATCGAGACATGGAGGGAACAAGTTGGCAGTAAATTACCTGCTATTGAACAGAGTGGCAGAGCTATCAAAATATCAGTGACAAAAACAGGTTGATGAGAACCGGAGAGAACAAAAAAAAGATTTTAGAAGCTCACGACATGTTCAAACAGAGACTCGGTATGCTATCTACTGCTGCACAAACCATACAATCAGTAAGGAAAAGGGCAGATGAATTACCTAACATTAAGCAATTTTTACAAAAGATCAAACGGAGGATTAAAGGTGAAATAGATGGTTCGGAGAGTCAACTAATTAAAACATCTCTGCAGAACTATATTGTCTTACAATATCAGTTGGAGAAGTTACAGAAAGGTTTGAATAGTAAAAATAAACAAAATGATAAAGAGATTACAATGCTAATGAATTATTTTAACACAAATTACTGTCATGAGGAACAAGATCACAGCTGATATTAATATATTGTTAGAGTTGCAAAAAAAATAATCATTTAACAGAAATAATCAAAAGGGAAAAATACGTAAACTAAATATATAAACAATTAATGTGAATGAGAGCATGATGGTATCAATCAAAGCAACCTAAAATTTAGCTATTTTAGACTCGAGTGATGATATTAAAATGGTAACAGATATTACATTCACCGAATTTTACAAACAAATAAACGCTGAGGTTAAACAATCCAGAATAGATTCAAAAGATGTTGATCGAGAAGTAGTCAGTAATATAGATGTGGTGCAAAGTAGCATTAACAAAGCAGACAAATGGCTGAAGGGCTGAGGAAAGATTTAATTGATTTGGAACAAAAATTTACACTGGCTACAGATGCATTCGAAACTGAAGCAGACAAAAATCCTCCCGCATTAAGTGGTGGCATTGATAGAGTTAACACTGATTTTAAGACTGCTAAAACTGAAATAAACAGAAAGACATTTGCATTAAATAGTACCATTGACAGTTAGCACATAAATAAATAAATACAGAGGCATTCAAAACTAAACTGAACAATAAAATGAGTGTAAAGAGCATTGCATTGGGAATCAGAATGGAAGAAATGAAGAAGGAAATTAATAAAAACAAAGACGAGTTTGATAAAAACACAAAACTAATGCCTGGATGTATAGTGATCTACGATTTTTGTATTGTACAAAGTCATGAGAATCCAGATAGTATGAATTTAAGTGTGAATTTATCAGATGTAGTGTCAATTGTTGAAGAAACACCACAAACACTTGGATTCACGTTCAAAAAGGGTTCTTGGAAGTAGTTAGATCTGAAATTTTTCCCCAAAAAATTATTGGACATTTATGATTTACGGATCTATGTTCCATGAGGTTTTGCTTTACAGTATAAACGAAACATGTACATACCATCTGGAAGAGAACATGATTTTACTTATTGGGGTTTAAACACAAAAGATGACCTCTTCATTTAGGATGTAAAGTAAACACTGGCAGAAATATCAAAATGTGTTACTCATACATACAGAACAATAAATGGCTGCAGCAACAGTAATGATTGGAGAAGCAATAGCTCACAATTGAGCATTTACAGGAAGCAACTATCTGTTAAATTTATCTGATTCCAATTACGATTTATAGGCACATTGTAAGCAACGATACAAGCTCCTGTGCTAGACCACATTGTAGCAGTCTTAAATTAGCCAATGTGCAACATAGCATCCATTTTCTATGTGACAGAAAAGAAAACACTGATGCTCACAAAATGTGTATCTATTTCGTTTTAGATGGTTACCCGGTAGGTTAGCAATCAAAAACAATCAGTTCAAATCCATTATATTTCTGGCATCGTTAAATGTACCTGAATGAACTCCATAACATGATCATTTGTGGAGTGACCTAAAAATTGTGGTAAAACAATGTTTGCACTATATAATTATAGAGACAGAATTCAAGGACTTTTTCAATCGTATCGTTACCATCTGTCCAATTTTTCTGTGCATCAACACCTATGATAGAAAGTGGTTATTCTGAGATAAAAAGATTATTGTGATAGATTCAAAAGTTAAATTAGAAAAGTGGCTATCACTTAATTCCAAATGAAATGAAAAAATGACACTGAAGATATTCTGAAAAAGAACAAAAGAAACAAACTTTTGATGATACAGTTTCCTATCCAAGATAATGACGTGACCATAAAATAATGTGTCTTATTGTCATCATACATGGACAATGCTGTTTTGTTCTTTGTGATGTTGTATATCTGATGATTAAATGCCCCCCCCCAAAAAAAAAAAAAAAAAAAAAAAAATTCATTACCTGGTAATTTTCCTTATGACTGAATCAGCAATCTTAATACATCTCAAATTGAAAATTCTTTCTGAACATGCATGTTTTGATTCCTTATCAAACTTTCTTGTCATGGTTATCCGTCCTGCACGAACCGAGTTTTTCCCTTAACCCACACAGCTCTCTTACTGGTGTGCCATTTATCTTATCCTTGAAAAGACCAGGTATCTTTTCATTCATTTGTGGCAATGTTAAACACACTGTCCTTGGTATAGTCACTAGTGTCATAAAACAAGATGGCATCCTTCATCTTACTGTAAAAGTTGTCTAGACATGAATGCACCAAGAACCTGTATCAGTCATGTGTAGTCTCATTGTTTCACCGTATTTGCTTTTCATTTAGTAGAATTCATATATCAACCATCTGGATAGCGCTAGCACAGTAAATCCACCATATATAGGTTTGGTTAGTTTGATCTTTTTGTTTTTGAGACTGACTAGTACGAAGTCATATTTATTAATGTCCTCCTAGCAAATGATGTATCTTTTTGGCACTTTAAAAAGTTATTTTCATCTGGACATAATGTAACTGTTGCCCTCTTTTTTCTTATGGAGACTTTCCATTTGCTCACCGAATACTGAATTTTGTTTACTACTATAAAATCCTTGCTGAATTAAATGTATTTTTCGTTGTTGTTGGGTACGCTGTTCGGGATGATTTTTACCTCATAATTTGGGTAATTTTTCACAAGTGTCTTGATGAACTGATGACTATTATAATCTGACAAGTTATGAAATATAAGTGGGCTGTATTTTGGTTATCTGAAATTCAAATTACAGTCTCTGTGAACAGGACCTCTGTACATCCTGCCAAGTGATCGTGGTCACCAATTTTGTTTTTTTTAAAAGTATTTCACTCGCACAGATACGACATGTACCCATTGAGTTAATTTTTCTCATCTTCATCAGTTATTAAGTTAGGTTTTACATTTTGCAATTCATTGTAGACCATTCTCGCTTTCCTGCCTAAAGCTATAAAACACCTGAATGCAATCAGTACTAATGTAAACTATTGGTCTACAACATTGTAAATTAACTAGCTTGAAAAAAAATCTTGCTCTGATTTGTAGAAAAAGTACAAATTAAATCCACTAGTTGAAGAAAAAAAATTATCTTGAGGTAAAAGAAAAATAATTATCCTTGTTTCCAACACACACCCTCCACTTGCAGAAATTAAATGTTCGGTCCCTAGTGCCATAAATTTGTGCAAAATGCTCACCTCAGCACCTCAAGCCTCTGCTTCTAGGAGGAGTCCACAGGAAGGAAACACTATCACCTGGGGCAAAATCCACACAGCAGATCCTTTTCCTATATCACAGTACTTTACCCCAATTTGGACTTTCATGTTGCTAGTTTCACATGACTCTTTATTCAAGTCATACATGGGACCAGCACCTTCCTAGCGCCTTTCTGACAAACACAGGCTGTTTAAATCGTACACATGGTGGCTAATTTAAACTGTTTAAATATATTTACCATTTTGTCACAAGGCTCCCAATGCATACACTTAGCACAAGACCAGATCCTCCATAGTGTCATTCAGACAACCAGGTTGCTTCAAAGCATTGGTAGCAACTTATTGTTTTGGGTTGTTGTTGTTGTTGTTTTTGTTTTTAAATTAAATCTGTTTTGATCTGTGGCAATCTTCATATATTGAGGTGAGCTCAACTATTTAAGGATTCAAATTGCCTTATATACGGTTCTTCTCACAGTTATTTACAAAAATGGGATATGGTCATAGACATACAAACTTACGAGTAGGTAAATAACGAAATTTCTGGAGCACTACTTAACTTTAAAATAGTATGATCAGTTGCACCTAATTGATCTAATAGTAGCCTTCAGTGCCTCATAGTAGCTTTTAGTCACTCACTTTTTACCTCCCTTAAATAGTAAGGATGCCTAAACAGTGCCCTAATTGCCCTCACACTCCTAGAGACATGGAATTTGTTGAGTCATATGGAAAACAAACACCCTAACATGCTGTGGCAGCCATATTGGATGTAAGATCAGCAGCATTCAATTTACTGCAAAAACCTATACTTGCAATTACAGATTGAAACAAACTGAGAAGCAATTTGACGTAAAAAGCATTGTGGATGAAAGTCTTGCAAAGACTGAAAAAAAATTAAGAAACTGAGGAAGCACAAGTTACTATCAAATGAATTAGCACTTCAGAGAGAAAAAATAAAGTTTCAAACACTACATGACACAGAATCAAGTTTTGCTCATTCTGCAATGAATAAAACAGAAAGAGTTTGAGCAAATAGATCTGGATCTCAAACAGATAACATGAAAAACAAGAGTCCCTGGAAAGAACTGATGCTCTACTGTCCAAAAAGAATTTCCAGGAATTAAAGATAAGACCATTTTTTTTTCTATTTAACTGTTGAGTCTTGAAACCATCTCATATTCTTGAGCAATAGTATTTTCAAATGAGCTGCTGTGGCAGCCATACTGGATGTAAGATTGGCAGCATTTTCATTTAGGACAAACTAGACACCATTAGATGACCAATAAGACCATACATTCAGCAGAATTAGTGACAAGATTTTCAAAATGTTCATTCTGGCAGCCATACTGGAGGGGGGGGGGTACAATTTACATTTAGGACCAACCAGACATGATAAGAAGTCTTCTGGTGAAAACCCAATGTCGATATGGCTTTCTGACTAGGAGCACTGCAAGAAGATTTCCAAGATGGCCACTCTGGTGGCCATATTGGATATCATATCAACACGTTTTTTTTTATTTAGGACCAACCAGACACCGTAAGAAGTCTTCTGGTGAAAACCACATGCTGTTATGACTTCCCATTCAAGAAGAGTAGCAACAAGATTTTCAAGATGGCTGCCATGCTAGCTATATTGGATGTCAGATTGGCATCATTTTCATTTAGGACCAACAAGACGTCATAAAAAATCTTTTAGTGAAACCCTATGTTGATATTACCATCCATTCAGGAGGAGTGGCAATAACAAGATTTTCAAGATGGCCACTGTAGCGATATATTGGATGTCCGAGCAGAACCATTTTCATTTAGGAACAACCAGACATTAAAAGAAGTGTCCTTGGGCAAGACATGAAAACAAGGTTCTTGACTGAAGTACAATGTTCTTGTGGTTCTCGTCGCCTTAACACTAAGAATGGACTGAGGACAAAGGATGAAGGGTGTTGGAAAACAGGCCATCCCATAAGCTCTTCTGCACTATGACCAGGAAAGCTAAAGAAATTGACAGCAGATGAAACAGAGGAAAGGCATTATCTGCGACACTGTCAATATCAAACTTGTTGCTGATTGGTATTGCTTACATCATCTACAAACTGGTGACATAACCAAAACCCGTTCAAAGAATTGCACAAAACTGTAGAAAGATAAACGCATCCAAGTAAATGTTAACATGAAGTACAAGATAAAATATAACGGTAAAAATGTGAAAATTCTGTATAAGGTATATGAAATAAAAGACAAAGGTAACACATGTAAAATCCTTAAAACACTTGGTCAAAATTTGTAATACAAACCACATTCCCACAGACACTCCAATATGCAACCAAGCCACAACAATTACATTCCAGATATGGTGTACGTTTTGCATGCATGGTTTGTGCAAGCACAGTGGTCATGCCTTTTTAATGCTTTCTTGTTTCTCAAACTCTTGTTGCATTTGCTTGTACTTAACTCTTGCTGCATTCTACCAATCAAAGCATTTATCTCTTCAAAGTCTTGATTGTATAGGATATTGTTAAGATGCCAGCTATAATAATTGTGATTTTGTCCAAACTGATATAGATAATGTACACTGCTTTGTGTAACATATCCAATAAAGTCATTCTACAATGTAGATGTATTTAAAGTGTGTGCAAATCATACCCAAATAAATGATCCTGATGAAGAGAGTAATCAATGATGTGTATCATGCAGCATCTGATACATCCTTTATCGTGTTATACAGTATGTTGCCTAAAAACATTTTGGATTTCAAGATTGGTCCACTGTAGCAAAATAACCAAGGACTTGGTAGTGGTTTAATGCCTATAAGATTTTGCCATAAAATTTAGCAAAAGCCCATCTGCTCTCTAGTCTATGAATCCCTCACCTCAAGACCAAGCAACCAATTTGACTCCCATTCTTAAACTGGTTATTGGTGTGCATATTAAGTTCAGATTTTTTTCATAATCACAAATATATACGAGTCCAACTTACTTACAGAGGTGGACTCAAATATTAAGCATTTTGATTTTAAACTTGAACTAATGAATCAAGTAAAGCAGTGGCATAGCAATTGCCCAAGCAACCCCACAGAGGGGGAGGGGGGACATCCGTGGGGCCCAAAATTCGGATCAAACAGGTTTTTTTTAATTAAAAGATAGCCCAAAAATTAAGTGGGGGGGGGGGGGGGCGGGCAGAATTTTTTGGAACCCCACTGAACTAGACAATACAGATGAGCTCAGATATTTATGGATTCAAATTTTCTTACTGTTCTTGTAACCATTTCTTACAAAATGCTCAATGGATATTTACACACATACATTTCTTTCTAAATATAAAAGCATACAAGACCCTTCTGAGATTCTTATAAACAAAGTAGAGGAAATTAAATACTTTGTTTACAGTTTGTTACTTTTTCAATTTTTTCATTGGTTTTAATTTTCTAAAATTTACGAAAAACCTATGGTCAAAATACTAGAAACAAGGGAATTGTACAAGCATAACAGTAAGATTTATCTCCCTTTACCTTTTGTGTTGTACTTTTACAATGCAATAATTATAGCACTTATTTCAGTAGTAATGTTTCAGTCGCATGATAGCAGGAGAGTAGGTGGTTCAGTAAACATTCCCTCAAGTCTATGAAATTCTAAACTTTGATACATTTTCTCAAACTACATGGCTCACTCATTTGCCTGTTCAAAGTTTGTTAATTTTTTGTTTAGCATGCTGGTGGAAATATGTGTATTTTATTGTACGTACACATATATACATAAATATGTAATCATCAAACTCTGCAAGGCTGTAAAGATATGCCTTTGATCACTCCCATTCAACCTGTTTAGGAAATTAGCAGTCTATGCATCGTTGGTATACAGTATATCCATGTTCCATCTCAACTGGTGATTTTGAAATGCTAAAATTGTGGCATTTAATCAATTCCATTTAATGGGGTAGTAATATTTCCACAGTACTTGTGTGCTTCAGTGGTAAGGTATAGAAGAGGCCTAAACCATATCTCAGAAAATGTTTTAGTAAGGAAAGTGTGCCACATATATATATATTTTTTGCAGTAGTCAATAGTTTAATACTATTAGTAAGATTTTAGCAGCATTATAGTGAGTGTACCAGAGTAGTAAATAATGGGAGAAATGGCATTTCAATTAAGAGCAGGTCACTTTTTTTATTTTATTCATTGGTGCTCAAAAGCCCATACCAAAAAGATTGTACTATTTTACATTTAACAAGTGCTCTAGAACTTATTATTCATACGTTCTTGCTAAAAATGGTTTTAAGCATGCAAGACCTCCCTGAGATTCTTTTAAAGAAAGTAGAGACAATAAAATACTTTGTTTTGGTGTTTTTACTTTTTTCAATTTTATCATATAATTTTCAGACATCAAAAATTAGAATGTTGAAACCATCTCTGATATTCTTGAGCAATAAAAAGATTTTCAAATTTGCCACTGTGGCAACCATATTGGATGTAATCAGCACATTTTCATTTAGGACCAACCAGACATTATTAGAAGTCATTTGGTGCAATCTCCATGTCAATATGACCTTTTATTCAGGAGTAGTGATAACAAGATTTTCAAGATGACCATCATGAAAGCCATCCTGGATGTAAGACTAGCAACATTTTATTTAGGATCAACTAGATATCATAAGAAGTGTTCTGGTGAAAATCCAAAGTAAATATAACTTTCCATTTAGGAGGCGCAGTGATAATAAGATTTTCAATATGGCTGCCATATTGAATGTCAGATTGGCACCATTTTCATTTAGGACCAACTAGACATCATAAGAAGTCTTGTAGTGAAAACCCCATGTCAATATAACTATCTATTCAGGAGGAGTAGTGACAAGCTTTTTAAGATGTTCACTGTGGCAGTCATATTGGATATCTGAGCTACACCATTTTCAGTTATGACCAACTAGACCTGGGTACAAATGTGTGTGTGAAGTTTCATGGCAATCCTCCAAGTGGTTTAGGAGTAGCCATAACAAACTTGTGCTAATGGAAGGATGGCTGACAGACAACAGACCATCACAAAAGCTCTTCTGGTCTGTGACCAGTAAAACTAACAATTGGGGGAAAAAACCAACAAAACCTATAGTCAAAATACTAACAAGGGAAGTAACTTATGCAAGATTTACCAACACTGTAAGAGTTATCTCTCTTTACATTTTTGTGATGTTGCAGTACCACAATTATAGCATTATCTCAGTAGTAATGTTTCATTAGGTTGATAGTAGGTGGTCTAGTGATCATTCGCTTAAGTCAGCTAGAGGTCATAGACTATGTCACATCTGCTCTCAGTACATGGCTCGCTCATTTTGTTTTGGTTGGTTGACAACAGCATTTGAATTTCTCTCTATATTTGACTATCGTTCTATCCTGTTATGAATGTATTCTTCATTTGTCTGTTCAGATTTTGTGTGCATTTCAGGTTACTCACTTGTTTTATTCATTTTATATTGTCATATCCTTAATATGGATGAAATACAATAATTTATCTTATCCATACAAAAAATATAGAGTTGTCTCCCTTAAATCATTTCTTCCTCTCTCTTTAATAATTACTTGATATTGATCATATAGCCCTTGCTAAGTTTTTGTGTGTAACAAAGTGAAGAAAAGAGAAAAACAGAAATATGGCACAATGTTTTTGTATGTAAATGTAAAAATCACTGGTACTTGAGGATGGGATAGTCAACTCATTTGCGTTGTAGTTGTTTCCCTTTACCTTGCTTTGTACATTGGACCCGACTGAACTAACATAAAGCAGCTAATGCATCATAAATAAATTTATCATACTTAATCTGATGATACTGTCCCTAAAAGGCATTTGCATCGAATACATATTGAACGCCAGTCTGAAAATGAAATTTTAAAATGCCTCAAGATATCAGTTTCTGACACCTGATCTGCTGGCACATTATGCGATGGCAGATCAGGGTCTATGTTGTTTGCAGTTGGAGCTGACTTTAAAGCTAGTAGTAGTTAATTATAGTATACATTCTGGCACTTCCACCTCAGATCAGGAACCTTCATCCCATACTTACATATTTATCAATCAATATTATTTTTATCGAAGAGGCTTAGACAGTAGATATCATATCTGCCACAATTGTAATATCATGTGACTATATGTAATGGTGGTTTCTTCTAGTATTTGTTAACAATTTTGAATGAACTAGAAATGTGTCCATAAGAAATGATGGAATTAAAGGGCAAAGTTCCAAGTCAAACAAGGGCCATAACACTATAAACTTTTGTTGGAAAATGGTGAAATTTGAACTTAATCAAGGTATTTTTAATGTAATACCTCATACCAAAATTTGGTTTCAATCCAGGAGGTCCTTCAAAAGTTATAGAGTGGAAATTAAATTTGCAACACCGGGGACATGATGGGATGACCAGACATGGGCAACACTACATGCCCTTTCTACAGATATGGTAGGGGCATACAAAAGGAAAAACAAAACAAAATCTCCACCAATCTGACATTAAAAAAAACTTTTCAAAGATGCTGCAAATTAATTTCTTTAATTTTAAGTATGAAGTAGAAAGAAAAAGTTTACTCAAATTTGCAAAACATTTATACCATGTATTACACTTTGCTGGGTTAAACTCGGGTTTAAAAAGTCTTCCCAAGCTTACAACTGTCTCACAATGCCAAACCCGATTATGGTTTTCATGGCACAAAGCAAATGAGAGAACACGACTAAGAGTACATACCCTAGATGGGTCCTTAGCCCATCCCAGGTTAATATGCATACCAGCACTACTCCAATCGGAGGCTGGTATCCATCTGTAGCTTGGTTGATTGGAGCAATAGAGCTTAAGTGGGTAGCTTGAGGTTGAGCTGATGACCATGTCAGGGCTCACACTCACAACCATCTCATACGTACTTTGCATGGTAGCTGATGACCATGTCAGGGCTCACACTCACAACCATCTCATACGTACTTTGCATGGTAGCTGATGACCATGTCAGGGCTCACACTCACAACCATCTCAAACATACTTTGCATGATCATAGCTAGCATGGACCTAGACGAGATTATACTCTTGTTCTGCAGAGTGGAAGTGTTTTGTAGATTCATGGAGGTATGCTTAATGGAGCTGGCAGTGGTGGTTTATGGTAGCTACAACTTGAATTTCCTGATAAAGGACATGGCTGCCAAGAAAGCACAATTCTCCCCATACTGCAAAACAAACAGGATGCTGCCAACCATGTAGGTATCCCACTGAGATATTAAGACACCAACCATATGATCTTCAGGGGTTAATGAGAAAGTGAGGGTCGGGTCAATTATTTTGTTTTCTTTCTTTCTTCTTGAATACTGGGCCCTTCTTTGCGAGAAAAAGTATTATTGCTCAGATCTGCTCACCATTTTTGTCTGTATGTCCAATATGTTCAGATGAAGAAAAAAAAAAATTCACTTTACCAATAAGAAACAAACATAATATTCTAGCTCTGAATATAATCTTTGCCCACCCTTACCCTCGAAATGGATACATAAATGAGGAATTAATCATGCCAAGGAAATTTGATGCTTTAAATCTGGGTACATGTTTCAGATTCAGATTAAGAAGACTGATTGATTGATTACCTGGTTGTTATGCAATGGTTCAGCAGCACATTAAAGACTATTTAATGCTGATGCAAGGACAGTAATGTATTTGACCAGAGACAAACTACAATAGCCATCTGGTATGGTCTGGATGCGAACCTGTAACCCAGTGATGGTGAGTCTAGCGTGCCAAACCATTGAGTCCTCACTTCAGGAAGGAGAAGAAGGACATCTCACTGCTGTTGTAGTAACAAACAGAAGTAGCAGGAAGGAAGGTGGAATCAGATAATGAATGCAGATTGGTCTAGTACTGGAGTCAGTTCTAATTCCTCATCATTGTGGACTTCATTTTCTAAATGACATATCCATTTAGCAACATTTGTACACTTACTTGTGAATGCATGCATAAATTTAGATCTGTATATATTTATGTGTCACTGTATACATACTGATATAATGGTTTGAGAGAAATGGTTAAATTTGTAATGTTGTAAAGAAAACATTCTTCTTTTAAAAAATTGTATGTGATACAAAAGAGATTACCCTTTCTCTATTCATAAAACCTTGCAATACAAAATGACCATTTACATTTCTGATTAATTTTCCAAATGTTGTATTGCATCCTGGAAATGTAAATCACAGCACTTTGTGGAACAAGTTTGGAGTTACAGTCTAATGTATCATCTATTAATATCTGCAAAATCTGGATATTGAGGACATTTTCAAGCTGAATTATTTTCTTCATTGTCGTAAGTCTAACTGCGAACTGCACAGATCCAGAACTGCTGGTGCATTATGTGCCAACAGATCTGGGTCTATGTAGTTTGTAAGGAGTAATCAGTAGAAAAAACAACATAGACCCTCATCTGCTGGTGCATTATGTGATGGCAGATCAAGGTCTCTGTTGTTTACAGTTCGACTCAACTTATAAACGAGCATAGACAGTATTCACCAGCTTGTCACTGTATCCAATCAAAATTGACTCAAAGTATGGGCCACAATTCTGGTTGATGGAAAAGATCTGTTATCTTTAAAGACATCAATCTTCTACATCCAGATCAGTATAAGCCAACTGCAGTGAATACTGCACTAGCAGAGCTACCATGATGCACTATACATTTACAACCACAATAAATCCCTCAGCCCCTCACCATGATCGATACTATCTTAAATCATTAAATAAAGGGCAAGCTTTTCAGGACAAAAAATGATGATACATGGTTTGGATTTTTAAAAAAAAAAAAAATCATGAGTTTTACACTGTAAAGGCATATCAGGGCGAGTTTGGGGTGGGGTGGGTGGGTGGGAGGAAAGGGGGGTGGGACCTGAACATTGAACTTGTGGAAAAATTAGATGAGAAATATACCCCAGTATTACCATATACAATTCTCTATGATACTTGTAAAGCAATGGAAGTGTTGTGAATACTCTGCACTCATGTTTGTTATTGTTAAACACATGGTAATCATTATTTAAAAGAGAATCATAGCTAACCTATTTTATTCTTTCTACTTGATGAAATGAATGCTTCTGTAACATTTTCTGGAAGTAATTGCTTGAGAAAATTACAAACTGGGTATTCTCAAATAACATTATTTTGGTAGGTAAAACATAATTGTGATCTAAAGAATCATACCTAATGCTTTTTTTTCTCTACCTGACAAAACTGAATGTATCTCTACCCCCCATCCCCCCCCCCCCCCACACACACACATGAACACTAATGTGAGTGTCTTAATATAAAGAAACATACAAGTTAGCAATTCATTTACTGCTTTAATTGTACATATCTGCATTAACATGTTTGGTACAAAGGTACAAAAGTATGAAATGATTCTTCAGTACAACAAAAGTATTGTTTGTGTAGCTGTCACTGAAGCAGCTCAGCATATGTCATAAGATTATGTGAACAGCAAAAGCAAAGCATGAGAAAGGGAAGAAGAAATAAATAACATTCATGTAAAAATAATTACCAGTAATGACAAAATAATTACAGGCTGCAATAAATTAAAGCAAAAGACAAGAGTCTCTTGAATGAATTGATGCTCTAAAATATAATTTCCAGCAATTCAAGATAAGACCATTCTTCTCTTTAACTGCTGAGTGTTTAAACAATCTCTGATATTTTTGAGCGATACTATTTTCAAATTGGATGTCTGAGCAGCACCATTTTCATTTAGGACTAACCAGACCTTGGGATGAATATGTGTGCAAACTTTCATGGGAATTCTCCAAGTAGTTTAGGAGGCATAGCAATAACAAACTTGTGCTAATGGATGGATGGATGTCGGATGACAGACGACGGACAACAGGCCATACCATAAGCTCTTCTGGTCTATGACCAGTAGAGCTAAAACTGATATCTACACATTTCCTTTGAAATATTTTTATAGAACTCATCATTAAGCATATGACCTGACTCTGAATTCTGTTCAAACAGACTACCGGTAAATTTTTTTCACTTAATTTTCTTTTTCTAACTGGCACAAATTGTCAGATTTTCTGGGTTTTAAAAGTCATTAAGTTTTATTGCTTGTTTTCTTTTAATCATCAATGTCCGAGATCATTCATTTTTCATTCACCAAAACTGTCATAAATAACACAAAACAAGTCTCATAACTTAAAGCAGAATCTGAAATTCTTTTTAAAAAATCCCATATAAATGTAGCAATATGCCTTTAATAGAATATGTCATAGAATACAGTTAAATGTACATTATGAAGAAATTTAAATGGTTCCTCTCACTTACTGGGCGACTGAGTACCTACAAAAATATTATGTACTTGGGTTTCTATCTCAAACAGCATCTCTATCACAAACAATGTCCAGCTGTACTACATTATGCATGCCTGCTTGACAGGCAGGCAGGATTACCAAATCCCCCCATTTTCTCAAAAACAACATAAGAGCAATACAAAACAGAGAACTATTTCATTCTTATCTCAGTGCAAATGTGCAGGACATGATCTTGTTATTAAAACATAATGAATAATACCATCTAAACTCACTTATAAGTCGAGTCCAACTGCAAATAAAATAGATCCTGATCTGCCATCACATAAATGTGTTGGCAGACCAAGCTCTATGTTGTTTGTTCTACTGATTATTCCTAACAAACTGCATAGAATCAGATCTGCCAATGCAATATGCAATGGCAGATCTGGGTTTGTGCAGTCTGCAGTTGGACCTGCCTTATAAGCAAGAATATATGGTATGTTATAAAACCAAAAATAATTCAACAACTCATGAAAACGATCTGAAATGAGAAAACAGTAGAGATATTACAATTATAAAATAGCTGCCATGCTAATACATATAAAAATAAATGCAGCATAAAAATATTTGTTTTTGAAAATTTCACTTGTTCCTGTATCATTTGTAAAAAAAATTTCCATGACTTGCAGACAGAGTTGTACAATTTGAAATGTTCATGTATGCAACTTGGACAAGCATAGTTTAAATCATTAAGTTTAGTTAATTAAGCAGGACATAATTACTTAAAACATGAATAGATTTTTTTTCTCCAGTGGAGATTTTACTCCATAGCATTCCAGCAAAAGAATAGAAACTTAAGAAAAGGATGGATTATTAATACATTGCTTTCCTAAATAGTTTTAAATATATTCAATTTCCAAGTAGAATCAGTATGCAGTTGATGTTTTAGAAAATCCGGTTGTAGAATTTAAATATAGAAATAATACTCTACATCACAAGATATTGGTTAAAGGAATTTTGTCTCTATATTCCAGGGCTGGACATTAATAATTATCCAGGACAACTGGAAACTGAATTCGGACAAGTAAAACTTGCATTTTACTTGTCCGATTGAGCAAGTGACTTGATGGGCTAGACTATCTATTCATTTATTCAATTTTTACGAGTTAAAAACACAAAAGGTGAACTACTATAAGAAATAACATCAACTTTTTTCAAACCATTTCTCAATTGATGTCACTTCAAACTGCACGTAAAAGAAAATATCGTTAATGTTTCTTTGGACAAGTGAGAATAAGAAATTTTGAAAGTTAATGTCCGGCCCTGTAGTGTAAAGAATAGCAAAGAATGTACACAAAGTTATGTCTCTCTGAAGTCCCTAGTGTTCACTAACATAAGAGAGAAATTCTTAGTGTTTGCTTCTTTGTATTAGAGAATACTCCTGTACTGTTAGACAAGACCATGATTTGTAGGACAGGTCTAAAGTCAAGGGAATGAGTATTTTTTGTGTATTCAAGTATGCATGTAGATCTTAAATGTTCATTTGATATGCAATTTATGAAACAAGTAGAATAATATTATATGCAATGAGTTGATTTAAGAATTTGGTATATTGTATTATTCAATGAGTTTTACAAATCTGATGTCAAATTGTCACAAGTTTGACTTTATTTGTCATAAAACATTGAGGACTTTGCATTACTCAATGACACTGATAGGTGTTGCACCACACTGTAGCAAAATATTTTTATGATATAATGTCATGATGCTAATATATATGAGTGTAATGTGATGAACAAGTTTTCTGCCCAAGTGTTGATTCATGAGATACATGCTAAAACATGAAACTACTTGACTTGATTAGCTCATTTTTTTCTAGATTGCTGTCATGTACATATGCAAATAGGTGAACAAAATATGACTGAGTTTTAATTTAAAAAACTTTGTAAAATCTACATATACATAAATCTACAAAACGGACAACCCACGTCATCTATGACCATGCCATCAAATCATGGTCAAATTAGTAAGCAAAACCAGAGAGTAAAAACAAAACTTGCATTTAGTTTTACTACTTTTGTTTTGCATAAACTTTGTGATTTAGTTAAACTGCTACAAAGTCTGTGACACTGGAAATTAAATCACATCTGATCAGGAACCTGCTACCACCTTTTTTGAAATACTATATATACTCGCATATAAACCGACACCAACTGCAAACTGCATAGACCCATATCTGCCATATCAATAATGTGACAGCAGATCTGGGTTGATGCAGTTTGTAAGGACTAATCAGTAGAACAAACAACATAGACCCTGATCTGCCAGCACATTATGCGATGGCAGATCAGGGTCTATGTTGTTTACATTTGGATCCAGATTATACACAAGTATATATGGTTCCATTAAAGATAGTATTTAAACATAAGAATCAGACTACTGTGTCTGACTGACACTGATCTCTAATTCTATTCCTCTTGTTGCCAATTCATGAACACATAAAGGTCTTGAGTCTGATACCATAGATATCCTTTTGCACTCCGTACACAAATCAAGATAACATTACACACTGTGATTGTCTTTACATCCTAGCCACCTGTATTACCATATATACTCATGAATAAGCCTGATCAAAATGCAAATAACATAGTCCCTGATCTGCCGTCGCATAATGCGCTGGCAGATCAGGGTCTTTGTTGTTTGTTCTACTGATTAGTTCTTACAAACTGCATAGACCCAGATCTGCTGGCACATTATGCGACGGCAGGTCTGGGTCTATGCAGTTTGCAGTTGGTATTAGCTTATACGCAAGTATATACGGTAGATTTCTCCTTAATTTCGAATTAATCCATAATCTGTACTTGAAGGTCACCTTCTCATTTAGGTTGCTCTGTAGTACACATGGACAACCTCTTTAGAGAGAGGTCTGATTGTATTCTAAGTGGTCAAAAACATTGCTCACTTGGAACAGTCCACAAGCTCAATCAGATCCAGAATACACAATTATAGAAGTGAGAATCTTGGATACTCTCCATTTAGTATTTCATCTCTTTCTTGTAACACCTGCCATAATAAGTTCCAACTTTGTGGCAAAGTTCCGCCCCTCAATCCTGTTGAGGTCAATCTCTTTGAAAGTCCCAGTCAGATTATGCCATTTGGCCTCTAGGATTGAAGCTAGATTAGGGTCTATGTCTTTGGCATCAGATTTCATGTGGACATGAAGTCCTGTTGTGGGACCACTTCTCACTGCAATAACTCTGAATGAATAGAAGATGAAGCACATTTGTAAACAGACTCTCTTTGTATAGAGTTGCCCCTCCCCCCACTTCCTTCCAGACCATGACCAAGGGGTCATAAGCTGAAACCTGTTACATTATATAGTGTCTCTAGGGTATGACTGCATGTTAAAATTTGGTTAGAAGAAAAAAAATATTTAATCTCACTCTAATTGCTATGTTTCTTTATTTTACCTCTGAACTCCCTCCTAGAACCCTGGGGCAGGGGCCCAAAATTTATACCCTCCTTGCAGATGGTTCCCTGCCCAGCAGTTTAAGAGATGAGAGAGTTATGGACAGATGGACAAACAGACAGATTGAGGTAAACACAATATCCCTGACACTTTATAACAAGTGTGAAGATAATTAATTAAAAGTGTTTGCTGCCTAATAAGGAAATCCCTAATTTGCGATGAAAAGAAAACTGACAAAATAAATTAGGCAATTCATTCCTGAAAAATATAGGTCATTTTCTTGCAATATTATTGCAATACATTATTAATAAAAAATTTACTTTTGAACTACTACATGTAAAATAATTAATATTTGGTATTTTAAAAAATGACATGCTAGGAACAGACTGATTAGCATTGTGCTTAAATAAGTGCTGCTTCACCATCCAAAGAAAATGCCTAAATGCATCCACAAAATACATTTGATTGGTGAGGGAATAAAGAGAGAATATATATTTCCTTACTCACAGCCTTGTCCTAGTGCAATAAGAGTTGACAACAAAATAATCAAGAACATACAGAACCTAACACACAGACATGCATACATACACATACACGTATACATGTTGTATGTGTTAACCAACTGACATGTCCAGAATGTCCATTTATCCTTTTGCATTATTAAACACTCTGTTATGAATTAAAAGATTAGTCAAAGGACAAGGTGCCTGAGGAACCATGCATAACATTATTGTCAATTTCATATGAGATATATATATATATATATATATATATATATATATATATATATATATATATATATATATATATATATATATATATATATATATATATATATATATATATACACACACATATTATCTGCCCCAGAAAAGCAGTGATAGCAGGTCATTTGGGTGCTCGAGGGACTGACAAACTCACCTGTCTGAATTAGGAGAGACCAGCAAAACTGAAGATGCTGTTGTGAAATCTTCCATCTCTCCCACCCCAGTGGCAGAGCTATGACTAATATACTGCCAGCTGAGCAGGCGAGCTAAACTCTGGCATATGGCAATATGATGCTGGGAGATCTGTAAAAATGTGTGTATAAATTTTCATTTACCGCATAATGTTGATATTTATCGGTTTCAAATCCTTAAACATTTTATGACACTATGATAAAACACATAGCAACAACATCATAATAAATTTCATATACAGTAAAACCTGTCTTGAGCGACCTCTGCTATGAGCAACCACCTGTCACTTGGATTGATTTTATTATATAAATGCACTGTCGTGAACGACCACCTGCAGAACGCGAGCAGCGACCACGACTTTTTGTCAAAATATGCATTTCAACACTACTATGAATAACTGCTTTGCAAATACTAAGATCAACACAATTGACCTTTATTTAATCCTTTATAACCATGACCGCTTAGGATGGTATGAATGAAAAGTGCAGATTATTCAAAATAACACTGCTATGAATGACCGTATCACTAGAACAGAGAAAAAACACAACTGACCTTTATTTAATCCTTTGTAACCTAGACCGCTTAAAAAGTAAAGACTGTTTTAAGAAATAATATAAAAAAATCATGTTGGCTTCTGTTTTCCCCCGTTTTACAGGTCATGTATGTAGTGTCATTTGTTATGGACTGTAAACCAGACTAAAGTACATGTCATGAACTGCCATTGTAGCACTGAAGTCATGTTAATATCCATTATGATTAACCATTCTTTCTTCAACGGGAATAAACATGGATTATGTAGTCAGTTCAGAGGTTTGTATTGTTTCTTTATCTTTTGTGAGAACCCACACAACACCGATAATGTCATACTGAAAAATCTTTTTAAAGGGCTTCAATGTAGTGGTCGAGTACATTGTTTGTCTTTGGAGTTAATCTGTAATATCTGGGTTGAATGAGGTCTTTGTCTTTGTCTTTAATACTAGTAAATGAGAATCATTTTCTTTTAAAACAGTCCTGAATTTCGACCTTGGAAGCTGGTCCTTTTACACAAACCTGTTATGAGAGACCACCTGTCTTGAGAGACTGCCTTTTGTTGGCAGAAGGGGCAGTCTCTCAAGACAGGTTTTACTGTATAATGAATGCTAATGTAAGATCTTATACAGATTTATTGTACAAACAATCCTAAGTCCATATCTTGCTGTAAGAATAAAATTAAAACTGAAAAAATATGACTAGATTTAAGGACATGGCACATAATTTACACTGAATTATTGGCAAGTAGATATAATAATTGAGCCATTGCATGTATTTATGTAAATATTAAGTAAACCTCTATAATGATAACAACACCTTATTTCTTGGCATAAGAGCTGAATCGAAACATATGCTTTGTTTTAAGTATAATTATTTCATAAAATATGCCCACTTTTTAAAAAATTATCTTTGAATGTGTTTCATATAAATCTACACTGAGCAAAAATAATATGGTTAATACATTTTGTATTGACTGGTCTTAGAGTCAATTTTGCATTATTTGATATAAAATAAATGAATACAATAATATTTGGTATTAATCACACAAATGAAGTATTAAAAGTACATTTGGTACCAATAAAACTATGTTTATTGGAAAAAGTTAATATCTGGTCATATCTGACATGTAACATGACAGATAGCCAGGCCTTGTAACCAAATACATGTGGTATTTCTCTATGTCTAAATAGAAACTGGCACCATGACTAAAAATGTCAACATCTGGTCATATCTGACAGGTAACTTGAGAGCCAGCCAGGCCATATGACCAGATAGAAGTGATATTTCTTCAGGTCCGAATAGTAACTGGCACCATGATTATAAATGTTGAAAAATGTTAATATCTGGTCATATCTGACATGTAATGTAACAGACAGCCAGGCCATATAACCAGATACAGTGATATTTCTTTATGTCTGAATAGCAACTGGCACTACAACTATAAATGCCAGCCAATATCACAGACAATGTTACCATATATGTTTGTAGAGACAGTGCAAATGATACAAGTGAACTTTCTCAATTAAAATTTTCATTTTGCACATGTTCACATCTTTACTCTAAAAAGACTGAACTTAACATTCTTGTGCACTCCTTGTTCACTACATTTATACTAGGCATGCACCATTTGTTAACAGCAATGTAAACAATTGTGAACAATGTAGTTCAACTTGAAGTGTACTACAGTTTTCTGCCAAGTTTAACCTCTTAATTATGTGTAACCATGAACCATTTACTGGACGAGTCCTAAAATAATTAATTCATTAATTTGTTTGTTTTTCATTCATTCATTCATTCATTCATTCATTCATTCATAGCTAATAGAAGAAGAAAATGCATGAGCATCCAACATCCACCACAAGCACCCTTTGAGGGAAGAATGGATGGATGCCCTATATGAAGGATAAACCATTCTCCTAACATGAGGACAAGTAACACGTTATGACAATACACAGATAAGAAGAAAAGAATACATTTCTCTTAAGAGACAAAAACCAGGTGAATCCAGTGAAAGTGCTAGACCCACGTCTGTGAGGAGATTGTTCTAACATCAACTAGGTCTTGTTGTCAGGTTGTCTGGGCCGCAGCCACTGGACCCACCTGATTCATTTTTCGTGTCTGAGTTGCTAAATCTCAGGGACAAAAACTTAAGGTTCATTGTGCATGCCAGCCAAAGGCTTCTATTATGTCTAAGATTGAAACATTGCATTTGAATGCGAAGATCACGGAGATCGCTCTAATCTCATGAGCTGAAATCTTCATGAGGCATAACCAATGTTTTCTGAGATCTCAGAGTACACCAAGCATATTGCCCACTTCAGCCATGATGCTAAGGCTTGAGGGGTTATATCCTCTTTTCCAGCTTTCAAAAGAAGAAAGAGATGTTGTCGATCCCCTCAACTCTTCTCCATGTGCTTCAAGTGGTGCTTTAGAGCAAAGACAGGATCTTGCATCACCTCTCTCAATGTATCACTCAAGGAGAGGCAGCAAATGACCACCCTTTGGTTGCCGGCTGATAGCAACCTATTCTTAGCTACAAAGCCAAGTTGCAATATTACAGCAACAGAAACATCTGATCTGAAATGGAGACAGTTTGGATCCATGGAAAGGGCATGCAACTTGCTCACCCTGCATGCCAAATCTGGGGCTATTAGAAAACATGTTTTATAGGATAGTAGCTTCAGCAAGATTCTGATTATAGGCTTCAACTGATAAGTGTTGAGCCACATTGTGACCAATATGCCCTCTACCATGATGCCTGAAAGTATCAGAGATCATGGGGTGATAGCACTTGATAGTAATAGGGGCTAACCTTTTTTCTTCAAAAACCAAGAGAAAAAAGTTAGCTGACAGCAGGGCTAAGGCACTCAAAGGGAGGATGTTTTTGACCATAAACCAGTAACTGAAAACCATTACTTTCCCTCTTAAGCCTTTAAAGTGGAGGGCTTTCTAGTTCATGAGATTCTCTCCATGATTGAAGGTACAAATTATTGTCTACCCATGGCTCTCCTGACAAGTGTGAAGGAGTAGTGTATCCGAGCAGGGATGAAACACCTGCACACATAGCTGTTTGAGCAGGCTGGGTTTTGCCATTATTTTCCTGGGGACATCTATGACCAGAGTGAGCAGATCGTTCACCTAGGACTTATCCAATCTGAGAGGGGCTATCAGAATCACTTTGCAGTTCTGGCCCCTCAGTTTCTGTATTATTCTCAGTACCAGAACAGTAGGTGAGGGAGGCATATCCCCAAAATCCCTCCAAACTGAATGACAGCATGCCCAAGGCCCAGGCTTTTTGGTTCAGGACTGGAGAGACGAGGGTAGGCAGTTTGTGTTTCCACCTCGTCAAAAAGGTCTATCACTGTAGGCCCACAATGTGCATAGATCCGCTGGAAGATCAATGGATGAACAGACCACTTGGTGTGAAGGGTATGGCTCCTTCTTGACAATGCGTCAGCTAGGATACCGAGTCTACCAGGAATATGTCTGATCTGGATCATGATCTTTAGCTGGGAGCACCAGCGAATAAAGTCCCAGATCAGAATGCATAGGTCGGGTGATTGCATCTTCACATTTGAAGAGGTAGGTCTCCACCACCAAGTTGTCCAAAATGATGAAAACTACCCTTCCACAGAGTTGATGCTTCCAGAAATGAAATGCATTTACTACATCCTTCATTTCCAGAAGATTGATATTAAGTGACATCTCTTCTGACCTCCACTTGCCGCTGAACATGGTGAAGCATGGCAACAGGTGGGCTACCCAACCATATGAACTGGTGTCTGTTAGCTTCTGGTTTGAGCTTTTCCAAAGTAATTCCTGCCATAAGTCATTGTTTGTTGTGCCAATGATGCAGGAACAGTCTTATTTTGGCCAAGATCATAACTCAATGAGCGAGTGGACCAGTAGGGTCATCTGCACAGGGTACACGAAAAGGCAGCCGAGAAGAATCAAATTTGCCACCGCATTGAGCAAGGAGTTGCAAAATGCTGTGATGGGTTGAGACCTAACGTCTCCCAGTGGAAATAAAAGGGAAAGAAGGTTTTTCTTGTGCATCACCAAAGATGAACTTACCATGTGTTTTTGAAGGATGTCGTCCAAATACACTGCAGTTGCTCTTGATGAGGTCAACCTGAACATGGTATCCACACAGTTGATGGTCTTCATGACTGACCATGGTCTGATGTTACAACCAAATGGGAGTGCATGAAATTGGTATATTGTTCCTTGGAAGCCAAACTGAAGGAACTTGTGTGAAGTCAGGTGGGTAAGGACATAAATATATGCAATGGTTAGATCTAGACTGTCTTTTTTTTATCCACCTTATAAAACGGGGGTTGACATGTTTACCACCACAATGCTTTTGTCCAAGCTCGGCAAGTCAGTACTGTATATGTTGGAGTGTGAGCAGTACCTTGGTGCAGCTATGTATTTGCTGAGCCAATGAAGCTTGCCATTGGTTTTGGGCGCTAGAAACAGCCTAGAATAAAACCCTGGAGAGTTTGGCTTCTGAAATCTCTCCACTGCCCCTTGCTGAGTAGAGATCATATCTCTTTCTGCAAAACTTTCACCTTCTCTGAATCTGATGGAAGTACTGTCGCTGAAAAGAAAGCTGAAATAAAAGGAGTCTGGATAAATGAAATCCGAAGCCCCTCTGAGACAACTTAGATCACCCATTCATTTTGCTGAAAAAGGACAATGCAAGCCTGCCAAAAGGGAAGGAGTCTGGCACCTACAGACAGGTTGTTGGTGGGTAACCAGAGTGGTACGATTGTTGGGAGGCTTCAAACCTTGCTTCCTATCCCCTTTCTTACACTGCCTCCAAAATTGTGAGGCCTGTTGTTTGAAATAAGGCTGAGGCCAAAAATGCTGCTGTTGGGTACTGTTTGGCCTTCTCTCTTTTTGTTGATGATTGTCTCTCCATTGTAGTTGAGACTGGTGTGCCCCAAATGCCACAGAAGGTGGCAATGTAAGCTGGCAAGGCAGCTCTTGTGCTGCCTGCTTCTTCTATACACCCTCAATTCTACTGCCAAAAAGCAATGGCATACCAAATGATGTTAATTGCTGAGCCAAAGAATGATGCAGCTTCAGTGATGACGAGTGGAGAACCACATATCTCACCAAATCCATATTAGCTGAAGCCATCAGGGCATTAGCCATAGGATGATGCATAGCCCAGTTTATTACCTTGGCAATTTGGGCCATGGACTCCCAAGCATGATCACTGCCTGATTTTCAGCAAGGCAAACAAATGCAAGTGATGCCAGATCTAGCACAGAAGAGGTAGAGTGGAAAATCTGTTGATCCACCTTATAAAACGGGGGTTGACATGTTTACCAAAACAATGCTTTTTTCCAAGCTCGGCAAGTCAGTACTGTTATGTATGATGTTTGTATGATATTGTGGATGTTTTGGGAGGTTGTGGATGTTTCTTCACTTTGGTATTTGCTTGGGTCTTGATGTTTGTCAGGAGGGGCATGTTTAACTGGTGTCCTTGAGTTGGGTTGTTTTGATCAATATGTTTTCTCAATTTGAAGGTCAAGGTTGAATTTTGTTTACAGTTAGAATTCCATTAAGATGACTCATGTTCTAGAACATTCTGTCATGTGACCAATCTTTATATATACCATGTTTGGTGGACATTTTTTCAGTTTTGACATTACCATCAGTCTTGTAAAGAGCTATTACAGTTGTGAAAATTCATTCCAAATTCTCAGAGAGGAATTATTTTAAATATTCATTGGATTATAACAGTGCTCATAAACTTTTGGATTTTGGATTTTTAATTGATGATTTTGGAATTTAAGTGAACTTATTCAGATATTTTGGAATACTTCATTTTGACATCAGCACATCAAAGATTACTAGTACATCAGGACTTTGGAGACCATTAGCACATCATAACATTCAAGGACACAGCCGTGAATTCGGAACATTCTATATTTAGGACTTGTGATTAGAACAATCATTCTTATTGGATTATTAGGATTTCAAAACACATTACTGTGAGTGACTTTTTGATTTTTTCATTTTAATTATCTAGTAATAAATTGCTTGTTGATTTTTACATGATTTGTTGGTTTCACTTTCTTTCTGTTACATTTTTCTTAGACCATAGAGTCGTAACAGTACTGTATATGTCCGAGTGTGAGCAGTACCAGTGGGATAAGAACAACACTGGTAACCGGATTTCTGAAAAGAAAACCTTAAAATTCCCTGGATCTTAGAGCCTGTCCTACAGATGATCTGAGATTTCACTGATCTTTGCCATCTGCGGCAGTAGATGGAAGGAGGGATGTTTGTCCTCATCTTCCACATCTACTGAAACCATAACCATATAGGCTTGGCTCACTGATGGCAGCGGTGAACACTTTGAGGCTGGTAAAATCCTGTAAATCTCTTCAATGGATGCCTTTGAAGCTAACTACATATGCTCAATCTCAATGGTGGGGTTGGAGTAAGCCAATTGATCGAGGTTATCCCCGCACTCACTGAAGGGGTTGTCCTCCTCAGGCATTGCTTCTGTGTCTGCACAGATCATACCTGATGGCATGGATGAGGCAGTGCCATTGTCTCTGAGTGCAGCACAGTATCTAGCCATCAAATACACTGTGAACAACAGGCCACCCATTGAACTGGGGCTGGGGAGGTGGCTTGGTTTGTCTTGCCAGTACTGATGGCAGGAAGGGTGGATGGAAAATGTGTTGGGTGGTTGGCATGGCAGCCAGCTGGGTGGTGAACTTGGTTGCCAAATGGATACAATGGGCAGTGAAATGGTAGGACCAATGGATCTCCATAAGACTCCACATAAAACAGAATGTCAAAGCTACGGACCTCTGGTCCCTAGTCAAAAAGAGTGGCTGGTTAGGCGGCTGGACTGGCTGATTGACAGCTGGAGCAACAGCTATGACATGCAAGACTGAAAGTACAGATCATTGAGATTGGTATTATATCCCATGCACCCAGACTTGCAGGCCCAAAGGCTGTGCTGGAACATGATGGGAACTTACACCAACCAGACTGCTAAGAAATGGAAGGACACTCTCCTGTCCGCTCCAATCCACTATTGGGGATATGCGATGAACAGAGCGACAGAAGTTCCCCCAAGGCCAACAACTACATTGTCATTTCCTGCAAAAGTCTCCTCATTTGTGACTCAAGCAGCATCTGTGAAGGGTGCAGCATAGGCATCTCTGAAGTGCACTGTTCCTCCAATTCAAGCTTGCCAGACATAACAGTCACAGTGGGCATTATATGTGTCATATTCAATGGTGGGGAACGATTATGGAATTCCCCATTACACTTGCTATTTACAATGTCCTCTGGTGAAGACTCGAGATGTTGTTTTTCATCAATTCTGACTTTCCCATCTCTCTTTACTCTTCAAGCTCTTGCACAGAACTGTGGACCATACTCCCTCTGACCACTTGGCACAGACACTGAACAGTGCAGTAAATTAACACTTAGAGCAGGCGAGGCATGTATCATGCATGTCCTAGCTGACTTTAAATCTCTTGTACTTTGAACATTCTGTCATCATGTTTTAACTGAAATGACAAGAATGACAAAAACAAGAGAAAATAACTCATAAGTGTTCACATATAAATGAATAACACTCATTACTAAACAAGCAAAAAATAAATGCAGTGTGCGTGAATAAAACAACCAACAACGAGAACCAACAATACCGTTTTGGTGCACAAGGTCAAACAGAATATAAGTCCACAAACTTTGAAAAATTCCAAGAAATATTGATCACAAATAAAAAATTATACCAACTTGTGGCAAATACATTCACAGACATACTGTATGAACTGGATGGATGGGTAGCCGCCTAGTGTTAGTAATAGGTAAGAGTTTCTTCCTTTGTCAATATGGTATATAAAAGGTAAAGACAAAATATTTGTCTTTCCGGGAGGGCTGGATTTGAGAGGTAGCTGAGTTTATTTCCTAACATTAATATGATCAAGGTTGGTATTTGATAGAGAAATGTCTAACATTAATATGATCAAGGTTGGTATTTTATAGAGAAATGTCTAACATTAATATGATCAAGGTTGGTATTTGATAGAGAAATGTCTAACATTAATATGATCAAGGTTGGTATTTGATAGAGAAATGTCTAACATTAATATGATCAAGGTTGGTATTTGATAGAGAAATGTCTAACATTAATATGATCAAGGTTGGTATTTGATAGAGAAATGTCTAAC
The DNA here is from genome assembly GCA_029931535.1 of Margaritifera margaritifera. Taxonomy (NCBI): domain Eukaryota; kingdom Metazoa; phylum Mollusca; class Bivalvia; order Unionida; family Margaritiferidae; genus Margaritifera; species Margaritifera margaritifera. The sequence continues at coordinate 9,043,364 of JAQPZY010001686.1, forward strand.
ATTAATATGATCAAGGTTGGTATTTGATAGAGAAATGTCTAACATTTTGTCCTTATGTGTGACAATCAGTGATTTCTTGCATCTGAAGCCAATGATTAAAAGATAATTGGGTTTATAATGAGAAACTTCTAGTCATGACCTTTTTCTAGTTGCAATGAACTTCCTAGGAGAATAATGTAACTATCTGGCTCATTTTTCCAGTTTGATAGTAAAATGCTTGTGATACACCTTACAATTTTTTATTTGGATAAGAAATGACTGGCAAATTATAAATATGCTCAAATATGATTCCCATTGCAGTAAATACATTTATTTGCAACTGAAGCTGCAAACATTTAGGTATATTAAGTAAATTCCTTATAAGAGAGAAACTTTATCAATTTTAGTCTTAAATGTACTGTATAGGGACTTTGAATAAATAAAGTTTGATTTAAAAGTTTAATAATTATTGTTACATACAATAACTTTTACTTACAAGTAGTTTCTTTAAGAATGCAAATGTTATAGTTACTACAAGTACCCTAATGGATACGAGTGAAGAAAGCTACAATGGCAAAATTAAAAAGCGTTGAGAATTCAAACAACGATTTACCTGCCAGAGTAAAAGATCCTCAATCTCCTTCTCTTCAAATGACAGAATGATTCTCCTCCTCTCGCGTGTTACCACCTTGATATCATTGACTCCTATTTCAAGGTACATGGACTGCCATGTTGGTCTGGAAGTAAATACAACTAGCAAAGTAATCATCTGTTTATGCCTAAATTCTCTGGGAAAGAGATTCTAAAAAGCCACAACAGAAATATCTACTTGTTCTAAATGATAATTTGTTCTTTTCTTTGTGATTCATAACTGGCTTCTTGTAGCCTGATTAAAAGGGTAAAACAAACTTATAAATTCATATCCCCCCCAGTCCACAATTCAGTTACAAACTTGCTCATATCTTGACTTCAACTGCACAAACATGTCCTATATCTTGAGTCTAGACTTAGGAATTATTATTACTGTATATACTCACTTATAAGTTGAGTCCAACTGCAAATTGCATAGACCCTGATCTGCCATTGCATAATGTGCTAACAGATCTGGGTCTATGCAGTTTGACAGGAGTAATCAGTAGAACAAACAACAAAGACCCAGGTCTGCTGGCACATTATGCGATGGCAGATCGAGGTCTATGTTGTTTGCAGTTGGAGTCAACTTATAAATGAGTACAAACGGTATCCAGTATACAAGCCAGACAAATATTTTTTTATATAATTATAATGGTGAATTATAGCCTTAAGTTTAGTTCAAGGTTAAAGGTAAAATGATGAAATCCAAGCTTGGTAAAACCATCAGCCTTGTTTAGGGACAATACAATTATGCAGACAGGAAATATAAAAGTAGTCCACTTTTGTAAAATCAATGCTCGCTGAAATGACATGATTACATGATAATGTCATCAATATGACATCACTTTTTGCCAAAGTGTATCATAGTGCTATGAACTCTGGGAGAGACTGGATGTAAAATGACATGGTTGTTACTTCTGTCTCTTATTAAATAATGAAAATAATGAAAGAAAAAAAACCATCCTATACTTATACCATTTTAATAATTGTAACAACAGGCCAGTGAAAGAAAATGATAAAATCAATTAATTGTATACTAGACCTTTAGAAATCTTTAGCAATTTATGACCTGGTGTAAATTAGCCATGCAGGCTTTCTGTTGCATAAGCTTTTCTTTATATTTTTGATAAGAGGATCTATAATCTTCAACCTGTACAAATCTGATTAATTTTTAAATACTCATTCAACTATTTTTTTATGGGCAATAAGTGACAAGGAACTTTTCCCCATACTTTTTCAGTAATGACCTTTACTTGGGGATAGATATTCAACTAAGAGTAGTGCACAAAAGTGCACACCAACCAATTTTTTTATGATTTGGGATTGTTTGGACGATTAGCTATGTAAAAGAATTTTGTAAAAGAGTTACATATTCAGTGTTGCACCTTGAGCATAGGTATCACATATTTCTCAAATTTTGTTGTCTCTGTCCCTCAAATCTCAATTTCTGTGTGCCCTTTGGGTATACTTATTCATCAGGGAAAAATATAAAAATCCACCTATTTTTCTTCATGCATTGTTCATGTCTATGCTGGCTCTAGCAACAGCCAAAGTCACTTAGGGAAATAAATCTTTAAGATGGTAGCTAATTTCCATTTTAAAACATTCTAGGTTTGTAGTAGCTTGTTGAGTTGCAATTTTTTAAAGTCACCAAAGGTTGCTAGTGTAATGTTTTTGAGATTGAATTAATGACAAAGGGGCCTTATTTTGGGGTTTACAAACTTGTAGATATTAATCCATGAATTACCGTATTTGCCGGCCTATAAGTCGATGCGGAGTATAAGTCGAATTCGCTAATTTCATCAATTTTCAATCCTTCATCTATATATAAGTCGATGCGGAGTATAAGACGAAGCCCAGAATGATAATTATTTTTTTACACTATACTTTTCGTACTTTGAAATTTTTTAATTTTTTCTTTTTTTTTCACGTACGAAAAATTACATTAACATACGGTAAAGCAATTTCAATGACATAATCCATATATAAGTCGATTCGGAGTATAAGACAAAGCCCAGACTTCCAGGTCAAAAAGTATCGACTTATAGGCCGGCAAATACATTATGTCTTAAAAGAAAAATAATTAAAAAAACCATGGGAATTATTATAATAAATGCTGGTAGATTATGAGTAAACACTAAAATTAAATGGTAGCAAGCTCCAGAATGGAAAATTCCATGGTGCAGCTCCTTTCAGATAATCCAGGTATTTAAACATCATAATATACACATTTTATGGGTTACTTGAGCAACTGATAAGATGTTTATAACAATAATATGTGTCCAAAGAATGATGATAGTGCAGTGCAGATGACAAAGTCAAGGTGGCAAAACTGTCAAAGCAAATGATTATCTCATTGTTTTTTTTTATACTACTACTAGTGCATTATGTATTATCGAGTATTTTTATTTGTCCCTTTGAAATTGTGTGTCCCCCAAATAAATGTCAGGATGACAAAATGTCATCTAATGTTATAATGCAGAAACCATTTTTTCTTTCTGTTATAGTGACCTTTACCTTTAACCTTTTTGCCCAAAATTGATATACTTCTTCCTTACCCCAAGTTCAAGCCATCCACAAAATTTGGTCCAGGTTTCTGACATAAAACCAGTGTTCATTTTAGGTTGTGCCACTGTGCCATTAACCCTAATTTTTAATCTTTGGCACAAGGAATTTCCCTCAATAGTGCCAATAGAGTCCATAAAAACCTCCCAGAAAAAAAAGATAAAATACTGTTACGGTTGATTTTAGACTGAATGGAGCATACCCCAAGCTGGCTTACTGAATAGAGTGCTAGTTGCCAGAAGCATAGGACAATCATTTTCACTGGCTGATAGAAATGTCTCACTGATTCTGATCAGCTTGGGCACCAAGCGAGACCACATGGTCAATAATCATGGATGTAAAAAAAGAGAAGATTAAACTCTTCATCAAAAACACAGCTGCATTATTTTTCAAAATAGTGTACAAGGAGGAAAAACTTTAGACTCAAATGTCCAAAGTAAATTCAAGAGAGGAATGGTTAGTCCAGCATAAGGAATTCAAATCCTGGTACAGAAGGTCCTCATCTAGGAAGGCTGATAACATGTGTTTTAATTTTCTTGAATAAACAAAACAGGTAAGGATATCTGCAACCCCTGTTTTTTTAAATGACCCAACTTTTCGACCTGGTATGGGTCCTTTGACCCCACTTCTTCCACTTCTGGAATGAACACTGGTAGAACTAATGTTATTGTGCAGAAACCATTTTTTCTTCTTTCAGTCATAGTGACCTTGATTTATGACTACAAAATCAATAGGCTTCTTCTTTACCCCAAGTGAAAGCTATCCACAAAGTTTGGTAATGGTACATAATGGAGAACTTGAGTTATTGTGCAGAAATGAAATTGGGAAAAGAAAGACAGATGGATATTATTATTTAAAAATTAACCAAAAGGTGACTTACTTCTTGATCACATGGCCCCAACAATGTACATAACGGAGAGGACAAAAGCAGTAAAGGAAACGTGAGAGTTCAGGATCATATAATATTCCAATTTTGTAGTGAACTGGATAAAATGTTCATTAAAAACGTTAAGAAATGGAACCAAAATTGTAACCAAAAGGTGTCCTACATACTGAACCCAAGATCTCACCCAGGGACTTGACCATGGGGTAGGAATAGCAAAATCCATAAGGTCAGTGTGTGATGATATCATATTCCAAACATTAAGTGAACTGGTTACAGATATGTAAGTAAAGAAAAAAATTGTAACCAAAAACTTTAACCAATACATGTCCCCATTATCACCCTTGACCTCATAAACTTACCATGGGGAAGAAGAGGAGTATGTGATGGTACTGTATTCCAAATATGAAGTGAATCGAGTAAGTGGTTACATAAATATAAGTGATGGAAAAAAACTTTCAACTAAAAACTGTAACCAAAATGTTTCCCAATATAATTCTTGACCCTGGACCTGACCAAGGAGTGGTATTGACAGAAATGGAGTATGTGATGATGTTCTATTTCAGACATGAGGTAAACTGGTGAAGGGGTTATGGTAATATAAGTGATGAAAAAAACTTTAACTAGCAAAAGGCCCAAGTGGGCCTGAGCTTTCTCACCTGGTGACATCTACTTAATAGCCAAATGCAAAAGAAGTTGGCCAAAAAATCTGGATATGTAGGATGCTTTCTGTATAAATTTCTTACAATGCTGTTGACTGCATATGTATCGAAACAAATGTTCCAAGGTTTCTCTATTTTTGTGGAATTCATTTTATCCTTCTTTCAGTCCCAATGACCTTGACATTTGACCTTTTGATCCCCAAATGAGAAGTTGTCTCCTTTGTCTAAAAAGCATGCCATACATAAAGTTTGATTAAAGTAGGTGATAAAGGACTCATGATATGCAAAAAACATTTTTCTTCTTATAATCAATATGACCTTGACCTTTGACCCCTGTCATTCTAATCAGAAACTGCAACCTATTTACAAAGTTTGGTCAAGGTATCTGGTAAACAAGGCACGTTATTGTGTGGAAACAGTTTTACTTTTTTTCAGTTCCTGTGACCCCGAGCTATGGAGCCCAAAATCGATAGGTTTCTTCTCTGCCCCAAATGCAAGCTACCCATAAAGTTTGATAATGGCAAATGGTGGAGAACTTGAGTTATTGTGCAGAAACAAAATAGGCAACAGACGGATTGATATAGATGTGGATGAAAAGATGGACACTATAACAGGATATGCTCCGCTTTTGGCGAGTCTATAAAAATCAGATATTGTCCAATTACTGATGCCCATCTGAAACACTGAACAAGTAGTTGGTCCTTAATGGAAATTATGCTGATCTGACCTCCAACATGGTAACCATAGTGGCCATCTCAAAAACATTGGTGTCACTACTCTTTTCAAGGAATGGTGGCACTGACATGGGGTTTTCACTAAAACACTTATGTAATTGGTACTGAATGAAAATAGTGCCAATCTGACCACCAACATGTCTGTGGTTTCATGAATAAATCTGAAAACCAGACCTACTTGACCCTGGAGTCAAGTCAAAAGTCACAGCATGTATTTGTGTACTTTATTGAGCTTATGGACATAGTGACCTGTACATATACAAAAGAATTTTGACAAGGCTGTATTTAATTGTTTTTCAACAAACAAGTTGATAGTCAGCACTGATAATGATTTCAAGGTTCATGGTTTTGGCTCAGGTTTGCATCTGTAATGGCTTGTCAGCATGATAACACAAATGAGTATGAACATATTTTTTTTATCAAACCCAGTTTGTGGATACTATAGATTCATTTATTTTCATGGGTCTCAATTTTCATAGTTTTGTAAAAAAAAAAAAAAATTTTCATGGGTACGTAAATTAGTGGTTTTGCCTGTCAAGGTTTGCATATGTAGGTATTCAATTTCATGGATTTATCTCTACAAATACCCCAAATAAAGAATACAAAAGAACAAAACTATGACGACAATAAACAATGGCCGCTTCAATGGTTAAAACAATACTACCACCTGTATGAGCACAAATCAAAGACCTGTCAAGATAAATCACTTACACTCATCACTAAAGGGAGCTGATGCAGCCAACAACACTAAGCTAATCGGTTATTAAAGTACATGTTGATGATCTCTTTTTTTAAAACTGTCCACACAGTTGCACCATCAATTACTTTCTGACGACCATGGTGCTAACACCGAGGCTGAAGAGTGTAAAATTCAACTTAGATATCCGTTAGTTTGGATAATGTCATCATTCCACATGTGAACCAAACATGTGACCAGCTGCCCCTTGCTCAATGTAATTAGCAAGCAGTGTCATCATTTGATGTGTTCAGAGCCCATCAAAGTGTGAAAATATTTACTAAATTAAAAATACAATGGAATCACTCCTTTGTTTGAGCCTGCCTCATGTACGAACCAACTTCAACCACTAGACTTTACTTAAAACCTCTTCTATCAAGCCGATTCATGCTGAATGGATAATTGTGGCTCATGCGAAAATGTGTGAAAGATCTTACCTAATTATCCGTGGTTCTTAGAATGCTGGACTTGTTTAATTCAACAATTTCAGGATAATTTACCCGACAAACATTTTTGTGTACCAGCTGACTTGCTTGATGCGATGTTGATTCAGTGGTTTTGTCCAAAAATCAGTGAAGTGTGAGCTTTATTACTCTGGGGTTTTTAGTGTAAAGGCAGTGTTTCATTAGTAATTGTGTTTGAAGCAATAGGTTTAGTATTTTACAGTCATGTTGTTCATTGGGATTAAGCATGCATGGATAAAATGAGGCATGGTTTCACAATAATTTACATTATTCGACAACAGTTTCAGTTGAATGAAGAATTAGTTTAAATAAATATTAAATCTAATTTTCATTTTAGTATCATTTCTTATTCTTTCTTTCATTTTCAGTAATAACAGTGTTTGAATACCCTATGCTTTTTCTTGTTCCTCTCTATCCTTGCTTATCTCACAACATATCAATTTAAGGCATCGAGTGGAAATTACAGCTACCAGATATTGTATATATATTTGTGCATTGAAACAATATAAAATACTTTATAATTCTTTTTTAAAGGGTACAATAAAACAAATACGTGTAAAAGCTAATATTTTTTACCAGATTACAGATATGAGGTTGATTTATCAAATAGCTTTGTTGATTTCTGGGAATGAAACACAGAAAAAACATAAGGGGGGTGGGGATGGCTTCTTTATCATATGTGGCTAACTTTTCGTTGGGTCTTTAAATTCGTGGTTCAGGGCAACAACGAAATCCATAAAAAAATTGGTACCCCACAAAAATTAGTGATACTACAGTATATCTGAAGAATACCTTGACTGACGCCAGTTCATTAATTTGTTTTGTTTTTTTTTACCAATTATTAATTATGGATTTAACCAAATTTAGCAAGTGGGTATATCTTGACAATATCTGAGATGAATTCAGTGATCTTCTATCCATGGTGTCAGGTGCAAAGTAAAACACCAAGAAAAAGTTTTTTGTACTGCACTGATCTTGTGAAAATGTAACTAAAACATACAAGAAAATATTTTTGTAACCAAATTTGATATGATGGAGTTTCTCAAAAACATCTAAGGAGTAACGTAGTATTAATCAACATGGTTGCAAAATTCAATCTCTAAAAATGTGAAGATGAAATTTAAGTATCTAACCGCATGGCTTCATAACCCTGTGATGTAATGATAACTCTGACATTCGACTCCAGACTGCTGTTTAGACAACTCCAGTGTGCACAGATCTGAGGATCAGGGTATTTAGCTGCCACTGCATCTATTATCTTCATAGTTCTGCAGCGAGAAAGTGAGAGGGAATAAACAATTGTCATAGGCCCAATTCAAATGATGCTTATACAGTCTACACACGTGAGAGCATAGCAATAATCAAACCAGAAAAGATGAATTCATGGACAGCACTCAATGTTGCAATTAAGTGAAAATGCTCAGCTATTTGCCCTATGGTGACCTTCAGAATCATAATGCAGCCACCAGAAAATGGTATCAACACTTTCTAATTACAAGTATATATCATGTTTTATACTAAAAACATTCAGCAGATGCAATTTAATTCACAGCATAATTCCTTGTTGAATGTTTCATTGCTGGTTCTTACATTAAGTTGCCACCGTTACATGTGACTTACAGGCTATTTAATGTGATTAGTCAAATACATGACCTGAGCACTCAACCTCAGTTAATGGTACCGATCCAGAAAAATGTGAACATGGAGAAAAATACAGAAAATTTAGTCAGCAGTAAAATTAGTGTCAGTCCAACTACCATAAATGCAGATACGTCTAAGGCTTTATTAATATAAACTATTATCAGAAGAAAATGAAGCCTAAAGCCCTTTATCAGTGAATTTGAGACCGGGCAGTATGTAGAGAGATGGTCTAGAGAACTCCAGGTAGGGAATTTTAATGACTGGCCTGAGATTAAAGAAGATGATGACTCTTGACAGTTTTGTCAGCCAGAACTGGGCATACTTTAAATAACAAGAGGCCCAAGTGATCCAGATATTGTTCACCTAGGTAGTTAACATATGTCAGCTTGTGAATGTAAATTCACACACATTAAGATTCACAACCAAGGGAGCTATACGGACTCAGTGGTTAAGGTATTATACTTATGACCAAAAGGTTGCAGGTTTGATTCCCACCATCTGATCAACCGGGATCCACATTAATATGTGTGGATTTTGATCATAATCAAACTCATCTGAGATGATGATGATACAAGCTCACATACAAAATCTGAGCAAAATCTGGTCAGAAATATGGCCTCTGGAGTATACACAAGCTTGGTCAATCATATGCAAGATCTCTTAATAAAATGACCGGATGTTGTTCATAATCGAGATTATCAAAGTCTTGATGATATAAGCTTACATACCAAATCTAACTGAAAGCTGATCAGAAATTAAGCCTCTAGAGTGTTCACAAGCAAGTGTTGATGCAGAGATGATGAATGACACATGACAGACAAAAGGTGATACCATAAGCTCACTTGGATTCTAGCCAGGTAAGCTAATAACCTGGTGCATTTTTTTTATTAATTACTCTTAAATTTACCTTAACTGAAACCTTCACTTTTTGTCAACTTCTACCATTAATTCCAGTGATCCAGTTGTATTCTCCACTTTCCTAATTTTTTTATCATGGTCCAGTTTTACTCATTTCTCCATACATTTTTGTAAAAGCAGTAAAAGTTCATAACTTTTATCTGTAACTAAATGATATAATTGTGAATTTCCTTTTTGTGGTACCAAAATTTGATGCCTGTTTAACACTAGCTCAGACTTATATTGTGTCTGATTAAAATAGGGGTGGGGTAACAAGCTGGTGGATAAAATGTAATGCATGTTTTCACAAAGCCACGCCCGAATTTGACAATATCTCTGATTCTATTTATCTTGCTTTGGGCTAGTCCATTAAAAATGATGTAGCATACAGGGTTCTCCATTATGCAGGAACTGGCATACAAATATGCATATTTTTCTGTGTAGACACATACAAAACACAGAACAGATGTCCTAAGAATGCTTAACATTTCTGCAAAACACATTAAATGTAAATTGTTTTACAAACCACTCATCTACGTTCTCAAAGAATAGTGACCAAATTTCTAGTTTAATTTCATACAAAAAGTCATGATAAATGTCTTAGAGGATTTTAGACTACGTAAATGCATACTATTTAAAAAAAAGTATAACATACATCAGTCTGAAAATGAAACTTACTGACATATTTTTCAGCCAGTAAGTTCAGTCTCCTATTTTCAACATGACATGTAGTACTTATTTTATGTTGTTCAAGTGATCACCAAAATAGCAAAATGAGGTCAACTGTTTCAGAGGGAGATTTTTTTCAGTTTAAACAAAATATTTCACAATAGGAAAGTTCAAGATTGCACCTGTTGTCAGTTGAATTAGATTTTAAAGCCACCACTGTAGTGTAACATATTTTCAAGGTTGGAAACTATATTTTTAAAGTATAAATAACTTGCAGAAATAAATAATTTCACATTACTTCAGTAAATTATTAGTTTGAAATGAAAATTACTTCAGAGAAAAATAAAAATATCAATTAAAACACTGGTAAATGATGGGTGAAGACTCAAGTTAAATGAGAGCAAGATCCAGAATGGTAAATTTCACAGCGCTACCCTTTTCTGGTCAACCAAATAATTGAATATGTAAATACATTTTTATAAACCAAAAATGGTGAGCATTTGGAAAATATTGGTGCCAACCTAGATATTCTCACACTAAGAAAACTCCATAGATAGTAATGCTAAGGTGTGAAAACAAAAAAAGTTAAAAACTTGTTTGTTCACTTTATAATTTTAATATGGGATATTATAACTCAACCAAAAGGGTATTTATAAAAAAATCTGACAAATATTGATCGGCAGATCACATTAAACAATTCTTGTTTATTCATTTTCTTAGGAATTCATAATGAGGTTAACTTAATGTTCCTAGTAAAATATCAGTTCTCTTCTGAAAGTAAAGAATAGAATCACTAAAACCTTTATCTTTCATCACCATAATAAACAATGCTTCATTTTATACTACAAATACATGTTAAGTGTTGATTTGGGGAAAGATTGTCAATTCTAACTCTGACAGCAAACTTTTCAGTTAGCTCTTTGCTTTCTACAAAAAAGGTTGCAGTTAATTGGACCCATGTTTATGCATATCAGTTTATTTATTAACTGAATTAAATAAATGCTAACAATCGCCCACTACATTGTTTTCTTGCATGCAATATAATTTATGCTTACATCACTATAACATTTCATAGCTATATAATTATTAATGGTAATCCTGATTTTAGAATTTGGATTCCAATTTTTTATCTGGGACTCCAGCTTTTTCCAGCATGTGTACTTTTTCCATCATGTGTGTCGTGGACTTCAACTTTTGAAATCCTGGTGAAAACACTGCCAAGGTCAGATATCAAGCCAAAATTATGTCTGTGGGTTGAGGTTCATAAGTGTTCATGTGTTGTACATTCAGGAAATATAATGTCTCTTTATTGTGGGTCTAAATGAGATATGTCCTTTTTCATGGAATAAACCTTGGCAAGATTTGATCCTTTTTTTAATGAAAGACCTTGCCATAACTACATGCTAATTAATCCAGAAGACTTAGGGCTTTTAAAAGCATCATTTTTTCCCTTGTTGATGACTAGCACCTTGTATTTATACCTTTCATGCACTTGTTCTTTTTGTCAATTTTAAGTGTCAATTTTGTCGATGAGGTTTCTTTGCATTTTCACTGTAGATAATATTCAAAGTTTTATGGACAACAAAGTCTTAATATGCTGGGATAAATTTACTTGTCTAACTTTACTTACCATACTTATATTATCTAAGCATCAACTAAGACTAATTCAAAGTACAACCTACCTTAACCTTAGCACAGCATGCCTGGTCTGTTTGATGATCTGCTCCAGTAAGGTCTCACTGAAATGGTATCAAAATAAGATATTTAGTTGTTATTGATAACTGATATTCTTTATTTGTCCTGGCTACGATTGGACCAGCCAGGATCAGTTACCATTGTGTTTCCTTGAGCAAGGCACTTTACTGCAATTGCCTTGGCATTAAATCACCTACTTGTATTGCTGTGCCGTAAAACACAAAGCCAATACAAACCAAACCATTATTAGTCCTGACATTCTAACCATTACATAGAGAACTCTGCTTCCAATCTTTTGGCTAAGAACATTTATTTTATCAACAGACCTTGACTAGGAAAAAATATTTTTCTTTATATTTGGTACTTTTAATACAGCAAAATAAAGAATGATAAATTATGATCTGTGAAAAGTATGAAAAATATGTAAGCTACAAGATTTACTGCTTTTACAGTGGAAGTTTTTAAATTATGGGGGAAATATTTTGGATGGTTAATTGTAAGATCTATAAGTTATACTTATAAAACTGGATCACTTTCAATAACACAGAAACAGCATGTAATAATATGTATTCCAAAATCAAACAAGAACTTGTTTCTCTCGAACAATTTGAGGCAAAAAAATTATTAAGTGTTTTACATAAAATGGCATCGCTATGCATAGCTAAAAGATTGAAAAAGGTGTTATGTGATATAATTTATGAGGATCAGAAAGGATTTATAAGTGGTATGTTTATCGATTAATATCTTATTCAAAACAAAAAGACAAGAAATTCCTGGTTTAGTACTATCCATTGATTTCAAAAAACCTTTCATATTTTTTCAAGGAAATTTACAGATAAATGTTTAGTTTAGTTTAATTATGGTCAATCTATACATGCATGGACGTGAATAGTATATAATAAGCAGAACCGTGTATTTTACATAACAATTATGTCATATTTTGTCAGGACTGACAGAGGTTGTTGGCTTGTGGATCCCATCTCACCATACTTATTTCTATCTTGAAAAACAATGAAATACAAAGTCTTGTCAAAATTAATTTGTATACAGAGATGCTGCCAGAAATTTTCTTAAGAGGGGGAGGTCCCCCACACCTACCCTCAGAGGGGGGGATCATCGGGGGAGGGGGGCAAGGGTAAACTAAGCTGAATTGTAGAAGATGGGTGACAACATTATTATAAGGTGTAGAAACACCTAATTTAAAACAAGCATTTAATGATTTTGTATCACTTCTTTGACAATAAATGTATAAGGTAGCTGCATACCTAATTGTTGCTCAGCTGGTAAATATTCTTCTTTGTTTCTTATCACTGCCCTTCAAATATGGCTTTGCAAACTGAAAATAATTTACTGGACCACAAACATCTGTATAGTCATCAGTTTATTTATTGTTTCAGATGTTAGCCCAATGGCCTTTGAAACTCTATCACTGTAGTAGGAAAATGTCTGAATATCTTAGAGAAAAAAAATGGGGGAAAAAAAATACTTAATCCGAATTATATATCTTTATAGGATTTTATTTTGTTTTGTTCTCAGATATTCTGACATTTTCTTACAAAAGTGATAGAGTTTTAAAGGTCTGTGGTTACCCTATTTTGCAGAGTAGTGTGAATTTTGCTTTTGAGAACTGAATCACCTTTCACAATCAGTTTTTCGTAAAGGCAAGAACTGCTGCAATTATGACCAGTCTGAATATTTTCAGGAACTGGTTTTCAGGTATCCAAAACACAATTTTCCACAATTCAGGCATGTTGTTCCTTGAATATTTCTGTCGATGTATCAGAATTTCTGCATGGCCTAAACCATAGTAAACAACATCATGCTGGTTATTTCTGTATCACAGCTTTCTGCGCTATGTTCATCTGGCAACAAACCGTCAGATATTTCATCCTCCCTAGTTTCGTCCTTAACAGATGATCTTTCCATCTCGCCGAGTTTCCTAAACAAATCTGTTATATTTTGTTTCAACATAACACACTACTGTCGCGCTTTAGACATTTCGATCGATGGATCAATTTACTACACAGCACCAGGAAACAATTCAATCGGAATACCTCCATAGTTTCTGCAATACTCCAACAGATCTAAATCATAAAGGTTCAAACAATATTCTCCATAGATATCGGATTAATTGAGATCATGGAGAAAAGTCAAAAAAGACGATCTGATCAACCTAATTAAAAAACAAAAAATAAAAAAGTCGCGCATTGGGTTAGAGAAATTGCGGGAACCACAGATAACTTGCGCGATCTTTCCCCCATTGTCTTTTAAAAGTTGTGTGACTATCTATCGCTTTTGTGAGAAACCCGCGATCCCGCGGCCTGGCAGCATCTCTGTGTATATGTACAAGTCAGTATGTTCATAATATCAATGAAGTACAAGAGATCCCCTTTTTGATCAGTCCACCTTTTATTTAGCTTGAAAATGAAAACCTTTAAGGTTGAGCCTCATCTAGGATATGGACAAATGTATGGACTAACACAGATATGGACACCAAAGTGATCACTATGTCCAGCTTCTGCCAAGGCAGGCTTAACAAAAATGCATGCAGTGACCTTCGACTTGAGCCCAAGTCCACAAAGTCAGCTAAATACTGTAGGAAGTGTTTCTGTGAAAACACAATGCTGATACAACCATCCAATCAGAAGAAGTCACAATGTTTTCAAGATAACTGCTATGGTGGCCATATCGGGAGGTGATATCCACACCATTTCATATAGAACCAACTACATACACTGCTCTCTCATTTTAACACGCCCAGATAAATTGCAAACCTACTTTTAATGTGGGAGTAGGTGTGGATCCCATTTTTTCTTATAAAAAGTACCCCAAAAGTAGGCACCTATTTGCTGAACATTAATAAAATCGAGATCAAAATTAGTAAAGTAAACCTTGACATATTGCTCATTTTATCGCTGAAAATGGTGGTTATTGTCCAGAAATTTAAATCAATATCATGAAATTTGCAACTTTTAATAAAAAGTCATATATTTTGTCAAATAAATACCAATTAAATAAATCTTGTAAAGTGAAATTCATTTTTCAGTTTTATTTTTTAATTCGGTTTCAGTGCAATCATCATAAATGCAATATGCCATCTTGTATTCAGATGTGAAAAGTGTCAATCAACCATCACAGCAATGCCCACAAGTGTTTCCATTAGAACCTAATTAAGTGCCAACTGTGTTTTCATCTCCAACTTGTGGGAGTCTTTATTGCATTGTTCCAATCAATCAAATGTAGACCTGCTTTGTATTATCACAGTAATTATGTCTTTTATATCAAATGAAGTAAAGGTGGTAGAATAAAAACAGTTAAAAGGCATGCATATCCTAACTGTGACAGAGCCAGCAATCACAGTTGTGTGTCAAGTCAACTCATTTCAATTCATCAATTGAACACTGTTTGAAATATTATTTATGTAACATAATTAAAATATCTAATATTAATCAGAGGTTGATCCTACTCATTCACAAATGTGATCAAGGATAGCAAGGGAACCAAACAAAAGGTGTACTAGGTGCATGAAAAGCACATTTCACATATATGGTTCGTTACGGAGAAGCAAGTTCCAAAGTTTGTGATGAACTTAAAATACCCAAATTGGTGCTCAGAAATTTGCTAAAAGATGAGCAGAAATTTTGCTACCAGTTGCAATGAAATCATATTCTCAATATTTTACTAAGGAAACAATTTAAAAACTCTAGTTTTTTCATGTTGTTGTTTCTTGAGATAAATGTCCATCATTTTTGAAAGAACAAAAGAATCTTGTTTTGCTTTGAATCAAGAATAACACTAGAATGTATCTAAATTTACATGTAAAAAGCAGTGACATAATACACAATGTTTTTGCTGGTACGTGTGATATGTTGAAACCTCTTGGAGTAATGTTTCTAATGATCTTTCTGAGATAGATTATTTTGAAAATAAAGGTAATTTTGCAGAAAAGAGTACAACTTCATTAGAAAACACTGTTTATTGACAATATTTCCCAACACGATTATAAAACAAGTATTCAACTATATAACCTGCCTGGTTCCCAACCCAACCCAACCCCGCCAATCTTTTCTCCCTATCAATGGCCATCTCTTTCGTAACTTTTCTGAGTACCCCTTGGTAACTCATGCCTTTGCTTATGCTGCAGTCTATGTTTTGGATCCTGTTGGGAGAGGTAAATCATAAAAAGTCTTTTATTGAAAACCCAATGTCAATATGACAGACGACATAGCCAGTGACAAAAGACATAACCAGTGATAACAAGGTTTTCCACATGGCTGCCAGATCTGCACCATTTTCATTAAGGAGCATCTACAAAGTCTTTTAGCAAAAACCTCATGCTAACATGACCATCTATTCAGAAGGAGTAGTGATAAAAAGATTTTCAAGATAGTGGCCATGTTGGATGCACCATTTGCACCACTTTCATTTAAGACCATGTACAAGTCACAAGAGGTCTTGTAGTGAAATTTCCATGCTGAAACGACCATCTTTTAGGAGAAGGAGTAGCTATAACAAGATTTTCAAGATGTCAGTCACGGCAGCTATATTGGATGATTGAGGGGCACCATTTTTATTTAAAACCAACCAGACCTCAGGATGCAACTCTATGTCAAGTGTCTTGACTTTCTTCCAAGTAGTTTAGGAGAAGCAGCAATAACAAACAAATGCTAATAGATAATGGATGAAGGTTCATTGCAAAAGCTCTGGTCTTTGACCAGTCAAACTAGCAATTCAATAATACTTCATTTTATTCTGCATATGGCTTATTCTTTCAATTTTTTTCCCTCAAAATTGTCTTTATTAATCAAATATCTATTACGTTATCACGTCTTATTCAATATACATATTTAGATTAAACTTGTGAATTTCAAAGATATGTAGTAAATGAAGATACCATTTTATCTGCTGGTCTGTTGTGACATTTTAAAAGTGGGGAAGATAGTAACTGAGAAGATATTTTGAGTTATCAGGTGTGTCACTTGTGCCATATGCATTAGATTCCACACCTTTTTCTTTGATTTACAGAAAATTTTGTAAATGCTGCATATACTGGACATAAATTTATTGCCATAAATGATCAAATAGAAGTGTACTTAATTGCACAGTGGTCTGTACCACGAAAAATAAATTAACAAATTTATGAAAATGTTATCAACATACAAGATTTTGTGATTGACAGTATTTCTCAAACTGACCTCTCTGTCATCTCCAATAGTTCCCTCCTAGATATGGCTTCTGGCCCTGCCATCCTTCGTCTCTTGGTGAACCCTATGGTTGCTGTGACAGGATGGGGCACAGACATGTTCAGTGATTTAAAATGAACCTCTCTCAAAAGCTGATGGAGGGAATGCTCTAATACATGGTTGTGCTCTACTTTTGGTGGATGATGGAGCTGAAGAAAAGGAAACAATTGAATCTAAACATGGGAATTCATCAATCATAAATGTTTCTAGTGTGTGGTGGAGCAACAGAAAACAAAGACAAATAGAGGTTGATAGGAAGACAAAGTGAAACAGATGTATATGTGGGTGCATGTGTGTTTAAGAATGTGAGAGAGAGAGAGAAGCTATTTCACTATTGTGTATAGGGATGAATGGGAAGTATATTTGCCAAGAAAACTAGAGGAATGGTGAACAATTTGCTCAAAAAAATACACCCCTGCCTCCCCGCATCCCACCTCTACCCACCATAATGGAGATGAGTCTATAGTAACATAAGTGCATAGCTCTTTCAAAAATAGCACAAGTGCAACGAATGGTCAACATGCATATCTTCTGATGACGACCACAGCAATCCACTGACAACTGTGAGAGTAGTCATTTACTGCATTCAGCTGGCAATAAATCTTACAACTAGAGTTCCTCAAAGGGACTGATGCTCTACTGGCTGAAAAGAATTTCCAGGAATTCAAGATAAGACCTTCCTTTTAGCTGTGTAGTGTTGAAACCATCTTTAATATTCTTCAGCGATAACAAAATTGTCAAATTAGCTGCTGTGGTGGACACAATGGATGTCAGCTTGCAACATTTTCATTTAGGGCCAACAAGGCATGATAAGAAGTCTTCTGGTAGAAACCCCATGTTGATATGACTTTCTATTTAGCAGAGTAACGATAAGATTTTCAAGATGTCTTCCATGGTGGCCATATTTGATATCAGACTGGCACCATTTTTATTTAGTCCAACTAGACATCATAAGAAGTCTTTTGGTGAAAGCATTATGTCGATATGACTAGCCATCTAGGAGAAGGAGTGATATCAAGATGGCCATTGTGGCAGTCATATCAGAAGTTAGATCGGCACCATTTTCACTTATGAACAACTAGACATCATAAGAAGTTTTTCAGTAAAAAACCCATAATGATATAACCATTCCTTCACTAGAAATAGTGATAAGATTTTCAAGATGGCCACTGTAATAGGCTATTTAATGTCTGAATGGCACCATTGGGATGAACTAGACATCATAAGAAGCTGTTTAGTAAAAACCCCATGTTGATTCGACCATCCATTCAGAAGTAGCGATAACAAGTTTTCAAGATGGCCACTGTGGCAGCCACATTAGATATGCGAATAGCACCATTTTTATTTACGTCCAACTAGTCCTTGAGATGAATGTGCGTGTAAAGTTTCATGGCAATCCTCCAAGTAGTTTAGAAAGAGTGATAACAAACTTGTGCTAACAGACAGACAGATGCCGGACACCAGACCTTCCCATAATCTATTCTGGTCTATGACCAGTAGAGCTAAACATTCCTGAAGCACAAAGCTTTTTAATATGTTTATCTTTAGATGATGACCACAATATGTGGTCGCCATACTGGATGTCTGACCATAACCATTTTCATGTAGGACCAACTAGACATCATAAAAAGTCTTCTGGTGAAAACCCATGCTGATATGACTTTCCATTCAGGAGACGTGATAAGATTTCCAAAATGACTGCTGTGGTGGTAATATGGGACATAAGACCGGTACCATTTTGATTTAGAATCAACTAGACATCATATGATATCTTGTAGTGAAACCACATATTGATGTGACCATCCATTTAGAATGGGTAGCAATAACAAGATCTTAAAGACAGTCATTGTGGTGGCCATACTGGTTGTCCAAGCGGAACCATTTTCAATTATAACCAACTAGACCATGGGATGAATGTGTGTGTAAAGTTTCATGGCAATCCTCCAAGTACTTTAGGAGAAGTAGCAATAACAAACTTTTGTTACTGGACAGTCAGACATCAGACGATGGACAATAGGCCACCCCATAAGCTCTTCTGGTCTCTGACCAGTAGAGCTAAAAATTGGGGCAGCACACTGATTTGTCAACATAGGCATCTTCACATGATAACCATAACATGTGCAAAGTTTCATGGCAATCCACTGAAAGCTGTGAGGCTAGTTGCAGTCACAACATTCCAGCTCCAAGTCAAAAAAAGAGGCTCAAGTGGGCCAAAAATCACTCACCTGGTTGACATAATTGAACAGTTGACCATTTCACTAAACAGACTTATGTAGTATAAGAACACAACCTAGGCAAACTAACTCCCAAAGTTTATATCAATTTGATTTTACCTATTCTGAAAACAATTTGTTCCAAATATAATGGCATAATTAATATGCAGAGTCTCTTAATCATAATCGAAGTCATCCAAGATCAGGATGACATAAACCCATTTACTGGATGAGAAACACAGTCTCCTGATCTAGAGAGGTAATAAGCTCAGCAGATCAAATGCAAGGTATCTCATTAATATGCACTTATCTCACATATTACAGAACCTATGACAATGATAACATAAGCTTAAGGTGGAGTAAACTCCAACTGGAATTTGGTCTCTGGAGTGATAACAAACTCAGCCAATCAGAAACAAGGTCACCTAATTAATATGCACAGATCTTACTCCAAATCAAACTCATCCAATATCTAGATAATATCAGAATATTCAGCAAGTTTGATAAAAATCTGATCAGAAATATAGTTGCTAGATTGGTGACAAGTTCAGCCATCATATGCAAGATCACATCAAATAATGTGCATGAATATCACTCATAATCATACTCAACCAAGATCCTGATGACATGGGCCTATTTACCAAGTTTGATCAAAATCCTATCAAAAATAAAGTCTCTAAACTGGTTTTAAAAAATGTCCATATCAGATGCAAGACCACCTCATAAATATATGCATAGGTCCCAGTCATAATAAAAATTATCCAACATCTTGATGATATTATCCTATTTACCAAGTTTGATTAAACTCGGGTCATAAATACAGTCTCTCAAATGGTAAGAAGCTCAGTCAAACATATGTAAGATCACCTCATTAATATGAATAGATCTTGCTCATAATAATAAATAATTATATATCTTGATCTTATAGGCCAAAATCAGATCAGAATTATGGCTTCCAGAGTGGTAATAAGTTCAGCAAATCAAATGCAAAATCACTTAATTAATATGCATGGATCTTGCTTATTATCAAAACTATCCACCATCTTGATGATACAAGCATATGATCTAAGTTTGGTCAAAATTGGAGTGGTAACAAGCTCAGCCAATCAAATGCAGATTACATCATTCATATGTGTGGATCTTGCTTATTATCAAACTGATCCAAGAACTTAATGACATTAGCCCATTTTTCAAGTTTGATCAAAATCAGTTCAGAAATATGGCTTCCAGTGTAGCAAAAAAGTTCAACCAATCAGATCCAAGATTACCTCATTATTATGCATGGATCTCACTCATTTTCGAACTTGTCTAAGATTATGATAATATAAGCATATATTCGAAGATTGATTGAAATTGGATCATAAATACAGCCTCCAGAGTGGTAACAAGCTCAGCCAATCTGATGTAATATGACCTCATTAGTATGCATGAATCTAACTCATTATGGAACTTATCGAAGATCTTGATTATATAAGGATATATTCCAAATTTTATCAAAATCAGATCAGAAAAATACAGCCTCCAGAATTGTAACAAGGGTAGTCAATTAGATGCAAGATTACCTCATCAATATGCATGGATCTTACTCATTATCAAACCCAACCAAGATCATGATGATATAAGCCCATATTTCAAGTTGGAGCAAAATCAGATCAGAAATATACCAGTATACCTGCTATAACACTGTCATGCGAAAAAAAAGATTTTTGACCCCTAAATCCCCCTAACACAGTCTTGTTTCAAAAAACATGATTTTCAATAATCTTAGGAAGTTAAAACAAAACCCAACAGATTTTTTTGCCACCACTATACATGTCTGAAGCATGTAGTCGGTATAAACAGTAACAAGTCCTGCTTAGAGCCCAAATAAAACTATCCTCAGGGCAGTTTATCACATAGTCAATTAAATGGTAAAGTGATCAGAGATAAACAACAACCATTTCTCAGGTTACTTAACTGGTTGAAAATAGCTAGGATGATGCTGCATTAAGTCCTTTGACCACTGCTGTAGCCCATTAGGCTACTTTGCATAGGTAAAGTACACTACGTGGAACAACCCAATTCGTTTTAGTTAGGTACAATCATAGAGATGCATGTTGAAGAACAAGAGTTATTACACATCATTGCCTTAAATAAGAATGTTTAAGCCATCATTATTAAAGATTATTGACAAGTTTGTGATCAGCAGCAATGTTTCTTTGAAGTTGGATTGTAATCCATATATAAAATGTAAAACACAATTATTTTGGTAGTCGGAATATAGTGCAAAAGTGTGGTTCATCTTTTTATGGCAAAATGTTGAAATGCAGCTGTGATTTAGAAAAGATGAGCCATCAGCAAAATGACCAAAGCCCAGCAAAACTAAATTTAAGAACTCATGGACGAAGTTTGACTCTGTGAAGCGCAGCAGCAAGGAGGAATATTTTATTTTTTGCATACACTGCAAACACCATATCAACATTTGTTATTCTGGAGTGTACGACATCTGTTGACATTGCAATACCACCCAGCATGTTTGACACTCCCTCATAGCAGTGCAGATGCAGAAAGATCATTTTCTATGCTGGGAAAAATTCAACAAAATCTTCAGGGAAGTTTGAACAAAACTACCATCCAGTCTCAAATGACAAATGAGTGCCAAGATGAACACGAATGACATATGTATTAAACCCTCCACCCATACACACTGAATATTGAGAGCAGCAAAGAGTGCATCTAATTAAGAAATATTCCATTGTCTAATGGATTTTAAAGACAGAAACTTTTGTTATAATTAATGTCAGTGTGGTTGTATTTACGTGAGTGTGGGCATGTGTGTGCATGTGTGTGGTGATGATTTTGGACAATGCTAGGTCTAACAACTACTTTTGGTTTGTAAGTATATTAAATGCTTCAAAGAAAACAGATGTTATTTCCTTTCTTTATATTAGATTTGAATTTCCAGTATATAGGCTTATATGAAAAGATAACTTATTCTCAATTGGACAACATCGCTTTTTTAGGTCACGCACAGCGACTCCCCTTGCGACCTCATAACACACCTTTTGAGTCCCCAAAACCCCCCTACACTGGCTGGGAATATGGCAGGTATATTCCAGAGGAGTAACAAACTCAGAAATCAGACGCAAGATCACCTAATTAGTATGCATGGATCTTTCTCATTATCGAACTTGTCCAAGATCTTAATGAAGTTTTATCAAAATTGTGGTAACAAGCTCAGCCAATCAGATGCAAGATCACCTCATTAGTATGCAAGGATCTTGTTCATTACTGAGCTCATCTAAGATCTTTATGATATAAGCATATATTCTAAGACTGATCAAACTGGATCAGAAATATGGTCTCCAGGGTTGTAAAAAGGTTAACAAATCAGTTGCAAGATCACCTCATTAATATGCATGGATCTCGCTCATTTTGAGATTTTAATGATATAAATGCATATTCCAAGTTTGACTGTAATTGGATCAGAAATATGGACTCCAGAGTGGTAACAATTAAGTGTTGATGGATAGATGACACACTGGATGCACAGCCATAGCATAAGCTCACTAAGCTTTACACCTAGGTGAGCTAAAAAGCAAATGAAAAGGCTAGGGCCTTGATCAAAGCATTGCTGCGTAACATGTGATTGTGATTTTGACACCAGGGTTAAAAGGTTAAGCAAGTATGTCGCAGAATGAATTGTCTTAACTTCAAAATAATTCATCTTAAATATGAAAAAAAATCCATCATGGGGTTTAGGAAATATTAACCAATTAAAACACTTTAACCAAAACCATATGAAAAATTTTTTCTGATTGTAACCTTCATTCCAAGGTCATAGGGGTGAGTGAGCATATTGTAGAATTAATTGTCTCAGCTTCATTATGATTCATGCCTCACATGATGAGAATCTATCAAGGGGTTTAAGAAATGTAAGCAAATGAAAAATCATTTTTCAAAACCTTAATGGAAATTTTCTATGTGATTTTTAGACCAAGGTAAACGGGGCATGCCAGTGTGTCGCAAAATGGATTGTCTAATGTTGGCTTGACATTATCTCTAACAAAAATTGCAGGAGCACAGTGATTTGTCAATATGTACATCTTCAAATGGTGACCATAATATGTATCATTTCACAGTAATCAATCCAAACTGTGGGACTAGTTGTGTTCACAAGATTCTGCCATATCCTGCAGTCAGGTGCAAGACCAAATGGGCAACAACTCTAACAAAAATTGAAAGAGGATAGCAATTTGTCGATATGCACATCTTTAAATGATGACCATAACATGTACAAAGTTTCATGGCAATCCACGGAAAACTGTGAGACTAGTTGTGTTCACAAGATTCTGTCATAACTGTATTCAGCTGCAAACCAAAAAGGGTAATATAAAAACTGCAGAAGTAAAGTGATTTGTTGATATGAACATCTTAAGGTGATGACCATAATATTTACCATGCAATCCATCAAAAACTGTAGGACTAAGTGCATCCACATGTATTGGTGTAAGGTCAGACAGACAAATGAGAATCACTATATACTCCTGCCTTTTTTGACAGAGGGATAAAATATCTTTAAGCCAAACTTAGATCAATTAAAAGTAATGGCAGCCTAAATACAGTCAGAATCTGACCCATTTTGAACCATACCTCATCTTTAATCTCAGAAAGCAATTACCTGGCATGATTACAATCTAGCTCAGAATTATTTGATCCCTTTATACTTTATAAATTTCAAACCATACCTTCCTCCACCCATGCAACAGCAAAAATAAATTATAGGTTTTCATTATGGATGATGATGACAAATTTGTGTACTCACCTTCTTTTCTTTCTTGCCTGTAGAGTGACATAATACTATTGACAACTGAACATTTGGAAACACCTACAATAGATGACAAAACACAATTACAATTTTAAAATTATTGCTTAAGAAAAGGACTTAAATTGAAATTATTGTACTTGAGTAATAATTCATTCATGGCATATAGGCAATCTGATCCAATTAGTGAGATCTGGGGTAAAATGGAGTTTCTGATATTTATAAACTGACTAATAACACAGTTTCTTTCAAAATCAGCAAAATGAATTCAGCTGAGGAGTCCATGTCTGGATTTCACTACAAGAACTTAGGTCTGGAATAAAGTCTGGAATCCAGGAATCTGATTGGATGAAATATTGGTCTGACTTATGTTTGACCAATCAAAACTCTTAAGTGTAGATTTAAACCTTCAGACCTGTTATGACAACTGAGCTATTGACTATGCTCACCTACTCATTAAAATCAAAACTAAATGTAATTGGAAACAAGAGTCCATCAAAGAGACTGACACTCTACTGGCTGAAAAGAACCATACTAGATGTAATCAGCACCATTCTCACTTATGACCAACCAGAGATCATTAATAGTCTTTTAGTGAAAACCCCATGTCAAGATGGTTATCCATTCAGGGGGAGTAGCGATAACAAGATTTTCAAGATACTGGATGTCAGATCAGCACCATTTTCACTTACACCCAACTAGACACTGTTAGAAATATTTTGTTGAAAACCCCATGTCCATATGACCATCCATCAAGGAGGCATATCAATAACATGATCTTCATGATGACTGCCATAGTGGCCATACTGGAGGTCAGATCAGCACCATTGTCACCAACTTGCCATCATAAGAAGACTTCTGGTGAAAACCCATGTTGATATGACTTTCCATTTAGAAGGAGTAGTGATAACAAGATTTTCAAGATGGCTGCCATGGTAGCAGTATCAGATTTCAGATTGGCACCATTTTCATTAGGACCAACTAGACATCATTAGAAGTATTTTGCTGAAAATCCCATGTTGATATGACAATCCACCGAGGAGTAGCAATAACAAGATTTTCAAGATGGCCTCCATTGTGGTCATATTGAAGGTCAGATCGTCCATTTACATTTAGGACCAACTAGACATCATAAAAAGTCTTCTGATGAAAATGCCATGTCAATATGTCTTTCTATTCAGGAGGAGTAGCAATAACAAGACTATCAAAATGGCCACTGTGGCAGCAATACTGCATGTCCTAGTGACACCATTTTCATTTAGGACCAACTAGACCTTGGGATGAATGTGTGTGTAAAGTTTCATGGCAATCCACAAGTAGTTTTGGAGCAGCAATAACAAAAACTTGTGCTAATGGATGGACAGATGATGGATGATAGACAACTGGCCATCCCATAAACTCTTTTTGTATATGACCAGTACAGCTAAAAATTAAAAACATTTAGTACGATGTTAATAAGGAGTCCATATGCAGGTTGATTGCATAGAAATTCAAAACGAGTTATTTCCTACCTAGCCAACAAAACAGTTACTATTAAGTGAAAAGTGGTCCTTGTACAATGCAGGCTACAGGTTTACAACGGAAGCTAACAGAAGAGTCAGGTGTGGGACACAACACTAAGTATTTTGGAAATCGTCTCATGGGACTGTATCTCCTTCAGATCAATAATGAACTGAACTTGGACTTTGTCTTGAAACATGCATACTATGAAATTTAATGTCTCATCTTCACCAAATTTCTCTACAACAGGATTGAACAATAAATGTGTGTCTTTTGCAAGAGCTGGACACAACATACTACATACTACACAGGATCATCATAGGGTCAAAACTAACCAATACAATGATTCAGTAAGTGATTTCATTGGAGGAAAATATCAATTGTCAATTGTATCAACAACTCGTAACTGTACCAAATAGTACAAAAGTACTACATATTACTGGCAATTATTATCATAGTAATGCGATATTGATTGCTAGATCATGTCAAGTTGTCAGCATCAGAAAATCCAGATCATGACGAGACATGAAGCATCGAGTCATAATCCGAATTTTCTGATGCTGACAACAAGATGTGATCTAGCAATCAAGATCGAGTTACTATGATAATGATACTTTTGTTATATATCTATCAATTTTCAGCTAATTTAATATATACGTAACTGAAAACAAAAATAATTGCATAACATTTAAACCTTTTTAATATGAACTTCATCTCAAAAAAAAAAACCAAATTACATTTTGATCAGCCAATATACGCAAGAATATGGGAGTTTTATGAATGAAGCACGTGAAACAACAGTCACTCATTTTCACTATGATCACTATTATTAACATGAATTCTTCTACGCATAGGGGCAGCAGTCCATTACATGTAATTTGCAGTTATTCTGCAGTTGTCAATTCTGCATCTTAGAAGATTTCACCAGGTGATGATTATGAAAGTTTGTAACCGAGGCTAGGCTGATAGCAGTTGAACTGTTTCTGGCAGGGCAATGTGAGACTCCAATGGGTATTTGGCACGGGAATGACAGCATTATTTTTGACAGTTATTTACAGCAGGATAGGACAAATTGTTGGAACTTAATGATAGATTTGTTACAGAGAACGTTCCTCATTTCCTTTTGCATGTCAAGTGAGGCTACGGCATAGTTGTTCACGCTTGTTCAGTTGTAACTAGGAAACCTGGAAGAAAAAGTAGTTCCAGTTTTGTTGGAGAATATAGTGATATGGAATCAGAAAACATCAGCATCATTTTCCTTCTTCTAGAAAATGACAGTAACATTCTGGCTCTTTCTTGAGCAAAAAATTTGATAGGTATATACTAATATATATATGTACAAAATAAAGAATGAAATAAAACTAAATATAATAACGCTTGTTTTCTAATTAAAACTGTTACTTACATTTGAAATAATTTGGTTACCAACAACAATATATGGTACAAAACTTTTAAGCTGGACAGCTTCTCGGGCAAGCTGAAATGAAATTGAGAGACAATTGTTCTACATTTTTGAAACTTTTCAGATTTAAACGAGCAATATCTCAAAATGTTAAATATTTTCAACAGTCATTCTTCAGTATGTAACAATGCTTAATAGGTGTATAAGACTGTATACTTGTTATGAACAGGACATCACCTCAGGACACAGATGACCCCATCCCTTCCTCTCTTCAATAAGTGGTGTAAATAGAATGGGGCTCTGGTAGTAACTGACACAGCCATATGCATGTAAGTATAGACATATTTATGAACATTCATATCTGATGAAAGAAAAAATGAAGAATGTTTCCAAAGGATAAAGATGCTCAAACCCCAGACCCATACTGAACATAAACAGATGAAGTTTTAAAAATGTGACATGGATCAAATTATGTTACCTTTACAGAAATGTTGTAAATGGTCCTGCCAGATAGAACCTGAAGTGATCCGAGTAATGGAAAGACATAAATGGATGATGCTTTGGAATATGAAGCCCTAAGTTGTGTCAATTTCACAAACTAGGGACCCTTCAATTGGAAGGTCACTTGAAAAAAAATAACAAAATTGAAAATATATTTTTTTTCCAAAAAATTAATTTAGCACCCTTGTAATATGTCATACACCGTCCATTATTTCTGTAACAAATGACCAAAGTTATAATATATTTCAAAACTGTAGGAGGAATTCATTTCACAAACTAAGTACCCTATGACAAGAAGGTCACTTGGTTCACAACAGTATTTTATTTTCAAAAAATTAATTAAACATCCTATCATGCAGATCTCCAGTATCCTTGCAACAATTCATTAAAGTTCATGGCTATGTACTTAACGGAGGAGTCAATTACAAAAA
Source organism: Margaritifera margaritifera (assembly GCA_029931535.1). NCBI lineage: Eukaryota > Metazoa > Mollusca > Bivalvia > Unionida > Margaritiferidae > Margaritifera > Margaritifera margaritifera. The sequence goes on from JAQPZY010001686.1 coordinate 9,071,016, forward strand.
TGGTGACCCTCAGATATTACTGATGGACAGGTCGAGGGATGACAAGTGCAATCCAGTATGGCTGTGGCCCTGCTATTTTTGTTTTCTTTTGGTTGGAGCAAAGTTATGCATGGTTGGGCAACAGTGAATATGCATTTATTTAGAAAAACTACCCACCTGTGAAAAAAGTTCCTTACAGAAAAGCACATTCTGAGCTGCCTCCAGTTTGGTCTGCCAGTGGGCATCAGATGGATATGGACCAAGGCCATGTGGCATTCTCAATATTGCACTTGTCAGATTCATAGATCCTACAAGATTAAAATGGATGAAATTTAATGGATGAAAGCCAGAAATATGATCAAGGGATGCTAGAGTAAAACATTTCAACCTGGGTACATAATCAACTCAATTTTTCTCCCAAAATATATTTTCATTAAGACAGATTTAGGTTCAGTTTCTAACTGCTACAATTAACTAGAGCTATTAACAGTGGGTGAATTACAGAGGAAGTTACTCACTAGAAGAACCAAAGTTAGAAGAAGATGGGCATTCAGGGGCCATGGATCCTCTAAATAATGAAGCTGAAAGCTGAAATCCAACAAAATTTGAAAAAATGAATCCAAAAGTGTCACAGATAGTTTTTCAAAATATTGTGGGTTCTAATACATGATTTTCAAAATTGAGAAGTCTGTAGAATGCCACTTTTTTGATATTTTGCATAAAAAATATTTCAATACAATGAAAAAATGATCTTCACTCAAATTTGCTCATCAACATATTAACAAGTAACCGAAGTTCGTGACATAAGTCAACAATCTTAGGCATTAGGGTAAGGCACACTATTGCTTGGGTGTCGCTGTTTATTAATGTTATTTATTAATACAAAATGAATTAAAATTTGAAAAAAGTATCTTGGTGCATATTAGTTTTTATTTATTCATTAAAAGTTTAGAGAAAATATGTTCATACATATCATTCGCAGAAAAACATAACAGTTTGCAACAGAAGGTAAAATATCCCACTCGAAGTCCTGGCCAACTTTCTGCAGATGACTTCAAGAGATTTGTACAGATTATGTATTTGGATAGGATGCCTATTTTATCAATCTAAACATTATGCCAAGATTTCAAAATTTATATCACAATGTATTGTTGTATCTAGCAATTCACTGCTTATCTTCACTGAAACACATAATTCCATGGTAATCCTGGCTTAAAAACGAATATAGAAATTTAATGACAAGAAATACGCATTTATTACGAACTTTTTAAATGACTCAAGTAATTCAGCGAACTTTCAAACAATAATAACTGGCCTAGGTGTGTATCTGGTCAGACACTTCTCCATCACAGTTACAACATGCAAACCATTTTATATCATGAGGCAGCCATATGCAAGACTCAGTAGTAAATCAGATCTCGTGTACTCTGGCCAGGGTCATTCAAATGCTTGACCATCACATTTGTGCACAAAAGTTAAATGTCTTGACAACCAGGAACATAGCCGGTTATATCCTGCGATGTGAGTTGGAAAATCAAAAGTATACTTCCCTGAGGTGAGAAAGTCCAAAGAATCGCTCAAATGATGGAAAGGCGCAAGTAAATTTGGTATTTGTGAGGCCTTGTGAAAAAGCATGCTTCCAAAGCACAAGCAGAAGCAGTAACTAATGACTGATGGGATTTGGTATCAATCCCAGGCAAGACCACTCAAGTCTGACTTCCAATTTGACAAGCAGACAATCTTGTAACACTTCTGTTGCTACAAGAAGCCAAAAGATGTAGCAAATATCGTTTCTAGCTTGGGAGTGCTGGCTTTTCGAGGCAGTGGATGTACTCCCAATATTTTATGTTCATGTAATGTATCTGAAGAAGAAATCTACCATATCTACTTGCATATAAGCCAAGTCCAAATGCAAACAACATAGACCCTGATCTGCCATCGCATAATGCGCTAGCAGATCAGGGTCATACCTGCCAACCCCGAGAGGCAAAAGTGTAATCAAAGTGGACAAAAAGAGTAATCCGAGCAAAAAAAGAGTAATCTACATATAATATGCGATAAATTTTATGAAATTTAAGAAAAATGAAGATGATTTATTTTCCACTAACCTGAATCAGCAGCTAGTTCCAGTCCTTGTAGAAAAATGGACACAATATAAATGGATCAGTACATATTAAACAAATGTTAAACATATTTACAAGTGTTTATTTAATCCTCTGGTCTTGTTCTTTTCTAAAAATTTACTGCTTCAAGTTTTCATATGTTGCACTTTTAGCTTTAGAAAGCAACAGACTGTCATGCTGCGATTCAAAACACTTCTTACCAGCTGCTGCCATGAATGTTTTGCACACCAGTAGAGCACTAAGCACTGGGTTACTGAGACTGGATCTAAATTCGGTTTTAATTTTCTTGACAATACTGAACAATCTCTCACAGTCAGCATTAAAATGGTAAAGAACCAATATACTTTTCATAACCTGACACAGAAGAGGAAATTTATGTCTTCCAGTTGCTGGATCTTTTAGCTGGGAAATAAGGTGCAATTGTACATCAATTCTGTCTGCATGAAGTACACAGTCAGGTAGAATGTCAACTTGACACTTTAGGAATTCTCCTTCCCGATGATCCAAAGTAGATGAAGGAGGCAATAGAAAGGGATATCTCTTAACAAAGAATCTGACACTCTTAAAGCTTTTTGACTCTCTCATTTACAACAGCAACTGAAGCATTTAAAAGCACTTTATCTCAATATGGGAATTTCTGCAGCATGTAATCACAGGCTGTAGCATAATATTCTCCAACATTATCATAGAACACTTTCACAGCAGGAGTAGAATTCTGTTCTAAGAATTCTCTTGTTTCTGCACCAATAGCAAGATCTTCATCATTTTTCTGATTTTCTCAGTCATGAAAGTGTATGTCACTCAAAAGCTGGGTTGATGAAATAATTTCTGGTTTAATAAACCTCATGAGCAAATCTGACAACTGGTCTGATAAAAATTTATGCATAATATGAATGCATGGTTCATCTTGCTGCAAGACAATATTTGCTGCATCAAACAAAGGAATGGCACTCGTCAAAAACAAGCCATATAGCTTTGCAACTGGATCATTGAGTTTTTTAAAAACCATCTCACATTTTGATTTTTCTGAACAATTAACAGATTTTGCTTGCTTCTGTGACTTCCTTGTATCCACTGTGCTAGATTTTCCCTACTGATCAGTCAAATTATCATCATCATCAATGCCGATCAGTTTTCTACCATAATCGGGCCACAATAAATTAGTTCTTAGATTTTCATACCACCTGCCCCTCACTGGATGTAGTTAAAATATTTGATACAATGGCTGTCCCTGTCCAGGAAAAAAAAATTGTTTTAAAAAAAAAGATTCACAATCCACCCCGAATTATATTAAAAAATGGATGAAAATCTAGGAATAATTTTCTTGACTCCAATGTACTCTTAAAATCAACATCATTGCAGTTCTCTGTCTCTGGTCAACAGCAGCATTAGTGTTGCTTCTATGATTTTTCAAAAGAGGGCTAACTCCCCCATCCCTTTTCCAAAAGTGGGCCAATTCTAAATTCAATGGGCCAAATTTGGCCCTCTCCCTTGAGAAATATGGGTCACAGAGAAGAACATATTTCAAGTGATTGCAGAATCTTCAAAACAGGCAAGCACAAGGTTATTGTGTGATTTATTGTATCTAAGCAATGTTTTTTGCTTGTATACTTGATCCACGATTTTAAAAATATTTACCAATTGCAAATGTGTTCCTTATAGACGCTGTTCATGTAAGTCAAGCATGGGTATAATAAAGTGTACAGGATAGAATGGCAAGTAAAAAAGAGTTATAAAGAAAAAAATGATTGAATTTTTAAAATAAAACAAGAAAATGGAAAAACTAGAAAAACAAGAATACAACTCTTTGAAAGAACTTTATAAATGACTCAAATTGGTGTTGGCCACCATTTTCAATATGGTGCAACTGTAAAATATTTCCCCATTTCATTTTCACCTAGGTAATGAGCTTCTAAGCAAAAAATACATAACAGGAGATGTATCTTTTAATGTTAGGCTTGAAAATAAAGTGGACAACGTGAGAACAGAATTCTGCTCAAGATCATAGTCTGTCAAGCTTTTCATGGACAAAAAACATACAAGAATTAAATATCCTTTACACCATTCCAATCACACCGTGCATGTGACTGCAAGAAAGACGTCTGCACTATGTACATTTTTCAGCCTACAGGAGTGTAATATGTGCATAAGTTTGTTTGGGGAAAGGTTTAAATAGTTTCAAGTTCAAAATGATTGCAAAATTTATGTCTGAAAGGCCTCGATGAGCTGATATTTTGGTAATAATTATTATGGGAAAGGGAGGGATGTTCTTGTTAAAAGACTTCACTACATGATATGAGAACAGAAATATATCTGCTTTTGTATGCCATTTTGTCCAAACTTGTTCTCTTCTTTTCGTTTAAAACAACATTAGCCCGCATCCAATCACACAATCTGTGCCAGTGGCAATCGAACTGTGGGGCTTTTGCTGCATAGGTTCGTTCAATTTGGGCCAGCTTGTGATAAATCGTGGTATTCCCGCAATCCCGTGTCCTAGTAGTAACATGCTGGACTTTGACTCCAGGAATCATGGGTTCCATATCCCGCTTCCTGTCTTTCGTACAAAACTTCTACCCAATGTGCGAGAAGCCTCCATGGCAGAGTGGTGTAAGATGCTTATCTTGTGATTACTTGCCTCTCATCATGTAGGTTCAAATCCCACTCGGGCCTTGTATGTGATAATGTTGCCAATTACCTGAGGAAGGTCAGTGGTTCTACCCTGGTGGTCTTTGATGCCTGGGGTCTTCTTCAGCAGTAAAACTGGCTGCCGTATATACATTTTCTTGTGCTGAAAATGGTGTGAAGCTCATAATGATCTACCAACAACTTGAGGTCTCATCTCTATATGACCTCGGGTGTTGAAGAAACCTAAAACACCAAATCAACCAACTAATCAATAGCAACACCAGCAGAAGTACTGGTTTATCATTTTTGCCACAGCTGTATGAGTGTATAAACTTTTACCATAGTAATTGTCTTAAAACCTATGAAGATCATCGATTATGTTTTCTGACACTTATCTAATGAACAGTCATCATCAGACTGTGCAAACAGACATATGTTAGTAGCTCCGAAAATTTTACATTTTCAGCTCACACAAATTTAAATTTTCTCTAGCAATGTCTATTGTTCTGACTAGATCTATTTATTATAGCTTATTCAAGCTATATTTAGCCCTATCTGGAGATGTACATAGTCTGATAAATATTTTTAACAAACAATCTGACGATGCATGAATGTTTTTCGGTGATGCATTTGGATTGAGTAGGTACTAGAATCAATAAACCAAGAAATCAAATTAATAAAGTCTGTCAGGCAGAAGCGAAACTATATTCTGCCAATAGATTTTCTGATCTCTAAATTTGGGAGACTTTTTTGACTATACTGTTTCAGATGATAGAATCACCAGAATGGACAGAACAGGTCAGAACAGAGGTAATCACCAGAGGTGACAGTTAAAATAGATTTAATTCATCTTTCAAGTAGCTTAATTCACTATTTTGTTTAGTTAGCTGCCCACCCTTTATTTTCCTCCCTTTAATAATTCTTCTTCAAGATGAGGAAACAATGTCATGCACATTAAAGAATAGGAACACTTATGCTCATCTTTATCATTATTATATACTTCAGAAACAGTCAATTAGCTTAATGTTGTTGCTACAGGTCGATACCCAGCAGTATTGACCGTAGTTAAGTAAAAATATTCACCGCTTCCTTATATGGTAAATACGTGCCGTCATTCATAAAATTCCAAGCCCATTCCAGTGATTATCTCCATTCTGGTATGTCTGGTGATTCTGTCCACTGATACTATTTGTCTTGTTTTTGATACATATCCAAATTTGTCACATGCTTACCCAATTACTATGCTAATTGTTTGTCAACCTGAGAATGTGTATTCTAATGTGAAATGGAACTGGAAGACTGAATTCCAAGATGGTAAACCTCTACATATTTGGATGTATTCCACTTGGATTCCATGTTTCCATAGAAAACTAGGGAGTTCATCAACTCCCTATGCTGACTGAACACGCTGTATAATAATATCAGAGTAAAACAAATACCAATGAAATCCTAAAACCGGTCATGTTCTCTCCCCTGCAGAGATGCTGCCACGAATGTATCCAAAGGGGGGAGGGGGTCTCCCGCTTTATCACCAAAATAAGCGGAGAGTACACAAAAAAGGGGGAGGGGGAAGAAATGACCATAGTTCAATATTCACCCAACACTTAAATATCACCATCTCTCTTTCTTACTACTCCACTCTGTTAGGGCTCTACTGAAATCAAAATCCTCAAAAGATGTCCCCTCTAGTTGTACAAGCATTAATCTGTTGATTGTTTCTGAACTTGATGTGTTCCTTATCAGTGTGTAAATATTTGTTCTGTGCTGGGAACCCCCTTTCACAGTCTGCTGTCTGAAGGGGCATACCCATAGTCAGCTTAGCCAGCTTGAACAAGCTGTTAAACCATTCTTTATGGTTGTTATGTACAATTGTTCACATCTCATAGATATTGTGTCTTGGATATCTCTGTTCTAAAATAAGATTTTTCACTAGCATGAACTCTGCCAAAGTTTCACTTTCTTGAATCAGTGCTTTGCTACCTACTCTGCCAGATTTCTTATATGTTCCATAATGCTGTATTAGGGTTTAGAGTCCATCAATCCCATAGTCTGCATGTTCAGACAGGTATTTTGATCAAATAAATATCCTGACATTTTAATTCTTTTTAGATTCTTATTTTATTCAATTTATCTTAACCCTTAAAGTGCTATACTCAGTATAGTTTTGTGGTACATGATCCCTCAGTGCTGAATTGTTTGAGAAAAGAAATAAAAAATTCCACTCTACTTTTAAATTGCCTGTATTTTAATTAGGCTTGTATTGTCCATTTAATTTCAAAATACCGCTGAATAGCTGGTTGACCGGCATGCTGACTGCAATCCAGCATGTACATCGAACTCGTATTCAACATCATTTTTGGGCTCAAAAGCACTCACTGGTATTTCCAGTGCCATTTTCGCAGCTCCAGTAGACATATATACTTCAAAACTTCATAATCACTGTCATCAGCCAGTATTTGCCGAATGAAATCGTCATCTGAAGATGAACCACGTTGGTAGTCGGCCATTTTGGGTTGTCTGGGTGACCCTTATTTTAAACATGCATTGTTAAACCTTTCTTTATCACGTAAGGTTAAAACTACGACAGAATGCATGTTCCAGGGCCCAATGTACAAATCAAATTTAGTTTAACAACCATTCATGTCAATCCTAAGTATCCAGCTGTGTAAACAGTTGACTACCAGAAAAACGATGTCGCGACAAGCGTTTACGAGACCTCAACCTGCAGCAGGACTTATGTCGCAACAAGCATTTTAAGGGTTAACAGTTAAATAAAACATGTATGCTGTGCAGGGTACATTTTTAATATGTGCGACTTTAAACTAATTTGCGGGAGTTCTTGCACATCACTGCTTTCCAACGTCGTGAATTCGTCCAAACTTTGCGCGATTAGCGCTCTCGCGCGTCCTGGAAGCATCTCTGCAGACCGCTAAGAAGGGGTTCGATGTGATTATATATATATATATATATATATATATATATATATATATATATATATATATATATACGTATGCATTTTTTCCGACAACCCCACCTGTGATTTGTGATTTTGTTGATGCAACCAACACCAGAAGTGATTTTCCTAACCAACCCACCACTATCAAAATCAAAGTAGTTTGAAACACAACTACCTACAGAAGTTTTTTTGAAGTGCCGTCCCTGGGGCGGGGATATATGTTTTACTGGAACAGCCCTACTTTGCTTTAGTGTTACTCTTCTTCACTCTTTTTTCCCTGTTTCTCTCTGCAGACTCACTTTCCTTTTGAAAGAAAGCTAGTAGAGCTGTCCAAAGCTGAAGTCAATGACCAATACATTTGCCAAGAGATGCTTTATAACTTTATAATCTTCAAGGTTAAACTCATCTTGCAACAGCTTGAGTGCCTGTTTCCTTTTACTACTTTTCTCCAAATAATAGTATATGTCAATCAACAGACTACCAATATCTACTTCTAATTTATCTGCAGCCTTTCCTGCAACAAGGTGCATCAAATGACAGGGACAACCTGTTACATAAACTGATGGAGATGTTTTCAAGATGTAGGATGCAACTCCTTTATGAATTCCAGTCATAACTGATGCATTATCAGCAGAAAACCCCATACAGTTCTGCCAACTTATCTTATGTTTTTTCAACACATTGTCAAGCAAATCAAAAATGTTTTCTCCAGTGGAAGCTACCATCAATTCTGGTAAGGAAAGAAGAACACTCATGATTTTGCCTTTTTCATTATCAAAGTATCTAACACAGATAAGGTACAACTTTTGTCATCGTAATCACTACTCCCATCTGTAGCAACACTATATGGTCCAATTTTCATGGCCTCTGCTATTTTCTGTGAAGTATCTTTTGTTAAATACTGAACAATATTAGATGTTTTTGTTCTTGCACATGCATATTTTTCTGCAATTTTGGAATCTGGGAACATCTGTTTAAATAAAGGACCAGCATGGTCTGCTACTGCTAGGGGAAGTCCGTGTTCTATTAAGAACTTGGTAAATAACACCTCTGCATTTATAACACTTGTGTCTGTACTTGAATTTTGCTGTAAAAAGGCAGTTACTTCAGTAATTGAATTAGTGATATTGGCTAATTCGATGTGCTTCTTTGTTTTCAAGTGTTTATCCACATCAAATTTACCACCATGACTGATCATAAAATCCATTCCACAGAGCTTGCATCGAGCATGATGCTGCCCCAGACTGGAATGCTGTATTACGTCATCCATGTATTCACCTTTGAATCTTTGGAGGATTCTGGTTTTTGTCTTTTTCTGATCCATCTAGTTAAAATTATTTTTAAAATTTCTCCTCTCCTACACACTTAACAGAATCCATTCAACTAGACTTTTAGCGCCAAATAACTATAGACTGGTTCTGTGTCAAATATGAATCGCAACAATAAATCTGAGACCAAAGTTTCATAGTAGAAAACCAGTCTGTTTTCTTGGAAATATGCCCTACAAGCTGCTATAAATAGAATGTAATGTTAGGAAAGTACATGTACATGTAGGTCAACCGTGGACAACTGTACTGACTTTCAGCACACTAGCTATGGACTAGTTCTCTACCAAATATGAATCAGAACAACGAATTTGAGGAAATGGGTTTAAAAGTATATAACCAGTGTGTTTTCTATAAATAGAGCATAATGATAGTGTACTTTTGAAAAGTGCATGTAGGTCTAAGAGGGTCATGTGTACTCTTATACGATAGTTACACAGAAGCCTTCTCATCTGGAATATGATGTGTGGGATTAATGAGCTGTTAATAAAAAAACTAGAATACAACTTTTTATTGCTTTATTTGTATATTTTTAAAAAAAAATCTGTTTAAACGAAAAAGTGTAATCTATATACATGCGAGCGTAAGACGTAATTCAGTGAAAAATAGCGTAATGATTATGCCAAAAGCATAATGGTTGGCAGGTATGCAGGGTCCATGTTGTTTGTTCTACTGATTAGTCCTTACAAACTGCACAGACCCAGATCTGCCAGAGCATTATGCAATGGCAGATCTGGGTCTATGCAGTTTGCATTGGATGATATGCGAGTATATAAGGTAATTTCTTGGCTAGTTATGTATGCCAATATCAATTACAATGAGAATTTGTAAAGACTGCTAAAATAAATGGACTTTGATAATACATGATAAAACCAAGTTACCATAAGAATTAAATGAACTATATGTCAATGCTGTCTTTAATCAAAACCCTTCACTACACCTACCTTCCACTGTTTTGACTTCCACTTGTACAAAAGCTGATCCCTCCAGTTCACTGGGGATAACTACCTCTAGTGAACTCCTGGAGGAAGCCATGGTGTCCCCCTCTCCAGAGGCTATGTTAGTATTCTTTGTAACCTCAAATGACCCTCCTTGCCAGAACCGAGATCCCGCTGTAATGAGAATACTGGGATTATAATACACAATTTGCCAAAGTTAAAATAGTTCCCAAACAGTGGGAACATTTTTTAACCCCAAGGCCAATCCTGAGGGTTTATACTTTTACCAAGTGTTCTCAAAGTTTTATTTCAGAATGTATGATCATTAATTCCACATAATGAATAACATCTTAATCAATTTTGAAAGAAAACACTGCCAAAACTCAACTTTGATTTATTTATTTATTTGCGGAGTTAATGCCTGAAGACTTAAACAAATTTTGTGCAAATACTGTTAGGAGTTATGCAAAGTAATGTGCATATGACTTGACATGCATTTTTACTTGACCCTAAATAATCATGTATAAAACAGTATCAGTTTTTAACTGACACACTGAATTCAGATATTTTGACAAAGCTCACAAATTCACAATTCTTTAAACAAGCAAAAACTGGCTGAATTATACAAGAATATCACATTTAAATGTATTTGTTATTGCTTGTAATTAGTTATACTGTGTCAATTAACCTTACTTATCTCTTTACACAAGACCAACAGCTGGGCTACCAGCTGTTGCCTGGCAAGAGTGACTGCACAGTATTTTATAACACAGGTTTACTAGGTGGACGATAAAGAAGCAATGTCCCAGAAAGACAACTAAAATGTAGAGAATATATACAGCCAAACCTGTCTTAAGCAGTCACCTCTGAGAAGTAAAAAAACTGCCCTTGTAAGACAGGGACCTAAAAAAAGAATACTTAGGACTGGTGATAATACTGATTGCTAAATAACTCAAAAAGTATTGCTTGGATTTAGCTCAAATTCGGAAGTTAGCTTATTTGTAATATCAGCAGTAATTCTTTAAAATGTTACAATTTTGTGCAATTAGTAAGGATTTCCTAAGCATATGAAGGTAAGTGTGGCTTTAAGCAAACAGTGTAACTATTAATAAGGCCAAGGGTATATAAGGGTTAACTGGCAAGGTTGACAGATACATAACAAAACATTTTAAAATCTCATTAGTTTTTTCATTAAATATGATAGGCTAACAGCTCTTTTATTCCAGTTTCCACTGGATTAAAGAATTCTCAAAACATTTAATTAAGTGATATTTTGCATGGATCTGTTTTTAGTGGAAATCAGTTGTAATTATTGGTTATGTTATAAAATAACAATACACCTAATCTTATCATTATTCATATTGTAACTAATTTTTGAACTGCTTAAACATTTCTAATTGATTAGCAGAAATTATACCAATACATAAAAGCTGCAAAACAAACTGACCGAGAAAACCCTATAAAGACTTAACATTAATTTACCCAAATAAATGTCCTTGATCAGATGTATAATTTAGTTAATGAACACAAGTTTAAGGAAAATAAAAAATGCATTCATTAAAGAAAAGGATTAATTACTTATGAAAAACAAGAGTCCCTTGAAGGGACTTAGGCTCTACTGAGTGAAATGAATTTCCAGGAATTCAAGATAAGACCATTTCTTTCTTTGGCTTTTCAAATTAGCTGCTGTGGTGGACATATTGGATGTCAGATTGGCACCATTTTCATTTAGAACAAAGTAACATCATTAGAAGTTCTTTTTGGCCAAAACCCCATGTTATAATGACCATCCATTCAGAGGGAGTAGTGACAACAAGATTTTCACGACAGCTATCATCACAGCCATATTGGATGTATGACTGGCACCATTTTCATTTAGGACCAACTAGGTATCATAAGAGGTTTACTGGTGAAAAGCCCATGTTGATATAGCCATCCATTTGGGAGTAAAGATAGCATTATTTTCAAGATAGCCACCATGGTGGCCATATTGAGGGTTAGTCATTTACATTTAGGACCAAGCAGACACCATAAGAACTTGTCTGATGAAAACCCCATCTCAAAATGACTTTCCTTTTAAGAGTAGCTAAAACAAGATTTTCAAGATGGCCACATATTGGACGTCACATCAGCACCATTTTGATTTAAGATCAACAAAACATTATAATAAATCTTTTAGCGAAAACCCAATGATGATATGCCTATTCATTCAAGATTTTCAAGCTAGCCAGTGTGGCAGCCATTTTAGACCCCAAATCAGCACCATTTGCATTTAGTACCAAGTAGACCTCATAAGAAGTCTTTTGATGAAAACCCTATGTCAATATGACTTTCCGTTCAGGAGGAGTACGCGATAAAAAGATTTTCTTGATGGTTGCTGTGATGGCCATCTTGTACGTAAGATTGGCACCATTTTCATTTAGGACCAAGTAGACATCATAAGAAGTCTTTTAGTGAAAACCTCATGTTGATATGACCATCCAATTAGGAGGAATAGCAATAGCAAGATTTTCAAGATTGCCACTGTCTGGTCAGATTGGCACCATGTTCATTTAAGACCAAGTGGACATCATAAGAAGTCTTTTGGTGAAAATTCCACATAAATATAACTTTCTGTTCAGGAGGAGTTGCGATAAGAAGATTTTTAAGATGGCTGCCAAGACAGCAATATTGGACTTCAGATCGGCATTATTTTTATTTAGGACCAACTAGACATCATAAGAAGTCTTTTAGTGAAAACCCCATGTTGATATGACCATCCATATAGGAGGAGTAGCAATAACAAGATTTTCAACATGGCCATTGTGGTGGCCATACTGGACCCCAGATCAGCATCACTTTCATTTAGGACTAACTAGACATCATAGGAAGTCTTATTGTGAAAACTCCATGGTTGATATGACCATCCATACCGGAGAAGTAGCGATAAGATTTTCAAAATGGCTGTTGTGGTGGCCATATTGGACATCTGATCGGCACCATTTTCATTTAGGACCAAATAGATATCATAATAAGTCTTTTGGTGAAAACCCCATGTTGATATGACCATCCAATCTGAAGGAGTACTGATAAAAAAAAATTCTAGATCGCTGCCATGGTGGCCATATTGAATGTCAGATCGGCACCATTTTCATGTAGGACCAACTAGACATTATAAGAAGTCTTTTGGTGAAACCCCCATGTTTGTATGACCATCCATTTAGGAGGAGTAGCGATAACAAGATTTTCAAGACAGCCACTGTGGTGACCATATTAGATGTGCGAGTAGCACCATTTTCATCTAGGATCAACTAGACCAGGGGTCTCCAAACTATGGCTTTCAGGCCGAATCTGGCCCGCAGCTTAGATTTGTCCGGCCTGCAAAGTGTTATACTTATTTAAAACGATTTTGCATATATTTAAATTTTTCACAGTTGCTTCGGCCCGCAAACCCCTTTGAAAAATCCAACATAGCCCTCATCTTATAAAGTTTGGATGTGTAAAGTTTCATGGCATTATTCGAAGTAGTTTAGGAGGAGTAGCAATAACAAACTTGTGCTAACAGACAGATAGACAAGAGACCATCCCATAAGCTCTTCTGGTCTATGACCAGTAGAACTAAAAATTAATTAGTAACCTTTATATAAGTGTTCTGTAGGACCTAGTATCTCACCAGTGTTCATGTGCTTGTCAGTATAACCACTGTATCTGACTTTCATAAACTTACACACAAAATTTACTATTGTCAACCATATTATTAAATAGGTGAGACAAGCAAAACAGGAACTCCTCACATATCAGCACACAAACTTTAGACCTATAGTAATATATTTCAATTGAATACAGTACCTGATGTTAAAAATATGCGACTTTCGAAGATTTTATTAAAAAGCTTAAACTCTGTTCACACTAGTGAACCAAGATCTAAGCTTAAGCCGGTGCGACAAGCAAGAGACAGGAACTCCAAGCATATCAGTGTATAAACTTTAGACCTATTGTAATATTATACCAAAGTCTCAGTTGTATACGGAAACAGATGTAGAAGAGATGGGACTCTAAGAAACTTGAACACAAAACTTTAACATTGCTCACAATGATGAACAAAGCTTTCTACTTACTGCAGGCAAGACAAGTAAGACAGGAACTACTAGTATATCTACATATAAACTTTAGACCCACAGTAATATTAACCTAAAGTTTCAGTTGAATGCAGCCCCTGATGCAGAAGATACATTTCTTTCAAAACTTTAATGCAAAACTTTAAAATTGTCACCATGATGCTCAAGTGAGACAGGAATTCCTAGCATATCATGGCATTTAGACCTAGAGTAATATTATCAGAGTTTCACATGAATGCAGGAACTGATGTAAAAGATGCAACTTGCACGAACTTTAATGCAAAACTTTCAACACTGCTGACGGCAATAATGCAGTTGTCACAGGTGGCAGAAAAGTGACTGATATATCTTACCATGCTTATGCAGGTGAGACTAAAATGAACACACACATGTGTAGCAAATTAAAAATAAAACTCTACATTCCTAAAAAAGATTTTTTAATATATAATCTGTTTCAGCTATTAAAAATTGAGAAAATCTGAACAAAGCACAAATTGTGTTATTACCAGACTTGTAACTTAGATCCCCCAAAATGGTCTTTCCCACTTTTTTCAAACGCCAGTTTTGCCGTAGTTTTAAAAGCTCAATGTGAAACTCGTTCTGTGGTCTGGTTCCCATTTCCTGCTGTGACTTTTTCAATCTTTCAGCACCAGCTAACAATACACTTGCTGCAGACTGCAGACCCTGAAAAGTTAGAGATAAGTTACACAGATAATTGTGAGCCAGAAGTCTGGTAAGTGAGATCGCACAATATGTGAATAATAATAGTACAATCAACTCTCAACTTTTAGCAGAACTCAAGCTATTTGCAGAGAAACCATTTTGTTTCCTCAGATCATGGTGACCTTTACCTTTAACCTTCAAGTACTCAAATCATTTGGCTGTTTTACATCTTATATGGTACCAATCTGTATGCAAAGCACATCTCCAATTTATAGCACAGGAACCCAATTGTTAATAGATGAATGTACAGACAGACATGACCATAACACTATATGCTCCACCTTCGGTTATTATATGAAAAGATTATATGTGAGGTCCCAGTTCTGTATGAATGATGTCAAAGGGTGTGTAAGTGAGGTCCCCGTTCTGTATAAATAATATAAAAAATGTGCATGTGAGGACCCTGTTCTGTGTTAATATCAAAGGGTCCAATTCTGTACAAATAATTTCAAAAGTGTATATGTGAGGTCCAACTCTATGAAAAATGGCAAAAGTGTGAAAGTGAGGTCACATATATGAACGTCAATTTCAAATGCTACTACATCGATGTATTCCTACAATTGCGATGCAATATGAATTCAGACATTCTGGGAGTAGTACAGATATCGATGCAGCATATCATCAGATAATATATTGTATTGCTTACAAATATATATAAATCTTTACACCTCTGATGTTCACAAAACAACACATTTTATGATCCATTCATGGACAATTTTCAATGTATATGTAATAGATCCTGTATGTGTTCCTCAAAGCCAGCTGCAGGATGGGGACTGAAAGATACTTCATTTGAAAGTGATTTTTTTCCAATGATTTCTTCAAAAAGTAACTTAACCTATGTGAATTATGAAAGGAATTTGTACAGTCTCTGCAGTGCTAAAAAAATCTGATAGCCCGACACCCGAGGCCTCTCTGATTTCAGATCGGGCCTCTCCTATATTCTAAGTGAAGTCCCCATCGGGCTTGTAACAAAAAATCTAATTTTTGCCAGAGAAAACTTTGATTGTGCTAATGAAATGTGGAATTTTATATTCAAGTTGTTGAAAGACTAGTAAATTATTAATATTTATCCCCATTTATGCCCCTTACCCTTATGAAGATTGCCTACTTACCATACTTCTACAAAAGCATTAAACTTTAAGTACAAAGCCAAGCATGTGACCTTTGAATGGGGAATAGATTGCCTGGATTACCAATAATTAGTGCTCACTTGGCTTTGACATAAATGTAATTCTACCAGTGGTAAGACAAAAATGCAGCTTGTTATGCCATCTCTGGTTTCTCTTCACAATGAATTAATCTTTTGCTCTGGTTTTCTCTATACAGCAAGGGAATATTCCATGAGTAAACAAAAACCTAAAGCCTTGTAGGCAAAACACTTTACAGAGGGGCTGAGACCAACTAAACCAGATTGTTGAGCATGTGTTGTAAAAGACACACGGCAATAATCATTTATTATGCCGTCTACCACACATACCGTTTTATAGTTTAAATCTACCGCTTTGAAAATGAACTGATTTTTTTTTTAAAATTGAAAAAAAAAAAAAAAACCACCCCACCCCCAAAATGATAATTTTACTCTTTCTATCCACACATTAAAGAAACCAGTCAGAACCAGTCTATTGGCGACCGGAACTGTTCCAGCTGTCATTGTGACTAGTGCAATAGTGCGTGGCTTAGTAATCAGATTAAGGCTAACATGTGTATACAGCAAACTGTTAATTGATTACCTTATTGTCGAATCTGGAGAGTTTAGGTCAAATGTGGGATGCTTTTTGAGGTGTTTTAAGTAATAAAGGGATCAAAGGTGGTCCATAATGACTTCTGAGTGTTTGATTAAAAAATGACAGTCCTTTGGCAGAGGTGAGATAAAAAGGAAAGACCGACCAAAAAAATGATTTTGGCAGACACATGTAAGTAATGCAACACTGGTTAAATTTATTAAGCGGTATATATGAACAACATCAAAAGTGAAAAGAGAAACTGTATAAAGACATGCTTCAGATGCTAATGAACATCAACACTGCTGATCCAATGAGTAAGGAGGACACTGATAGAGCGATTGGAAAATGGTAGACATCAAGACCTGGAGGAAAACATTGCTTTATGTGAAATATTTTGAGATCTGAATAAACACACAAGTCAATTTAATACGATTTTGTTTATTTCTTTTCATATTTAAAGTACAGTAATTGCAATGTTGTGTGACAAATAATAGTAAAAAATAGGGCCCTTTTGGGCACATGGAATTTGAATGACGGCTTGAGGAATTTGAGCCAGGGCTTGTATTTTTTTAAAGTCACCAGCCCTGGGCCTGAGTCTGAAATTTTTTTCTTTGAGAACTGCTCTGAGAATATGTACCCAATCACATTAACATTATGAAAATAAACTTCGCAACCTTCTGAATCCAGCCCTTTTAGAATGACAAAAAATGTTGTTTTTCCACATCTTTATATATCATATAGATAAGGGGAAGAAACTCTTACCAATTACCTCCTCTTCTACCCATATACTGATTGTTCTCCAGTTTAAGCTTGAATAATGCAACAGCTAACATTTTTGGGATGGGTGGGAGGGCTTAAAGTTAATGTGATAATGTAAGTATTCTATGAGAAACATAATTTCCTATTAACTATTTACTCTGTCGAATACATTTTCCAATCTGTCAAATACATTGCGAATCACCTTAACATCTGGAGAACATGTAAGAGAAGGAGGAAATTCAAGAGCATCCAACCTCTACCACAATCACCTCTATTAACACGAAGACAGTACAACCAGAAACAGATTCTGAGCACAATTATTGTGCGGCATTAGGTTTGGGACAAGGGTGTCATTTTATCAAAGAAAAGTTTTCCAGGCAAATCCAGCAAAAGCTATAAACTCCATGCCAGGAATGGACTTTGTGCTGTCATGAATGGGGCCTGGTGATCGTCTGGCCAACCACCAGAGTCACAACAAGATTCAACTCTTATCTCTTCAAAGCCAGATTGCAAAGGTAGAAATTGAAGAAAGTCGACTGTGCATGCCAGCAGGCTGCCTCCATGATATCTTGAATTGAAACATTGTACTCAAAAGTGAGACTTGTCTAAACTGCTCAAATTGCATGAAGAGGAGACAGAGATGGAGCAAGTCTGCCACTGCACTGAGAATGCCAGCTAGATGAAGAAGCTCTCTTGCTGAGATAGATATCTTGATAGGGATCGATTCTAAAAGTTCAACGATCTGAGTAATGAGTTTGGCAGTAAGTCAAACAAGGTTGAGATTAGTCAGGAATTCCAAATGAAGATGGACAAGATCTCACTTGTCCCTGCTCTCAAGAAACCCTAAATGACAATGAAGGGTGTGGAGGTGGTTCATGTCTAAAACCAGAACTGAAGTTACCAAAACGTTTGTATAGTAGTACATCTTCTACTGCTGTCACTGTAGAGGGTGATGATACAGTCCAAGGTTTGAGCCTTCATTCAAAAGGAAGAGTGTGGAATTGATACAACATCCCACAGTAACCAAAGTGAAGATACTTGTGAGATATGGATGGAGATGTGAAATTACACATCTGTCAAGTTGAGGCTGTTCTCATATTCATTCCATTTTACTGACACCCATACTGACTGTGCCATCTCTATTCTGAACTTCAGAGCTGCAATGAACTGATTCAGCCAACTCAGGTCCATGCACCAGGAAGAGTCTAGAGTAAAAGCCATGGGAGTTTGACTTTCAAACAATCTCCACTGTGTGCTTGTAGAGCAGAATCTCTATCTACTTCTGTAAAATGTCCACCTTCATAGGGTCATTTGAAATGTCCATAATGGAAGGGGATGACGAAATGGGTAGGGGGCTGAACAAATGAGATCCACAGCCCTTTCAAAATGACTCAGATCACCCATTCATTGCCGGGGAAGAGGTTGATCCAAGTCTGCTCAAACAGAAGGAGTCTAGCACACAATGGAAAAATGCCAGCAGATGTGAGGGACAAATCATTGATGGGTACCTGTAGCTAGGTTCCCTCTCCCCTCTCCCAAATTATCTGCAAAATTGTGGGGCTCATGGCCACTTAAGTTCACTTGGTTACTAAAGAACTGTTGCTGCTATGACATATTTATCATGTCCTTTTGCTAATGATCATCCTCCCTTTGAAGCTGTGCCTGATGTGGCTAAAATGTGGAAGGGGTGGGCAAGGAGAACTGACGAGGTAACTCCAATGATGCCTGGTTTCTGCCTTCACCAATGCTCCCCCTAAATAGAATGGGTGAACTAAAAGGGAACGAGCACATAGCCACCATATGATGTGGTTACAGTGAGGAAGGGTGCAAGAGGTTATCTAGTTTCACTAAATCCAAATTACTTAAGGCCATCAAGAGCACTGGCTATTGTAATACGTGCCATGGTCTCAAATTGTATCTGAAAGACGACCAGTGATTTCAGTGATTATCTGTGACTGTGGGAGAATCCTGAAAGATGGGTGTTAATCTTCCCAATCAGTGCTGACTGAAGCCTTCACCTCGTAGGCCCGATTCACTGCAGGTGGGGGAGTGCACTTGGCCAGCAATGAGATGGTATATTTCTTCACAGCCTTAATGCTAAACTCTATCTATTTCATAATTGGATCGGAGTGCACTGGCAAATTAAGGCTGTCACCACCTTCAATGGAAGGGCTATCCTTTCCATATTTTGGTACAACATCACCAATGAAACTGATTATGTCACATCCTACCCATGTGAGATACCTACAAAGCAAGTAAGCCATCAAACCTGGGTCTGTCATATCAAATGCAGTATATGGCTCTGACAGAGAATGTTTTGTCAATGCAGACAGCTGGGCTGCTGCAATTTATGATAAGCTGTGATGACTGGCTGGACAGCTAGCAAGGTGCAAAAAGCCAGCATGACTGGCATGGTGTGGTTGGCCAGAATGGGCTTCTGTACAGATGGACCAGACAGTTGGAATACTGTAACCAGACATAGCAGACAGAGCGGTCAAATGAACTGCAGTTTCACACTCAATTATCAATGATTTCTGATCATATAATCTGATGACAGGCTGGCTGGATGGGCTGCTTGGCAGTTGGATAGCTGTTATGGGTCTGGTGAAAGGTAGAGGCTGGCGAGATTGGTAAGTAACACCATGCACCAGGTCTTACAGGCACCAAGGCCATGCATGAATATGCAGGAGGTCCTATGCCCAGTGGACTGCCATATAAATTAAATATTTTTTCCAATATTCTCAATATTCCCTGTTGAGAGGCATGATGAGAGTCTCAAAACAAAATTCTGAGACTTTAGCAACTTGGAAGTAGTTAGTTGGATCAACCGCTGCATTTCTGACTCCAGCAGCAAGTGCACTGTCTGAAGTGATGGTTGCAGTTGGCATGGTACAAGGAATCGTAACCAGGGATGGGGGTACAATCACAGAATCCCCAACAATGTTAGCCATGGACTTTGTATACAGGTTAAAAATGTCTGTGTGGGACGATTTAGACCTTCATTTTTTTTTCTTTGCCCCTTAACTGTTTCTTCCAACTGTTGGACCATGTCTCTTCCATCAACAGGTTGCAGACAAAACAAGTGTTCTATGACCTGTGTTTGGCACACATGAGGTATATATTGCATGTGTCCTTGGCAACCTTGAATTGTTTGCAATTCTTGCACCTATATTTCACCGGAAAGAACAGAGAGGAGAAAAAAAGTACAAAATGTAATAAAAATTCACCAGCAACGTGCAACTAACTAAGAGAAAACACCTAGAAAGAAACCTTAAAATAAATATACAACAGTGTCTACTAGTCAAGACATCACAGCACGTCAATATGTGCAACTTGTCAGTTGGAGGCAAAGTCCACTCTGACTTAAAAAATATGAGAAATATCACCAAAATATAAATAGCAATAAAGTTACCATACAGAGTAACAACACTGAAACTCTATACATCCCCCATCTTTGTAGACAGATAGCTACAAAATGAATGAATTGCAGAAGGCATAATCATTCATTTACAGTACTAATCAAAACCTTAAACTGGAGAACATACTGTACATGGGCAGTGGCAAAGGGAAATAATCTAAGAATGTCTTCCCTTTGTCAATTTGATATATAGATGGGAAAGGCAAAATTTTTCATCTTTCAGGGAAGCTGGATTTGGGAGGCAGCAGAGTTTATTTTCCAAGTGGTAATGTGATTGGGTAATGTATTTGACAGAGATATTACATATATCACTGGCCCATAATTAAATCTCTGGAGTAACATATCAATGTTCACTAAGTTATTGTAAGGAATAATTAAGAGAAACAAATAATCTTCCTTCATTTGCAATAGTGCTAAAGGAATCTTTAAAGCATGATTCAGATAAGATAAGCATACATACAACAAATGTAAATTTTACAAACTTTGCATAGAATATGCATTTGACTAGTGTACAAATAAACTAGCTTTTTGTTGGGATATTACTGGAAATTACCCGATATAGTTTGTTCAGCTCAGCATCGTGAATGATATCTGCACCTGTAGCTCAGCGAATTTTCACATGAGCTTCTCAAAGTGTAGGTAAAATTACCAAATTCATTTTACGCATGAATGATTTCAACACCATTTGAATCAACATACAGAGCAACACCACTCATTCAATACATGCTGAAAAAGAATGGTCTGTGTACATGTGATCCTCCATGTTGGTCCTGGAGTCATGGAAGAGTCCATTTTTGATACAGGCCTGAGTGGTTATGGAAGGCGTTATGTGCTACAGGTAAACAAACATTGTCTATATCATCTAGTTGTCTTTAAACTATTTAAAATGTCGATTTAATGTTTGTTAATGATATTATTTGTGTAATGAGTGTGCGAAACAATTTTACCTAGATTGCAAGATGCTCACATGAAAATTCATTGAGCTACAGACATGGACATCATTTGCGATGCTGATCTGAACAAACTAAAGTATGCATTTGAAATTATGAGCATAAATAAGCCAAAGCAATAAATTCTACAAATATATGATATATTTTGTTAAACACAGACATGTTGCATTTTATTCCATTTTTTGTGTTTCTTATATGGAAGGGTTCAAGATAAAAAGATATTCTATCTCTATTTATATATCTTTAGTTATATATTCATCTTTATGGATTCAAAGACAGTGTTATTTACATTGGAGACTATGAAAAAGTGTGGCTTGTTATCACCACTGTGCTTAATGATGTGAAAGTCACAGAGAGGCCCATACTTGTACGAACAGACAGACAGCAACAAGGAGAGGTACAAACAGGCAAATTAAAGCAGTGAGATACTTTTAAGGTATAAGCAGTGGTTGCAAAGTAAGACCATAGTGGATACAATTATAACCACTTTTTCATACGAGACCCCCTTTACTTAGCTGAACAAAAAACATACATAAAAGGGGAAGTAAAAGACTTTAACATTGAGATTAATGTATGGTGTGGACAGATGTATGGACATGCACACTGATGCCAAAGTCATTGGCATGTTGAGCTTCCACCAAGGAAGGCTTGACAAATTACGGTGACAACAAACAGCAGCAGTGTTTCAGATCGGTGTCGCTCTTTGGACAATCCCAAATTTGGTACATTTTGGATATATTTGTCACTGATGTCAGATTGACTGATACACAAAACCTCATTTGCTCAGTATAATTTGTTCATAGGTTTAATTCAGAGTCAGGAATGGATTTGGAATGTGAATACCAGAGAACACATGATCTCCTCAGACTGACAGGCTGGTATTTAACAGAATCTCTAGAACTACAAATGTCTTTGAGAAAAAGCCAATCAGTCTTCAATGACTTCATGAGAATCATCTATTTGATTATCTAGGACCCTTACCACTTAAATTATCAGCACAGACTCCACAGAACTTTCTGGATGCAGTTCAATAGAGATTAAATATTAAAAGCAAAGCTAATATTATTACAAAATTAAACATCAATTCATAAGCAGCACAAAAACATATTGTTTAGAATGTCTTTATGAATTTTTTATACTGCAATTTAAAATTGAAGACAAACAATTTTTGTGAGGACACATTTTATGACATGACTCTAAATATTATGACTGTCCTGAACGTTTGGCATGCTTTAGGACCATTGTTCTAACATCAGGCTGAACCACCTGAAACATTGAGCTATATAAAATTCATCCTCTTATTTTATACATAATATGAGGTTGTGATTGATATAAAAGAAATGACATGAATGAACAAGCTACCTTTTTCTTGGCCATCAGCTGTATGGCAGACTTAGCCTCAGGAGCGTCTTGGGACACATGATCTAACAACATGTAACGTTTCTCCTTGGAAATGTTAAGGACATCCAGCAACACACTCATTTCTGTCAAGGCAGCCCTATCAAAGTGATAAATGAACTAGACATGGAAGCCATACAAATTATCCACATTTTCATAGTATTATCAAAGAAATTGTGACTTTTAACCAGTAACCCCTCCCCTCATTTCTTCTGGGATTGCATTCATGATCTGAAACTTTGTTGTCATAGACTCATCCTCATAAACCATCATACCAAATATGATCACTCTCTGTTAATCAGTGTAGACAGAATTAGGATTACACATATACAATCCCTCCTGTCAGACTGTATTCATGATTCAAGCATCCAAAACCTTCCGTCATATGGCTCAGGCCAACCAGGGTCAGCTGCCTCAGTGTGTCTTTGGGAAAGGCACTTAGCTCCCATTTTTCCTCAACACAATATAGCCAATAATGCATTGAAAGTCAAGTTTTTTAAAGAAAAGAAAAAAACAAAAACAATCATTGTCATCTAAAAAATTTTAATGTAGATCTACCCTTGGGAATACAGTGAAACTTCATCCTTTGGTTATATTTTAAAAATGCCAGGATAGATCTATCCTTGGGAATACAGTGAAAATTCATCCTTTGGTTATATTTTTAAAATGCCATGATTTCATAGATGCACTTCAAATAATCTCTTACTCATGACAACAAGAGTATCATGAATGATACATTATACATCAGCCGAGTGTATAATAGTCCTTTATAAGGGGGCACTAGTATAGCAGAGTTGATTCTGGAGATTATTGACAAACAGGTCGCAATGACCTGGACCTTTGGTCAAGATATGTGGTCTTGAACTAAAGTTTTTGTGCAAAAACCATGACTTTGACCTTTACATCCCAAAATTAAGGCTTCATTATGCCATCTTTATGTCAGGAACTTATTCTATAACAGAAGTTATTGTGTAAAACCCATATTTCATTGAATTATAATGACCCTGACCTTAGACCTTTTGACCCTAAAATCAAAAGGCCTTTCCCATACCTTAAGTGCAAACCCTTCAAATACTTTGGTCAATATAAATTGTCTATAACTAAAGTTATTATGCAAAACCATTTTTCTTCAAGTCACTGTGACCTTTGACCTTTTGATCCCAAAATAAATAGACTTCTTTCTTACCCAAAGTCTAAGCCATCCACAAACTGGTGAAGGTGCATGGTTGAGAACTGAAATTTTGTGCGGAAACTATTTTTCATTTTTCTGCCAGTGATCTTGACCTTTGAGTATTTCACCCCCAAAATCAACCGGCTTCTACCTTGCTCCAAGCACAATCCATCCACAAAGTTTAGTCCAAGTCTGTGATGTAGAACTGATGTTATTGTGCAAAAACTATTTTTCTTCTTTCAGTCAATTAGCTTAATCTTTCGCCGTTTTACCCCAAAATAAATAGACTTCTTCCTTACCCCAAATGCAAGGGATCCACAAAGTTTGGTCCTGATCTGTGATGTAAAACTAATTTTGTTATGCAGAAATGTAGTTTGATGGTGGTGGGGGAGACTAATTTGAATTATGTAATAATTACCTGCTATTATAGCCCAATTCCCTTAGCTACTGAGCAATCATTTTCATTGAAAAGAAAAAGAAAATCTGCAACTGAGACAGCAGATTCAGCCTCAGCGGCAATTTCCTGGGATCACTGACCAACAGGTCTTGGAGATCAATGAACCACAATCACAGGGGTTACAATATGAGCCATGACTTGGAAGTCCTTACTCAGTGAAGAACCTGAAGGATTATTCTGAAAGGTGGGAAAGTGATGGCGTACATTCAATCCCACCTCAGACAGAATGCATCCACTGCCCATGCATTCAGGTCTGACAATGAAGAGATATAAAGAGGAAGCTTGTTGTTGAACCTCATTGTAAACAAATCTACCAATGCCTTTTCCACTGATAAAAAGGTGTCTCTGCTACCGACTGGTGTAGAGACTATTCCACAAGGACTGCTCACCCCTGTCTGGACAAGCTGTGTGCCAGAAAATTCCTCTTGCTTGGAATGTGGCAGACTCTGAGAGTGTTCTTCTCTGAATATGTCCAACAGAGTAGGTTCCAGACTTCGCAGCAGAGGATAGGGCATAAGTCCCCCCCCCCCCGATGACTGAGGTATGACTGACGTGGGGTCCATAGTGACTATGATGCCATCTTGTACGGTTGACACAGCCTTGAAGTGCTAGAAAAACAGCCTGCACTTCTAGATAGTTGATGTGAAGGGAAGATTTCGCCAGTAACCACAGGCCCTGCATGACTACTCCCTGGGACTTTAGGTTAGCACCACAGCCTGATTCTGAGGCACTGGTGTAAAGGAAGGATTGAAGATCTGGAGCGTAAATCGGAACTCCAGTCAGAACCTGCCCTGATTTTTCCACAAACTCAGAGGGTGAAGAAGCAAGAACTAGAGGGTCGCATATGAAGCCTTCCATGGGGAACTAAGTTCACTGCACATTTAAAGTGTCCAGGAGAGAAGGTAGAGATAAGCAGACAACAAAGTATTTCCATCAATCTTGCTAAGAGAGCAAGGATTTGCGAGATCCTTTTGGGAGGAACATGGACAATTCCTTGACAGGTGAGGCAATTCATCCCAATGTAGATTTAATTCTGAGAAGGGATCAGATCTGACTTCTCCAGACTGGGGATTAGGCCTAGACAAGTCACTGTCTCACAACCGAGTGACAGATCCCTCAGAAGGGCACATGTAAGAACAATATGCATCAAGCAGCTATCAAAGTACTTGAGAATGGAAAACCCTAAGAACCTTAATGAGCCATTATTACACCCATCACTCTGGTGAAAGCTCTGGAAATGGAAGCTAGGCCAAAAGGAAAAGCCCAAATTGGAAGATCTCCTGTCCCAGACAAAACCATGAAACTTTCCTGTGGGCTGCAAAGATGGGGATGTGAAGACAAGCATAATGGAGGATCTATGGAGACTGCCCAGTTGTTCAGCCTGATAGCATTCCTGACTGAAGGCAGCTGTCTCCAGCTTGAACCACTCTTCCAGAAGGAATTTGTTCAAAGGGAAAGATCAATGAGGAGTTTTTTTTTAAAAAAAAAACATCCCACATCCTCTTTGAAACTAACACCCGGGAATTAAATCCTGGACACTGTATGTTTTTGCCATTCCTGAGAAGGGTGTACACCTCTTCCTGTTAAAAAACAAACTAGGAATCCTTGAAAGTGGTAGCATATCCTGGAAGCATAGCTGGTAACTCTCCCTTATTGTGTAAAGGACACTTGCATCATCCAAGTGGTCCAACCAAGCCTCTGAAAAAAGGCTTAATCTGCCACCTACTGGGATGCGGGGAAGAGGAGTACTTGGCTGGAAAGGGTGCGACTCCCTAGGAGTGATTGTCTCATTCCTTAGGGAAGGATAGACTTCCTCCCCTGGCCCCTACAGCCACCTCGTCACGAGAAAGATAACAGGAAAGGAGTTTTAAACTGGGACTGATTTCAGTTCTTATAGTTTCCCTGCTTAAAGCTTTGATGAGGGGGAACCATGGACCTTTCGGAATGAGGATGTTTCTTAGCCAGTTTAGCAGGGCCAAGTACCGCAACCAGGAACCGGTGTTGCTAATCTCTCAGATCTTGAGAGGTCACTGTAGGGATTAGAATAACATCTCTGTATAAAGAAAGGCAGCCCTCAAAAGTTTCTTTTTCAGAGATGCTGCCAGGATTTTATCAAAAGGGGGGAGCTCCCCCCTTGTCACCAAAATAAGAGGGGAGTAGAAAACAAATGAGGGGGAGGAGGAAATGGCCATAGTTCAATATTTACATAACACATAAATAGATGTCGCTTTCTTTCTTCCTGCTCCACTCTTTTAAAGCTCTATTGAAATCAAAATCCTTAAAAGATGTCTCCCCTAGCTGTATAAGCATTACTCTGTTTAGTGTTTCAAAGCTTAATCTGTTCTTTATCTGTGTATGAATATTGTTCTGTGCTGAGAACTCAACTTTCACAATCTGCTTTCTGACGGAACATATGCATAGCTAGCTAAGCCAGCTTGAACAAGTTGGGAAACTGTTCTTTATGGTTGTTATGTACAATTTCCCACAGCTCATAGGTATTGTCACTTGGATATATCTGCTCCAAAATAAGATTTTTCACTAACAGGAGCTCTGCCAAAGTTTCACTTCCTTAAATCAGTCCTTTGTTGACAACTATGGCAGATTTCTTATATGTTCCATAATGCTGTGTAAGGGTTTTAAGTCCATCAATCCCAGTCTGATGGTTTGGACAGAGGTATTTTGATCAACTAAATATCCTTACTTTCTAATTTCTTTGTAGATTCTTATTTATTCAATTTTTATGTTAACCCTTACAGTACCATATAGTTTTGTAGAACAAGATTCCCTCAGGGCTGAATTGTTTGAGAAATGAAAATTGCACTCTACTTTTAAACTACCTGTATTTTAATTAGGCTTGGTATTCTGCCTTTTCAACATTTAATTTCGAAATACAGCAGAATTAGGGGCTGATCGACATGCTGTCTTTTATTGTCCATCCAGCATGTACATCGGACTCGTATTCAACATTATTTTTGGGTTAAAAGTCACTCACTGGTATTTCCAGTAACACATTCCAATCTCAAATTTCATATACTTCAAAACATTAAAAATCATTGTCATCATCACTATCATCAGCCAGTATTTGCCAAACGAAATAGTCATCTGAAGATGAACCATGTTGGGAGTCAGCCATTTTGGGTTTTCTAGGTGGCCCTTATTTTAAACAAGCATTTCTAAAACTTCCTTGATGAATGCAAGGTTTAAACAGGACAGAATGCATGATCCAGGGCCCAATGTGCCAATCAAATTTAGTTTAACAACCATTCATGTCAAGCTGAAGTACTCAGATGTGTAAACAATTGCCCACCTGAAAAAAGACATGTTGGGACAAGCACTACGAGAGCGCTACTGACGGCACGACTTTTGCTGCGACAAGCACTTTAAGGGTTAACAGTTAAATAAAAATTATACACTGCGCAGAGTACATTTTTATATGCTCAACTTTAAACTAAAATTTGTGGGAGTTCTCATGCATCACTGCTTTCCAAGTGCGTGAATTAATACAAAATTTGCACAATTTGCACACTCGTGCAATCTGGCAGCATCTCTGTGGAGGGGTATCAACATGATCCCTTCCCCAAGACCGGTCTTCAAAACTGGAACCCTGTTTCCCAAAGGGACTCAATGGAAATATACATCAAAAGGGATTATTGAACTGATCCCTTCCCCATCACCTGTGGTCAAAACCAGGTACCTGGACTGAAGACCCGTGTTCAATGCCTGACACTTGGTGAACGTCGCTTAGGACATCACCCAGTGACTGGCGCCTGTTGACTCGGTGCCCAGTGACAGACCTACAACTGTCATTTGATGCATTCCCCTGCACCCTGCATCTAGTCACCAGGCAATGACTGGTCAGATGATGCAGACGTTATAGGGGAATCTCTGTTTAGAGAACCCGACTACAATGAACAAGAGCTCTTTTATTTAAATCAAGGTCTACTTGAGCCAGATGATGACTGCACTTCCCTTGCATTGAGAAGATGGGGCTTGCTATTGGGGGCTGGCAACTTCCCTAAACCAGAAAGTGCCAACGATTCCTCCCTCTCGAGAGGCAACACCTTCCTATCAAGAATCAGAATCTCCCCCTTAGTGAAAATGGGTGACTTCCTGATCCCAGAAATCTCGCTAATGGAAGCTGGCAACTTCCCTACATCGTGAAGTGCCACAGACCCCTCCTGGGAACAGAGGGGATCCTCCAGAGATGAAGAGGAATAAACAGGACCCATCTTCTTTGCCCTATATGCCCGGCGACTTTTTGGTAAGTCCCAAACCTTGTCAGTCCAAACAAAACAAATGGGGCAGCCATCTTGTGTACACATGCCACGCACGCTAAACTGGTGGGGGGGGGGGGGGTCCTGTGCCCTACTTTTCATGCCCACATTTACCAACATCTTGAGGCATTACTGATTGCGGAAAGGAATATAATAAAACAATAAACCAGAACAATTGGGTATGAATTACTTTCCCTGCCACCACTTACTATTTGAGGGATGAAAGAAAAGAAGCACTGTTTTGCTGGCAATGTATAAAACCCCTCAAAATCGACTAAAAGTGACACAGATACACACAAGTAAAGCAAGGACTGGGGAGAAAATAACAAATACAACACAAAAAGGATATAATTGACAGTAGAATTGCCAAAAGACAACAAAATAATGAAGTGTTGAGTGCCTAAGAGACACATGTAGAAATGCACGTAGTCCAAGAAAAAGAAGGATGATATTCCACCAGTTGAAGTGGACTGAGGTATCAGACTGGGATCATTTTGCTTTCTATTCTAGACATCAAATTACTAATTGGAGGGAATAATGTTCTTAGACTGGGGACTAATAATAGCAAGTTATTTATCACTGCTATTAAAACCATTTTTCTTCTTTAAGTCAAAGTGACTATACAACCGTTTTTCTTCTTTCAGTCACAGTGACTATGACCCCAAAATCGATTAGCTTCTTCTTTACCCCAAATGCAACCTAATAGCAGATGGTAGAGAACTCAATTTATCATGCAGAAACGAAAATGGATAGACATCATAACTTGGCAAGTGTATAAAAAGTATAAACTCAGAGGAATAATTGGGAATTTGGACTCTGACAAGTACAGCTGTCATTACAAAAATTTCTTTAGCACTGAATTATATGAAATGAAGTTGAACTGAGCACAGTTTTGCATTCAGATGTTGAAACTGTTATTATTTGTTGAAACTCCTGGCACTGAAAGAACAAAAGAATACTATTAAATGTTAAAAGTCCATGTTAGTAATTTTTCTTTTTGCTTTGCTGAAAACTTTTGAAGTATCCAATTTTTGCATGCTGCTAGCTAATACTTAATTTATTATATTTCATGCAGAATAGACTCTATGAGCCTTTATTCTATCTCACATCTTTTAAAATTGCATTACACTGCATATTAGTTTTAGAGATGCAGGCTGATTTACTTAAGCTTGTTCCTGATATTGTCCCATGGCCATAAAGAAGGCTGGACTGCAGCTTTTGATGCTTCCTCCTCTGATTCTTTCTCCCCCTCTGATGTAGGCTTACCCTTGTCCTCACTCTCATCTTTGTAAAAATCTATCTTGTGGGCAAGCTTTGCCAAGTTTTCTGACATGGACAAGGGGCTGCAAGATATAAAAAAAACCAGCAACCTGACAAATTGCTAAGCTCCACTTAACTACCATTATCTGTGATTCAATCGTTGTTTATTCTAAATTCCAACTAACCACCAACCTGTCAAATAGTGGAATATGTGACTCTGAATTGATAAATGAACTATTATTACAACAGAGATAACCAATGCCTACTCACAAACATAGCACTTCACATAAAATTAAAGTTTCTTATTTTCACAATTAATCCCATATGAAATAGTATTATTTGGAGTAGAAACTGAAAATTTCATTAATACTTGGAGTAGTTACTGAAAATTTCATGAAAACTGTTAAAACATTGAAGTTATAGCCATATGAAGTAGTATTTTATATATAGTGGCAGTCAGCTAGGAGATGGGTTTAGAATCCGAATATACAACAAGCTTTCAATGTGTCTCTGATTACATAATGTCTCACACCTTCGCCAGTGATAGTTTTGGTTGGTGGTGCATAGGTATCAGCAAATGTCAGAGTTTTACTGACATATGGCGATAAGTTAATTATGCCTGGAGTGCAAAACTCATCCGACTCCAAGGCAGCTTGCTTTTCTGAAGGTTAGACAGTTAATTTCATCATATAAAATGTACAAATTTCAAATTATTGTAACACAATCTTTCATCTAAGTCCCATGACATTTTGATTATAACTCAAAAAAGTCCTCTTAGATAAAAGTTTCAAAGGAAAAACTTTGATTTTAATGATAATACTTACTCAATCATAATACCGTAGGAGTACTACCGCTACCTCACAAATCCAGCCCTCCCAGGGTAAAATTTGTAGCTATGGAAGCTAATAGTTGTCTGCGCACTCAAGTGGCAGTCACACAGTGATCTCCCCTTGATAATGGGATTGGTGTCAAATCCCATGTAAACTTCAGTTATTACTGGAGAGGAATTCTCGCTCTCCTAGTAGGATTTCAATATGGAGAGGTTGTGCAGGTATATCCATATTATGATCAGGTAAGTATTATCGTAGAAACATATTTTACTTTAAATATTTGTTTCTTCTTCATATACATTACCTGATCATAATACCTTAGAATAGGTAAGAGGTGGATGGAGTTACATCCCCTTACCCTGGAGAGGCCATCTCTGGTTCCCTAATGTATGTGAGGCAGCTTCTAGATTGAAAACCCAGCTGGAGTATTGACTATATATGCCGAGACACAGCTTTAGGAAAAGGGAAAATTTGTTTGTCCCGCAAATCCAGCCGAAGCCGTCTGACCGCATCCTTAAGAAGCTGCCTAATGACCCCTGCTGGGATGAAAGACCCCTGAGGTAGAAGTTAGTGAAAATTGACTCTGATCTCCATCCCAGAACTTGTATAATCTCCCATTGTACATAGGAATTGGCGCCAAATCCCATCAATTTGTCATTTATTACTGGTGTGGATTTGTATGCTCTTCCAGTGATATAACCCTAAGGAGGGCTTGGAATCATAATGCATCAGGAGAACTGACAAGATGAGGAGAGAGTTACATCCCCTTACCCTAGAGGTGGTGCTGTCTCTGGTCCCCTAATGTATGTGATGCAGCTTTGAGTCTCATATGAGATGCAGGCAAGAGTTAGCACATGGTCAGCAAGCAGAGAGCACATGTCAACAATGTTTTTATTGGTATCACGTGACTACTGCATATGACGTGCTCTCTGCTTGATGAAGCTGGCTTTCTCCAGTTGCTGTGACAGCAACAGGTTTCTGGTCGTTGTTCTTGGAAAAATATATTGAAAATCATGCGTCCTTGCATGTCTTGACAAACATTACGTGACTTTCACGTAATATTTTCAAATTATTTGTACAATAACATCGGAAAGGTTTTTTCTGTTGATATCATGTGACTACTGGACTTCTAATGTCCTGGATACATGTCGGTTGTGAGATTTTTGTAGTCATGTGAATAGCAATGCAAATGGCATGTACCAGGTTGATTTTCATCAATGCTGTGGTTTCATCTTGTCTGTCAGCAGATTAAAGACATAACAAATGCTATGATTGAAAATAAATAATCTTTCTATCGATTTCATGCAGGTATGGCTCAATGTAAGGTTCTTTAAGTTTGCTAGTCCCGTTAGTAAGCAGCTACCCTATGCCACCACCACACTGTGGCAGCAAATTCCAACTTTTAATAGGCAATGGACTCTGACCCAACATAAATGTCAAAATATCTAAAATGGGGTGGGAAGGGTCAGAGGAAACGCAGACCAGGATATTTTAAAATAAAATTTCTGGGGTTGCTAATGGAAATTGGTGCCGCCAGGTTGCCCTGAATATTGTTTTTAATTTTTTATTTTTATCATCATTATTTATAGGTGTTTCACTGCAACCAACCAACATGCATTTGAAAGTGATGAAATATATTACATGTGCAAATAATAATAATAGAGACACTACAGTTGATTTCTAAACCTTGGCCTAATTGTCACATGCCACTCTTACGTCATGTGGCCTTTATTTCAGTGGCATGAACCATGGATGAACTTCCAGAAATAGACAAACTTTGACACACTTGGAAAAATGGTAGCTTGCAAATGATATAGAGCATTTATAGACATTTGTCATGACGAATAAAATAAGTAGATATAGTTGAACACTTCCTATATTGATTTTAATACTCTCTTGCAATATTATAATGCAAGCATTACAAATCACATCAAGGGCACGAACCATGGCAGGTCAAACATACATGAATGAAAGCTATAGTAAGTTACATTTGTTAATAGTCATCAGAGGAATACATGGTTGAAATGTGATGGGAAAGGAGGAATGCTAAAGTTGGTTAAAGAAGATACAAGTTTCTTAAATGAAATGAAGCTATATAATCACATTCATCAACATTTGTATATTTTTCTTCCTTTTGTTAAAGAAATATACTCCAACTTTAACTGACTTCATTATTTCTTGGCTACCATCACATTTCAACCAACTGAAATGTATGTCAATGGAACTTGAAAACGCATCCACTTGCTCGTGTCAGAATTTGATTCCATTACGAAAAAGACATCAGAGTAAGTATAGTCTGACTAAAGCAATTCAACTTTAATTTGTGGAAAAGTGTCAATATGGGCTGCCAGGTGTGTGACATATTCCTGAAAATTTGACCTCTAGTTCCTCTGTCAGTCGACCGGAGATCATGCTATACAATGCCGTTTATTTAAGCAGTAAGACATCAACCCAAACAACATAAATATCAGGGTAGACATCTTACATATCAGGACTACACCCCCCCAACTCGTTTCAGTTGGAGAAATCACGTCATGTATCATCTCAAAAACACAGTTCAGACTTGATTTTTAAATTTCTGGATGTATCTCCACTGAAAAATATCTCAGTTTAGTTGCAAAAATTGATACTTCATTTTTCATGTCCTATGTCTACCTGTGGGTTTAGTCCTATAATGTAAGACGTGCACCCTGATATTTATGATGTGGGGCTGCGACATCTTACTACTTACATAAATGGCGTTGTGTAGCGTGATCAGTTGGTTGAAATGCGATGGGAGCAGAGGAATGCCTAAGTCAATAAAGACGAGATAATTATCTTAAATGAAACAATGCTGCATAATCGCTTTTATCAGCATTAGTATATTTTTCTTTGTTTCGTTAAAGAAATAAACTCCAACTTTAACTGACTTCGACATTCCCTGGCTCCCAACACATTTCAAGCAACTGAAATGTATGTCAACAGAACTTGAAAAATGCATCCACTTGCTTGTGCCAGAATTTGATTCCATCAGGAAAAGACATCCGAGTAAGTATAGTCTGACTACTGTATAGTCGTTTCTCATATTCTTGCAGGTTCCATAATCTCGCGGTAAATCATATTTCCATAATAAATACAATGGTGCGACACCTTTCTGTTTTGATCCCAGCAACAGCGCAACAAGGAAGTTATCCAAGAGTTTGAACACCAAATATCAAAGAAATGTTTCATTTTGTGGTAAGTTGGGATGAAAAAATAAAGGATAGAAAAAACAACGAAAATTAAATCCACCTGTATTCCTTCCTTCACCACTACACCCATACCAAACACAAAGACAGTAAATAATTTTCCCCTTTAACAGAAAATGGTCATCTGCTTGTCAATGAATGTTACTGACGTATCAGAATCACATGACAGCTAATCGCATCGTTTGGTCGGGTGAACAAAAGTACGATAAAAAATAAGGACCATAACTGTATTGAATCCGGCACACTTCTTTAAAGCACTAAAACTATATTACTTTCATTCTCTGTTGCTTTTGTTTTAAATAAAAATAGTAATACTGCATTATTATGGCATACTACACATTTTCATATCTGATAAAGTGAAAATATTGCATAATTATGAAATCTGTCTATTATTTAAGCATCAACCATGGGTAAAATTTTTTAACAGTATGATCAGAACTGACTTTAGAAAAATTCAACATTCAACATTCGAAGTTATACAGAACTGACCGCCCTCCACTCACCACCCACCCTGAAAAATAATATATCATGTAAATGACTGGAGTATTGTGGATACTTTTTTTGACCTTTCATTCGTGTTATTACCCTTCTGAGTCACCTTAGAGACAAATACTCATTTACCGCGACATTACGGTAACTTCCCTTTAAAAGTGATGGCTGTCATCTGGCGTATTGATGAGCGAAAAATGAACTCTAATCTTTTACGGCACTAAGAATATATTTGTGCCAAATTGGAAAGATGTTAAAGAATAAAACAACAACAGAATGATAGTCGGGTGAGTCTTTTTTAAGTAAATTATAACAGTTCAATTCGTTAGTACCGCGATATTACGGAACGCCGGTATAATTAGACTTTAATTTGTGGAAAAGTGTCAACATGGGCTGCCGAGATATTCCTGAAAAGGTGGCCTCTAGTTCCCCTGTGGGTTGTAGATAGGGCCTAGAAATGGGAATTACAGAGCTTGAATATTGAAACCAATTAGTTGCAAAATTCCTAAAGATTTTTTTAAAAGTAGAAAGGCCCAGGATACTAACGGTATATATATTTCTTGTCCATCGAGGGTGACTTCTTGGATTTTGTGCTCTTGCACAGCCTCCACACTAACGTTCACACTCGCTGACGCCATTGTGCTTTACAGTATGCTCGAGCGTTTGATTCGTAATTGTGACTTATAAACTTTTGTTTTTGCCATTAAATAGACTGTATGTATATTTAATTTGTTTAACAAAATAATAAACTTTTCTGTACAAAAACCAATTTGGAGTTATTTGATTAAATACGAATCTTTTATTTACAGCTAGCTCAACATTTCTCCTTCACAGTGAGTCACGTGATCAAGCTGTGGTAAATATTTTCTTAACATAGAAAGCTTAGACTTGGAGAAATATTCCTCGTATAACGTGTTTATCACCACTGGGTAGGTTTTTCGCATCTTAGTAACTTGAACATGTTATTTAATACCGTGTTTGATAAAATCTCACCAACGTAACTTATAGTCTAGTATAGTCACACACTGATTTCATGGTTACACGTACTTTGGTCTCACAGGGGATCGTTACAAACGGGTCATTTTACACCAGTCATTTCGTCCAGGATGTTTCATTCCCTTTTTGGATACGGCTGTTCGTGCCACGTTTGGTTTAAAATGTCCCTAGGGTAAGTTACAGTACTTGCGGTAGTAACGAATCAGTTTTTAGGAACGTCTAAAGAATCATAAATCAAACCATATTGTATGCATGTTTTGGTGTTGTTCCGTAGACAAATGCATACAATATTTTACAATTTAAGTATTGTTCAAAGTGCATTAGTATTGTGTATTAATTAACATTTAATTAACAGTCATTGATTGGGCAATAATGTGTTACATCTGGTAGTAGCAAATCACTACCCCTAAATTTAAAGTCGTACTGCTCATGTAGGCATACTGTATCGACTATTTAGATTCTGGCTGGCATTGTAAAAGTCCATAGTGGTCAGTAATTTTCATCAAGAAGTTTTGTGATGATAAATAAGGTGCAGATCACTGAACAATCAGGAATGAACAGACCTTGCTAAATCTGCATTAGTATTAAATTTAATACTTTATTTAAGATCAGTAAAGATGCCTACATGACCATGTTGGTGTATTCTTTAGCCACGTACTTAGTGTCACGGTACCACTTATAAACAAAATTATTTAGTTCAGACATCGAAAAACAAGATTTGTTTTCAATATGAATGTGATTTAATATATATGAATAACATCTAAGCAATCTTTTGAGTATAATTTAGTTCATTTAGAATAAATGACGCAAATTCAAAAAAATGTCATTGTGTTAGAATACCATAGCCAACTCTTGCAGAACAAGTTACCGAAATGACACATAAATATTTCCCCAACATTTGCATGAGAAATCATTTATTTTGACCAGTTTCTAATGCGAAATAAATATATATCATACTTTTCAATACCTGATATCATTCTGAAAGGTAACAAATAGCATGTAATGCAATTTTTAAAATTGCATACACCTGTTTATGTATGTGTGTCAGTCAATGTCTAATGGTGTCTTGGAAAATTTAGTCCATATAAGATTTGATGATACTGTTGTATGATATGATGTGCACACTAAGTGTGCTGTTTCAGTTATCAATACTGATCATTCTGAGTCTGTTTATGCTTAGGAAAGAACAAGATCATGACTGTTATCTTTATGCATGGAAGATTATTTAATGGTTTCTTTTTATTCATTAAGGCAGGGGTGGAAAAATCAATTGCCAGCTAAAAATGAATAGGAGGCAACTATTTTCTCCAATGTGAAAGCCTGGTCAGGCAACCAAAAACTATATGTACAAAAATTATAATGTTAAGCATTATAATGATATTTTTTTTATTTTCTGGTTGATCATTTAAAAGAGTCCTTAGTTGAGTGTTGGGTGACTGTTTATGGTAAGAGGCCACTTTTTTTCATCTTTGGCTCGACACACTGAATACTTATGATCTATCATAACATTTTCTCTTTGGCTAAACAATCAAACCAATCACAATTAAGGTAGTATAATTACTTATTTGGAAATTGCTACTGTTTAAACAAAACTCTCGTGTGAAAAGTTGCACAATGTGACAGTTTTTACTCCATATTCATAGTGTCAGATTAACAATAATGTGATGAACTGCAATAGTGTAAACTCATATAAACATAAAATATGGATAAGTTCTGGTCACAGGTGATCCAATTACTAGAAAGCACATGGACAACAAGACACTGGCAAATAAAGGAAATTGCTATATTATCTTTACTTTGTAATTAGAGCTAGCTTGTCTTATATTATTACAATGAACACTGATGATCATAAAAGAATTACTGTGTAGAGTTGTAACATCTTCCATTAGCAGGACTTAATATTATATTATGTGTAATACCAGTTTTTATTATTTGAACTTGTGTTATTCCTGTGGACTTTTTTGCAATAAAATTTCAGGTCTCTGATAATTAATGTAAAGACTCATGTTGGACTTAAAATTACTAGGACCAGAGACCAATTTACAGATGTATTCATTTTTTATTCCAGTGAAGTTTCAATAACATATCACAGTGCCATGGATAAATAAATATTAATTGTTTCTGTCTAGATTTCTACTTGAGAATTTATCTTCTGACAAAGACTTGAGAAATCACACACATACATGTACACAGACATAAACACATGCACATGCATACAAGTAATTCAAATACATGAAAAGAGAAAATCATTAATTGTTCCATTAAAAAAAACAGAAGATGTATTCTTAAAAGATACAAAAAAGATACAAAGGTTTTGACACAAAAGTTGGAAAATGACATGGGGAAGATAAATACACATACACACACACACACACATATATATATATATATATATATATATATATATATATATATATATATATATATATATATATATATATATATATATATATATATATATATATATATATCAGGGGTCACGCTACCAGGAGAAGTGGGCGACTAAGTGGCTGAAAAAATGTAAACTTCGCCTTCTTATATTAGGAAAGCGAAAAAGACTTCGCCCTGTCATTTTTTTAAATTATTTTTTAGATCAACACGAGTGCCTGTAGTTTATGGCTGTTGAGATGCTCCATCAAATCAGCCAAGTAGTGTTAAACCCCAGGCGAAATAGATGGCATGTTGCCTTAGCATGTGTTCATATAATTTGCGCCAACAAAACAAACTCTTGCACATTCACAGGCATGTGTTTTAATAGCTGATTGACCAATTAACTCTTTACCCTGCAAGATATCGCTGCCCAATTTCCGCAAGTTATCATTTGTTGATGAAAACTTAATAACTTGTGTTTTGAAACTAAATCATCTATATGTAAATAACAATTTGTGTTTTAAGACTTGAATCGGTGAAAGCACTTTCTAAATATGTCTTTTCAAGATTTTAACAGCCGTGCTTGCATTATTTTCTTCATAAAATCAGTTTGAAACCATAAGTGAACTTGCCATAGGGTAATAATGGCAGACATCGCTGTGTCTTGAAAGTACGTCTTCATTAGACTGTCTGTTTTCGTAATTCATTGGACATGTACATTAAGAAAATTATACAATTCGTAGAAGGCAAAGTGTAACTATTATGTGATAAAAGATTTAGCCTTAAAATAAAAATTTGTTGGTCAAGCGCTGCAACTTAAGGTCAAGGTTGTTAGCTTACATCATACATATTTGTGCAAATACGAGAAAGAGTAAGAAAGAAAGAAATATCCAACCAATACACGACGTTATTACGAGCACGTAGACAAATATTAAAACCATACATTTTCAATCCTATATTGGGATTGTTACAACGATGCTAGAAAGTGAGTGGTCATATGAAGAAAATCCCTGTTTCTAAAAATAGATGCATCTACTTTTAAAAATACCCAAAAATGACAGTCAAAAGATTTATATTTAATTCAGAATCAACTCCCCCAAAATCCAGTTGTAAAGATGAGATTACTCATCAGTGACCACTGTATTGAATGGATAATGGATGAACACTATGATCTTGAAGACACATTTACATGTGCTCTCATGTGCATAAGGTAGTCTAATATGGGGGTTGTTTCAGACTATTTGGCAATGTTTTCAACTGACATTTTCTAGTGAAGAAACTAAAACAAAATTAAATTTTTTCCTTAGCTGGAAGTTGCTTAAGTATTTTTACCTATTTGTAATTACAATACTGTAATCTAGGTACTCCTGTCAGTTAAAATTAATTACAATGTATAGTTTCTGCTATGCTTTTTTGAAGTCATATGGCCAAAATACATTGCATATTTCTCTCCATCTAAACATACACACTTTTAAGAATGAATACACTGCATATGAGTATAATAAATTCATACATTTACAAAATGTGTTTATAATATACATACAACATAGAAAATTTTCTACTTGAAGATGAAATATTGCTTAAAACTAATGCTAAATGCAAATATGCATAATGAGAAATACAGGACACAATTCAAATAAGAGAACCATAGCACACATACCGACATACACACACTTTTATATATATATATATATATATATATATATATATATATATATATATATATATATATATATATATATATATATATATATATATATATTGTTTTTGTGCCACTTCTCCCTGTTCTGCTCTCCATTCTCCCTATTCTGTCCAAAAGGAGAAGTCACTTCTCCCTAAATTTAAAGTCTAGCTTGACCCCTGTATATATATATATATATATATATATATATATATATATATATATATATATATATATATATATATATATATATATATATATATATATATATATATATATATATATATATGTGTGTGTGTGTAGGTATATATCCCCTTGGGTCAACTACCAGATTTTAAAAGCTGGTTGTCCCTGGGGCAATCATGGGTTTTCAACATTTTTCCATCTCTGATTAAGGGGTACATAAAATATAAGAGAGATTTAAAAAAATTTGATAGTGTACTTCATTTGAAATTTTCAAGTAAACAAATAAATTGCTCATTCAGTTTTCATCATCTTCACTTATATGACCATAATGATTGAAAAGTAGTAAAGGATAAAGTTATGGAGGGGTATGATGTTATATGCAAATAAGTTTTCTGAAGAAAGTTGTTTTTTGGTGTGATAAGAAAAATTTAATTATTGAGTAAACTGAGTGATGAAAGAGGATATTTATGATTGGAAACTGTGTCATTCTTGTTTTGGTGTTCCACAGGGTTCTGTTCTTGGACCTGTTCTCTTCATTCTATACACTCAGCCACTCTCAAGTTTCATAGATCGTCATCCAGTGTCTCACCAATTGTACGCTGATGACACCCAAATATACAAATCGAGCCACCCAACTGAAGTTGATGCTACCATCCAAGGTGTAGAGAGGTGCATTTCCGATGTGAAATCATGGATGACATGTAACAAGCTGCAGATGAATGATGATAAAACTGAAGCCATTCTGATTACAACACAAAGACTTTCTCATTCACATCCTTTACCTCAAACAATAAATATCAGCAACACCAACATTAAATTCACACAGTCAACTTGCGAAACCTAGGTGTTACTCTAGACAGTACTCTCTCATTGCACCAACATGTCATGAACATATGCAAGGCTGCATATCTTGAGCTGAGACGCATCAGCTCCATTCGTAATTATCTTTCAGTTGATGCCACTAAAACACTTGTGTGTTCCTTAGTACTTTCAAGACTGGACTATTGTAACTCAATTCTATCTGGTTCATCTCAGTATCTACTCCAGAAACTTCAAAAAGTTCAAAACACAGCTGCTCGGATCATTCTTAGAGTACCATGAACAGAGCACACCTCCCCCCTGCTCTGTACCCTACACTGGCTACCCATTCGATCCAGAATCAAACACAAAATTTGTTCTCTATGCTACGTTTCATTGACTGGCTCCAGTCCAACATACCTATCTCACCTCACCCATGTGTACACACCAGCAAGATACTTACGTTCCTCTTCCGACACTCGTATTCTCATTATTCGAACTATCAAAATGAAGTAATACGGACAATGTTCTTTTGCATACCAGGGCCCAGCAATGTGGAATGAATTGCTCGCTGAACTTAGACACAAAGACACAGTGATCTCATTCAAGAGTGCTCTTAAAACTCACCTATTTCGACTGCAAGAATAGACCTAGAGACTTAATAATGTTTCCTTATCTTAACTATTTTCAGCATGTTTTTGTTTTCTAATTTCATGGTGTTTGTTTTTCGTAATCATATCATTATATATGTTTTTTAGGTGTTATCTAATGTTGTAAAGCGCTTAGAGCTTCTAAAGATTAGGCGCTATACAAAGTCCTCATTTTTATTATTATTATTATTATAGCAGGATTTTATCATACCGTGAAAATAAAATTTCTGTATAAGGAAGGAAACTCTGTGTGAAAAGCTGGTTAAATGTCCCCAAAACTCGCACATGTTTGACATAATATAAATATATATAAACTTGTGCGGGATGAGAAATAAACAACACTGAGGCTACTAAAGGCAAAACATATTTGGTTATTCATGTCAAAAGTGCACAGCGATAGCACATGTGACCCTTGAAGAGTCCTTGATAGATTTCAGGGTTCTCAATAGACGTGTACCCTCAGATTTGGATGCGTGAAATTGAAATTTGACCCATTTCTGACGCATGGAAATTTCAACCTGTGTGTTTTTATGATGCACGTTGATTTGGGCTAGAGCATCAGTCTTATTTAACCTTGATTCACCTCTGGCATAATTTCCTACTGAGCATGTGCTCTCCATAACAAATTGACTCTGCGCCAGTGATTGACATTTGCTAGACTACTTTTTAGACCTTATCAGCCCCTATAGAGACTCAGTATGAACTGTGCAGAGCTAATAGGTCACTGATGTCATGCTTAGGTGGGCATAAAGGAATCGAGGTTAGATTGTTTTGAAATTATCTTTGACATTTATGATAAAGGAAGAGGGAATCAATTATGATTTGATTGGATTAGCTTTTGAATCAAAGATTGACGTTTGCTTGATTGCCTGTCAACATACATGTGCTTCTACCTGCGGTAGGACAAAAATACCATTTTTAAGGCCATCTACGACACATACCCTTTTATAGTTGAAATCCATTGTTCGTGAAAAGAAAAGATTATTATTATTATTTTAAGACAAAAAAAATAATTATATTTGTGCGTTCCATCCCCACATTACAGAAACCAGTGTGAACCAGTCTACTGGGAACCATAAATGTTATACCGGTGCAGTGATATGTGATAATCAGATTATGAAGGCTAATATGTGTACACAACAAGCTGTTAATTGATTACCTTACTGTTGTAATCTGTAGAGTTAAAGGCAAGATCCGGGATGTTTTATGAGGTGTTACAAGTAATAAAGGAATCAAAGGTGGTCCATGCTGACTTTCAAGTCTTTTAATAAAAATTGGCTGACCTTTGATTTTTTGCATTGTTTAAGTGCTCAAAATGTTTTTAGAGGAATATTTAAGGGCAGTTGATATATGTTTTAGTTCAATTCATGTCAAAATGCAGAAACATAAGCTTTCTCCTAGTGCTATAAGAAACACTGGCTAAGAAATATGAAACTTGGGGGATATATCTCATGTCCAACTCAGAAACTTTTTCCTCAGGATGAACTTTGCTTGGAGGAGTATTGGAGAGCAGTCAGCAAACCTTTAAAACCCAGCCACAGAAAAACTGAAGTTTGAACTTTCTTGAAGGCAGAGCGTGGTTGTTTTGTTATTGCCGCATTCTACTTCTGATACAGAGAAGACATTCTCCATGCTTTGCACAAATAAAATGATTCAAGGGGAAATCTGGACCAGAAAACTATTGAGAGCCTGTTAAGCGTGAAACTTAATAATCACAATTAATGTCATCAGTGGTCATGAGTCAGTGATCTTGAGAGGGAAACTAAAAATGCTTGTGGATTTTGTTTTTTTTTTAAATCTTGGCAGTGAACTATGAGATATACACCTCTTCCTTTTTCATTGAATTGCCATACACTGACTCATATTAATTAATCACAATGGCTCAAAGAAGCATATTTTCTGTTCTGTCTCAATCTCAGAAACGACCTGCCAGAGATGATAATTCCAACCCTTAGACTCCAAAGAAACAGAAAGTTAGTAACAATTGTGTGGAAAAGGAGAATAAATCTCCTAAAGTTGTAAGAAATCTTAAGCATCAGTTTGCTGCATGAATAATGAACAGTACCAGCTACGAGATCATGACTAAAAAACAAATGACTCTTGAGATTTCAGTTTTTACTCTTGAAATTTTCATTTCTACTCTTGAGAATTTGGTGTCAAGGGTCAAATGACTCTTCAGTTTTCAAATCTATTGAGAACCCTGGAATTGAGTAATGAGTTGTTGTTCAGTGAAAAATACACCTGTAATGCAATATGATCATGAATTTTCATCATTTAGTTTCATGTTTATGTGATCATCTTGGTCATTACACCATGTATTTTGGCCATAGGACTTGATCACAGCAGAACTACACATTGTAATTAATTCTAACTGCTAGGAGTACCTTGATTACATTATTGTAATTACAAATACTATGTAAAATTATTTAATCACCTGCCACTAGAAAAAAAAAAGTACTTTTTGGTAGTTTCCAAAACGTCACCAAAATGTTTACTTTTGGATTATAACTATACAATAAATATTAACAGGAACAACATTTTAGGTGCATTGGCATCATTGCAATATCATATTACATTTCCTTTATTTTAGTCAGAAAATAGGTCACATGTGGACAAGTTAAACACAAAAGATTGTTTTTGCATAATTGAAATACCTGATATGCCAACATGTAAATCAAAGTATACAGTTTTCAGCTTTTATAGGTTATATTAGGATTATATTCTTTGACTTTGGATTAAATAATGCGAAAGTATTTAAATAGATATTTTGTTTATGTTTTATGTTTGTGAATGTTATTTGTTTGTGTCATCTGCATTGAAAAAGGGATCCGTAGATCTCGAAAGCACTTGGCCAGTTTATCAGACTTGCTGCATTGTGCTTTGTCATGTTCATTTCCTCTATAATTCTTCCTGGACCTTATATATATATATGAGAACCACAATAAAAGGAGGAACATTCTTTGAATGAATATGATTGATTTATAGCTATAAATTTTACTGTACTGAATACGGTAGATTAAAGTCAGAAAAAGAGCATGTATCACTATAGGGAACAGAGCCATATCCCCCTAAC
Organism: Margaritifera margaritifera; assembly: GCA_029931535.1. Taxonomy (NCBI): domain Eukaryota; kingdom Metazoa; phylum Mollusca; class Bivalvia; order Unionida; family Margaritiferidae; genus Margaritifera; species Margaritifera margaritifera. Next base: position 9,115,496 of record JAQPZY010001686.1, read on the forward strand.
CTACAAAGTGTAACGCGGCCCCTGAGAGTGTGATTTTGTAATGTCGAAACAGCAAGTAGCATGCTAGATTCAGTACAGTGAACTCTCAATGGAGGCCTTTCATCAACACATTACATCTGCTTTGTCTTGGATAATAAATCAAGGAAGGAAAAATTAAAATTCAGAAATGAAAGAAAAATATATATTAAAGTAGTAACAAAGTTTAAGGGACGAAACGTCCTGGTATGAAACAACTCTGGGATGAACTGGATTTAGTACAGAATGTCCCATTACCATTACAAATGAAATTAGGACTATGGGTAAATGAATATAGGAATTTTTTTCGGGGTGTGTGTGTGTGCAAAGACAGTAACAGTAGTGTTATATTGTTACTGCCTTGTACCTGCCCACCCCAATCCCTATATCAATTTACTTGATAGTATCTTTGGACCCCCCCACGCCCCACTCATGGCTATATTTATTTATCAATAGTCTTGTATGTGTAGTTATTTTCAGATCCCATTGTGAATGGTAAATGGTGCTGCATCTAAAACAATGTATTTCTGCAAACATCCAGAAAAATAGATAATGATGTCTCTTTTTACATGGGCTTCAGTAATTTTATACCGTTCTTTTCCCCATTAAAATGGACATTATATGTGTTCTGTTAACCCTCAAAAGTTACAAGCTTGCATAATCTTAATTTTCTGCATCTGGGAAGAATGGCCTCAAGTTGGTATAACCTGTCAGGGGTGACCTTCCTTGAATAATGTCAAAGTCATGGTGGATTATTTTTAAGTTTCCATCTTAATTTTCCCTCCACTCTATAACTTTAGAGCCAGGGGATTAAGAGATGAAACTTTGTATAATCATTAGAAGATGTGTTGTGAACCACATTTGGGTTTCTATCTTCAGGTTAAATTCACAGCTCTTTATTAAGTTTTCCATTAAACTTTCCTTTCAACTCTAAATCTTTGAGCTGTTTGAGATTCAGGGATACAACTTGGTTTACCTAGCAGGTGTGTCGCATACCACATCCCATCTCAAGGCTAATGTCATTGTGTAATGTTTTCCATTCTATAATTTTAGAGCCATTTGAGATGAAATGCTGTAAAACTGTATATCATCACTAGAAGGTGTGCTGTGTACCACATTGGGGGTCCTATCTTCAAGGTCAAGGTCACAGGTCAGTATTTTAGGATTCGGTTACATTTTTCCAACTGCTTTCTATATTGAGAGCTGTTTCAGATAGATGGATAAAACTTGGTATACTTATCTGTTGTCACTAGAAGATGTGATGCATTCCAGGTTTTGAGCCCTGTTCTCAAGGTCAGGGTAAGGGTCAGAGTTCAGTATTTTAAGGTTTCTTTTGTTTCTACTTTTTATTACAAATGCTGTTTGATGTATAGAGATAAACCTTGGCACACTTATGCATGTTGTCAGTGTCAAGGTCACTGATAAAAAATGTTTAAACCCCTTTTCTTTACTTGTACTCTAATGCCCTTTGAGATAATGCCATGAAACCTATTTTCTGTGTCTGCCCAGTAACTTTACAGCTTTGTCTTCAAGGTCACAGTCAAATTTCATTGATAGGTGGTAGGACAAAAATTCACTGAATAAATTTGTTTTTTCAAGATTCCAAATGTGTCTAATTCAGAAGGAAGGAAGGATGAAACAGTTCAAAAATGTTTATTACATCCTCCACACTTTTAATGACTTTTGTAACTCAGACAAATTTGGTAAATTGGAATTCTGATGTGATTATTACATGCACTTATAATTGGCTTTGCAAGTTAAGGGTGTGTTCTAAAAAGTTCACTCCTTTTTTATTCTATTTTCATGTATATTTTTTAGTTTATTTACAATGATTTCAAAGCTATAAAATTGATGTTGAATATCATGGGTGGCTTGAATATGATAGCTTGCAATATTGTAGTTACCCATATATAGCATGCACCACAACAACAAAACAGCTGAAACCGAGATATGCCATTTCATAGTGCACCAGAAACATCTGTCAGGGTCAGTGCTGTTCATTCTACTTCAGGCATAAAAGTATAGACCATGATCTGTCGGCATATTAAGCGTTTCTCCAGGATGCACAATTGTGTGAATCCCCTGTAGTGTTGTGAATCTCCCCTTAATATTGACCGAGTGCGCACAAATCTCTCACAATTGATTTGCCATGAGTGTAATGAACCCTGTATCATTCATTAATAGTGAAAAAGCTCAGTCTGATAATGTAAATGCTTGACTTCTGGATCAACTAACATAATCAAGCGCTAAGTGTCTTTTTGCATTTGAGCAATTAGACACTTTCATTGATTATCTAGTTATTAAAAGTATTTTTCTAGTTGTACTTTGTGAGGTTGTACAATGGTGGACATGAAGTCTTCTGTATTTCATGGTAATGTGTCTGCTGTTCCATGCAGTTCTAATGTCGTTCCAGTGTCATAACACACAATCACTGCCACTGTGCTGATAATGAAGATAAAGAACCAAACTTTATCTTTATTTATTGAAAGATATTTATTACACTTGTTTGTTGATACATACTATAAGAGGTCTATTCATAGACACTGTTCTCATATAAAACTGTCCCCCCCTCTTAAAAGCTCACCCCCCCCTTTTTTTTTCTTCAAAAATGTCGTTAGAAAATTCCAGAAAAATAACTACACATCATGCAGTGGCAGATCTGAGTGTACACTGCAGTTGGTATAAAATAAATTTTAGATTTTCTGCCTGTTGCTTTTCTAAATGGAATGAATGAAAGTACCTCTTTGTATCAGTTTTTCACATTACTTGTTTGGGAATTTTTGTTTTTAGTGCCAATTAGAAATTATCAAATTTTCTGTTTCAGGCTTTTACATCAGAATGTATCAGCAGGATACCGGTTTTAAAAAAAACTCTTCGTTTAGAATCAGCAAGATCATGGTGACTAAGTAACATCATATGAGGACAGTTATGAAAAGGTGACATAGCTACATTGGCATCATTATTTTCAATTTCTATAGCACCAAAATCTTACAGCCTGCATCATGGGAAACGGAGTGCCACTGTTGAATGAATACAAGCAGGAATTCTTCGCCAAAAGATTTCCACAGACCATTATGGGTGGTCTAAAGATGAAGATAGGATATGATGCCCCCGCATATGTTTACATTAATCAGCTGATTCTTTTCTTTATCCCATTCATTGTTGGGGGTATCTTTACTCTGTTGGTTGAGTTGAAGGCCCTGGAAGATTACATCGCAGTGTATGTGTATGGTGCTCTCATGGCATTGTTTGTACTCATTACCCAGATCATATCATGCATGGTGCAAGACAAGCAAGGAATTGAAATGCCACTTATAAAGAAAAAGAAAAACCTCCTTGCCGAAGAAGATGAAGTGGATTTTATCTCCTGCTGTGATTCAGAAACTTTAAAATTTGTTGTTCCACCAAAAAAGTATCAAATTAACATAGTGTTCCATGCTGTTATAGCCGGACCATTGTGTGGACTTGCCTTGTGGTATTTGTTGCCCTCAACACTGAATAAACTTTACTTTTATAACACAGGAGCTACAGTTGTCCTGTTTATATTTGGTTGGATAACAGTCAGTATTGGACACTATCCACTAACTGTTGCTGCCCCGCCTGAGACTGCAACCTACAGAACAACTGATTTCTTCGAGTTGTCTGCCCTCATGAGACCTTTCTACATCTACATCTTTATTGCCTTTGATCTGCTTTGGAGGTAAGTCAATCTTTTAATTAATGGTATGTTAATACCGGTAGTTATCATTTCATTTGATCCCTGAAAGGTCTTATTCATGGACCAGAAGAGCTTAGGGGATGGCCTGTTGACCTTCGTCTGTCATTCATCTGTCCATTAGTACAAGTTCATTATCACTACTCCTCCTAAACTACTTGGAGGACTGCCATGAAACTTTGCAGACACAATTTTATCCCAAGGTCTAGTTGGTCCTAATGAAAATGGTGTCACATTGACATCCAATATGGCCACCACAGTGGCCATTTTGAAAATTTTGCACTCTTCCTGAACGAATGGTCATATCAGCATGGGGTTTTCACTAAAAGACTTCTTATACTGTCTGGTTTATCCTAAACGAAAATGGTGCCAGTCTGACAGCCAATATGGCCACCATGACAGCCATCTTGAAAATCTTGTTATTGCAACTCATCCTGAATGGAAGGTCATATCAACATGGAGTTTTCACTAAAAGACTACTTTCGATGACTTGTTGCTCCTAAATGAAAATGGTGCCAATCTGGCCTGCAGTATGGTCATCATGGTGGCCATCTTGAAAATCTTATGCTACTTCTTTTAGACAGATGATCATATCAACATAAAGTTTTCACTGAAAGACTTTTTATGATGTCTAGTTGGTCCTAAATGAAAATGGTGCTGATCTGACATCCAATATGGCATCCACATTAGCATCTTGTAAATCTTGTTATTGCTTCTTCCGGCTGGATGGTCATATTGACATGGGCTTTTCATAAAAAGACTTTCTGTGATGTCTAGTTGGTCCCAAAAAAATATGGTGCTGATTTGGCATCCAATATGGCCACCATGGCAGCCATCTTAAATTTTTTTTTATTGCTACTCTTCCTGAACAGAAGATCATATCGACATGGGCTCACCAGAAAAGACTTCTTATGATATCTAGTTGGTCCTAAAAGAAAATGGTTCTGATCTGACCTCCAGTATGGCTGCCATGGGGTTTATGTTGAAAATCTTGTTATTGCTACTCCTTCAAGATGGTTGGTTATATCTACATGGGGTTTTCACCCAAAGACTTCTTGTGATGTTTACTTGATCCTAAATGAAATCAGTGCAGATCTGGTATCCAATATGGCTGCCATGGCAGTCATCTTGGCAGTTTTGTTATTGCTACACCTCCTATATGAAAAGTCATATCAGCATGGGCTTTTCACCAGAAGAACATCCAATATGATGGCCATCATGCTGGTCATCTTGAAAATCGTATCACTACTTCCGAATGAATAGTCATATCAGCATAGTGCTTTCACCAAAAGGCTTATGCAGTCTGGTTGGTCCTAAATGAAACTGTACTGATCTCACATCCAGTATATATGCCATGACAGCCATCTTGAAAATCTTGTTATTGCTACTCCTCCAAAGAAGGTCAGTGTGACCTACATTTCATATTGTACTAGCTGATGTTCAGTTTTTGCATTTATCTCATGACCACATCAGTTTTTTATCTTCTGCATACAACTGTTATACCAGGAATCATGAAAGTTAGCAAGACAGTGCATCTTGATGAGTAGTACAGTCTCATCTTAAAAGTGGGTCATTGTGACAGATATTTCACATTTGACTGACTTTGGTTCTGTTTGATGTTTTTACTCTTTATGTACTTTAATTATTAAACTTAATGATCATACATATCTCTCTTAGTACTACACCCATACCAAAATGGTCAGTGTGACCTATATTTCACATTTTACTGGCTTAGGTTAAGTTTTTGCATTTAGTTCATGACTACATAGGTTTCTGGCATGCTTTGTAAATACTGTTTTATCTAGAATCATGAAACTTGGACGTGCATCTTGATGAGCACTACTCCCTCATTTCAGCACTAGATCATTATGGCCCATATTTTATGCTTCATTGACTTTTGTTAAATTTTGTGTTTGATGTTCAATTCTCCGGCACTTCTCATGCTAGAATAGTGAAATTGATGAATGATTTGCATCTCTGTTACTACCACATCCATACAACAAAAGAGGCTCCTCATGATCTATTTTTTCATCTTTTACTGGCTTTAGTTAAGTTTTGCATTTATCTCATGACCACATGAAACTTGGTGAGTGATGCATCTTGATAAATTCTACATCCTTTTTGCAAAAAGAGGTCACTATGACCAATATTTTCATGCTTCAGTGAAAATTTTGTGTAAAAAAAGTTTATTTATTGGGTGTTGTTTATGGACCAATCATTAAAATTTATAATTGGATACATCTCTGTTACTACTAGACACTTAGTGACTGGCCATTTAATTTTCGGTTGGGGAGGGTGGAGGCCCTGGGATTTTATTGAAAAAAATTACTGGCTTTCAAATATTCTCACTATGATTTATAGCAAAAAAACAAAAAACAAACAACCTATTATATCCATTATATTAGTTGAAAAAAGAAATTGTCTCTCAGATGATGCTTGGGTCATTTTAACAATAAAGGAGGGTTACCGGCTTCACTTCTGGGAACCTCTACCTCTGTCAAGGACACCAATTTTGTTCTACCAGTCCCTTCTAGTATCTCTCTGGGAAGAGGTGTACATCTTTTAAAGGAAGAGCATGGTAGAGAGGGTGAAAAACACAAGAAATCTACAATTTTATTCCTGGATTTTCTTAGTTTTAAGAGAGGGAAAAGTTTTAACTCCTCATCGATCTCTCCCCTTTTGAACAGATTCCTTCTGGAAGAGCAGTTTAAGAGTTATACAACCACCTCAGTCAGGAATGCCATATGGCCAAATGACTGGATGGTCTCCATAGATCTCCAGGATGCTTACATTCTCACCCGCATCTTCTTAACCCACAGGAAATTTCTGTGGTTTTGTCTGGAACTGTTACAGGAGTTCAATTTCAGGCTCTTCTTTTTGACCTAGTTTGTGCTCCTAGAGCCTTCACCAGAGTGATGGGTGTAATAAGGACTCATTTAAGGTCCCTAGAGGTTCCCATTCTCCAGTACTTCGACAGCTGCTTGATGCATAATATCCTCAGCAGTGCTTTTCTGAGGGATCTGTCTCTCTGTTGGGGGATGGTGATTCGACTAGGCCTAATCCCCAATCAGGAGAAATTATATCTTATCCCTTCTAAGAATTTTGTTTATATGGAGATGAATTTTCTCACTTGTCAAGGAACAGTCCATGTTCCTCCCGACAGAATCTCACAAATACTTGCTGTCTTAGCAAGACTGGATGAGAGGACATCGTTGTCTGCTTGTCTCTATCTGTCTCCTGGGGACTCTGCATGAGTTTGTAGACTGTTTACATTGCAGCCTTAGGGAGGTATCATCCACTTAGAGAATCAGAGATGCTAGAAATAGCCACATGCAAACTTTGTGAGTTTCTTCAAAATTGTTTAAGTTAGACCAGCTGCCAGTGTTGGTATGGCAAACTACATACAGGCAGATACATTTATGGTTTGGACTTTGGAAATGTACTGATAGACATCTGTCTTGGTAAACAGGTCTGTATATGAAGCAATCTTATATCAACTTGGCTGAGAGTGTTACCACTTTGGAGGCCAAATTTAAATCAGATTTTGCTCAAACTTGGTAAAAGTAAGAATATAATATCATGATCTTGAAAGGTTCTGTAATAAGTGTGACCAGCACATATTAATGAGGTGATCTTGCATCAGATTACCAGAGCTTGTTATCTCTCCAGAGACTATATTTCTCATGCAGTTTTGAAAATTTTGGTATGTATATTTGTATCATCAAGATCTTCTAGATGAGTTCCATTTTGAGCAAGATCTATATATTGTTATTATTTCCTTTGTGTTAGAGAAGAATTTTTATCATACTATAGTAAAACAAGTAAAATCAACATGATATAAATGTTCAGAAATAATTTACACTGAGTTGTTGTCTTACCATACTGTGGAAGCCTGCTTAGTGAAATAGTTAACTGTGAAGTTATGCAGGTGAGCAGTTTGAAGCCCACGTTGGTCTCTTGTTATATAGTGCATTAGATTAAATAATTTGAAATTGGATTCATATTTTATTTTTTTTAATGTTAAAGAATTATTTATCTTTTTTGGACACTTTATTTTCATTTTACTTTGCAGATTTTTATCTAAAGACTTTCTACTAACAAACCAAGTACTTCATGTAATATTCATATTCCTACCACTGTTCTGGACCATTGGAGTTCTGTCTCCAGTTGACACATTCTTTCTCTGGCTGTTTGAAGAGGCCCATGTCTTTATGTTAGGGGGATCCTACATGGCTTCAAATTTGAGGTGAGTGCGTTCATCATGATCTTGCTCATTATTTATCATAGATCAGCCCCACCAGTCAGGAAAAAGACTCACACCCCACCCCCTTTAAAAACAAAAGAAAAAAACTCTAAACTCCACAAGCATTAGCTTTCCAAAAAGCTTGAGGGCTCCACTATATTTAATCTAATGCTTGGTTACAAGAGATAGAAACTTAAAAAAATAATTGTGACAGGAGGCAGGAGAAGTAGGACAGGTAACCTTTTGAGGGCAGGAATATTCTTGTTACTGTTGACCTGGAGTGGGATTTTGCTTTAGTAAGACTGCTTATTGCTGTCAAGAAGAGGAAACAATGAACTACTTTTCATGCTGTAGTGATCATAGGCCCATATTTTAGACTCAGTTGCATTCTCATGCAGGACAGGTTAGTACTATCGCAAGTTCTCTCCCTTACACATCTACTGAACATACATGTATATCCTGTTTGAAGTAAATCTTATATGCCTGATGCCTTAAGATTAAAATTATTGCCAAAATTCCCAAGATGCAAATCATGTGAATTTTTTTCATCTAAGAATCATGCAATAGAAGGCTTTTTGAAATTTCTGAATTCAACATAGACTGATATCACATGGACTCATAAATAAACGTGTCAGCATAGATACCATATTGCATACCTGCCAACCTTTACGATTATATTAATGAAGATAATTGATTAATAATAGCACAACATGTTAAATGAAGCAGGCTTTATTGATGTGACTCATTAATGTTAAATGGCTGAAAAATGTTAGAGGAGAGGGATCTTTTTAAACTTTAAAATCTCTCGGATCAGAAAAAGGACAAATCAGTAGTGCCTGAACATTTAAAAAAAAAAAAAGATTATATGAGTGATGTAAAACAGCACTCATGTTTAGTACATCACCATGCTCATTGCAGGATTTATGGAGTTGACTTTATGATCAATCAGCAATCACTCAGCAGGAAGGCAGATATGTAGACTTGTTAAAGTGTGTGTTGGACATATAAATTGTCAATATATTTTGTGTTTGTATACTGGTACTAATCCACATGGATTTTGCCAATTTGTGACAATAACTTTAACCAGCTGCAGATCTAGGTTAGTTGCAAAAAATAAATGTACATTTTTCATACAGTTTATTGTAACTATGACATGTAATATATAGAATACACTTTTTATGCTCAGATTATGCTTTTTTGCCACTTACCGGTAGGTTACGCTTATACCTCTGTAGGGGTTGGCAGGTATGCATATTGGTGTCAATTTTTTTACAATTTAATTCTGTACCATCTAGGCCAACTGAAACTGCTGTAACAAAATGCCCACATGCGTCAACCTGCCTCATTCCCTCCCCCCCAGTTGATATTTGACAATAATTTAGTATTGCACCAGTGTGTCAGTAAATACCACTTTACCCAGTCAGGTGTATTTTCATAGATGGATTTGGGCTACATTTATATCAAAATAGCTGAAATACTATACAAAATTAATATACTCCGTGCCTTGATGCATGATGGAAACTGGAAACTGTAGGTAAGTTTGACTATTATCATTAATTGTTACATTTTTTAACACTTGAAGGAACAGATATTTGAATCAAGGAATCTGATTTAAATCATTTTTAATTAAATTTCTATCATTATAATTTTCATACTAATCAGAATGTACCTGCAGTACATGTATTTGGTGTTGGGGTAGGCATGTGATGCACAAAGAGGCACAGAAAGTGTATGTCATCATTTTATTAACCATATAAAAAATGGGAGGCTTGGCTTTTTATAATTATTTCTTGTTTGAATTTTATTGTTGTCATTGATTGGTAATATTTGACAGCCTACTCACACAGGATCTTAGCTCCTGATTTTGATTTAAAATTTATATTCTCATATAAAAGTTTTACATTGCAAGGTTCGGGGAATACAGTACCTTTCATAATTTATAGTTTAGATATTTTGGTCTCATCTTCAACAGATCTTGCAAAAGGCAAAGTATACAGTTGCAGTTACATTGTCTGTTTGTCATCCATCAGTCTGTACTGCATCAGCCTTTGGTTACAGTTTTTGGAAGGCAAATATCTCCTGTTTGAATCAGTGAATCATCATCAGACTTGGCCCACTATGTTTACAGAGAGCGAGGAACATCCCTAAGGATGTATGGTTAAAGAAGTGAAAGATAAAGACCACATACCGTTATGGCAGTTGTTTAAAGGAGGAGAGATGTCATTGATTCCTTAGGAATGGGATGATCTAAAGGTTACAGTTTGGGGTGGGTGGGTAATATTCTGCCAAGATGAAAGTGAAATTTGTAACAGGTGAGGCATTAAATTTACACATTTTCTTTTTCCAGGCTAATTGTAATACTGGTAGCATCAATAGGTGTGTACCTGGGTGCTTACTATCTCCCATCATGTCTGGCCAAAGTTGTCTTCTCAGCTTGTTGTGGTTATGTTTTAAGTACTGATCTGGGTGGACTAGGATCCCAATTAATTCACTTTTTCCAGCACAGAAATAAAGTCGCAGCCAGTACAACACAACTTGTATTATCCAGTGATAAAACATCGGCTCAACCAAAATTTACTTGGAGATGGGATCCGTTGATATTTCTGTATCATTTTGTGATCTTGGCCATTGTTGGAGTGGAAGCAGGACTTCTAAATTATAACTCCCCATGGTTGCCCTCAGATGTCAGGAGCATTCTGGGATATTGTATTATTGGCTTGTGTGTCATGGAGAAAATCTTTCGAGACATTCAGAATGTGTACATCGTGTTTGGACTGTGGCGGAACATGTTGTTTCCCTCCAGCCTGCAACGAAGCACACCTTTCAAGACGAGAAAAAAATGGCTGAATTTAGTGGGCTTGGTGAGAAGAGGCATTGTCAATTGGAGTAAGTAAACAAATATATATATATATTTTTTTAAAGTGGTCCAGAAGATGCCAAAAGTAGAAAACAAAACTTTCTGAATCCTGGAACATTTACTTAGGGCTGAGCAAATCCCATAGCCCGACGTCCCGGACTATTCAATTTCGAAGTCAGGCAAGTAAAACTTTCCAAGTGGCTAGTCCGGGACAAGTGCTTTTTAAAAAAGTCGGGCAAGTCCTTATTTTCGTGCTTTAATCACTATATCTACCTTTATTTGGCCAATCATGCCCTCCGGGCATACTGAATACTTGATTCTACCCCTCTTCATGTATACATTTACATCCTGTTACCGCTTGACTGCATATTGGGCTAAGTGACCAAATTATCGGCAAATCAAAACATGTCAAACAAAAGAAAGCCAGTATGATCAATTAGCAGTGTTTTAAGCGGCTTTGTTGCATTGTGTTTACTCAAGCCAGATCATCACGAGCGGCTCACTATGATTTTAATCCAGCGAGTCAGTGTAATTAAATTAATGAAAGATACTTTACCGACATCAGTGTTGGTTTCCTTTATGAGCTGATGACAGTAATAATTCTTTAATTTATAATTTCCTTTATGACAGTAATGATTCTTTAATTTATAATTGATTATACAGAGGATTAACTTCCACGTGCGATATTGCGTTTGAAGCGAAACAATTACGCTAATTAATGAGCTGTCTCTGTTCGTATTTAAAAGAGAAAATGTATGTTATGATCACTTTAGAAGTAGTTGTCAAGCAAGCTGATAGCTACTCTGTGGATAAAATGAGTTTGCTAAATTATTTTCGCAAGAAAGATAATAAGGGTGATTCGGAGAAATAAAAATTGTTTGAATGTGGAGGGATAAAACGTAAGACTGCTACTGAGTGTGCAGTAGCTATTTCTCCATAGAGACACAAACAAAAATCCGTGGTGGCAAAAAATGTCAAATATGACACTACTAAGAGACAGAAATTTTCAGCCGCATTGGGTTGATTGTTATCCCTGGCATGAATGTATTGACTCGGAAGGAAAGATATTTTGCAGTTATTTCAAATAATATCCAAAACTGGCACAGGTTGGAAATTCACCCAGTGTATTTGTCAGTGGAACTGACTATTTGTTAGTGGAACTGACAAATTCAGGATTGAACCAATCAAGTCTCATGACATGTCTGGACCCCACAAGGCCTGTGTAGCACAATATATGCATGACACTAGCCATCATGTGCAGAAAATCAGTGAAGTCAGAGTTGCTGACCCATCAGTAATAACAACCAATGTTTTTGAAAAATTAAATTCTTTTAAGAAATAATTATATTGTATATTATTTCGTTTGTTTTTTCTATGGATTAAGTACATACATCTTTTCAAATCTCGGCAAGTGATTACCATTTTGGGACCAGTGAAAAGTAAGGTGGGACTAGTGAAGAGTAAGGTGGGACTAGTGAAGAGTAAGGTGGGACAAGTGAATTTTCTGAAACCACTTGTCCTGGACTAGTGGTTAAAAAAAATATTTGCTCAGCCATGTTTACTGTATTTCCTTTTGTATTACACATGCCCAGATGGAGATCTCTCATTGTAACAAAGTGATTTTAGAACAGTTCTTTAGCTTTACTGGTCAAAGACCAGAAGAATTTATGGGATGGGCCTGTGTCCATTGTTATCCATTTATTATCTGTTAGCAGTTGTTTGTTATTACTACTCCTTCTGACAACTTCAAGAAAAGTTTTGAAACTTGGCTTACAGTTTTATCCTAGGGTCTAGTTGGTTTGAATGAAAATGGTGCTCCTTGAACCTCCAGTGTGTCACCATTTCAGCCATCTTGAAAATCTGGTCATAAGAGCATTAGTCTCCTGATCAGATGGTCATATTGATGTGGGGTTTATACTAAAAGACCTCGTATGTCTTGAAGATAGTCCTGTATGAAAATGTTGCCAATCTGATATCCAACATGGCCACTATGGTGGCCGTCTTGAGAAACTTGTTATTGTTATGCCTTCAGAACAAATGGTTATATTGACATGGGGTTTTTACTACAATATTTTCTATGACTTGTAGATGGTCCTAAATAAAATTGGTGCCATTTTAACATCCAGCATGGTTGCCATGGCAGCCATCTTGAAAACCTTGTTATCGCTACTTCTCAACAGATGGTCATATCAACATAGGATTTTCACCAAAAGACTTCTTATGACTTGTAGATGATCTTGAAGGAAAATGGTGCCAATATGACACCTGATATCACCACTTTTCTTGAAAATCTTGGTACTGATTACTTCTCCTGAACAGATTATTATAGCAACATTTGGATTTCACTAAAACACTTTATGCCATATGTACTTAGTCATATATTAGAAAGGTACTGATATAACCTTCCGAATCACTGCCTTGGCAGCTGTCTTGAAAATCTTCATATAGCTACTTCTGGATCGCTGCCTTGGCAGCTGTCTTGAAAATCTTCATATAGCTACTTCTGAATGGATGGTTTTATTGACATAGACTTGTCACTAAAACTTAACAGTATATTGCAGGTCCTGAATGAAATTGGTGCTAATCTAGCCTCCAACATGGAAACCAAAGTGGCCATCTAAAAAATCTTGTTATCACTACTTCTCTTGAAAAAAAATGGTGGAATTGACATGTGTTTTTTCACTATATCACCTCTTGCAATATGTAATTGGTCCTGAAGGAAAATGTTCCAGATCTGACTTCCAACGTGTCCATGCTATTGTTGACAAGTCTGAAATCAAATCTACTTGTTCTTACACTCAAATCAAAGGTCACTGCTGCATTTTTGTATGTCATTGAGCTTATGAACAGTTATTTGTACATATACAAATTAATTTTAAACAGACTTGCATTTAATTGTTTTTCAGTAAACATGTTGTTAGCACTCTGACATTGATGTAAAGGTCAAAGGTCTTGACTCTGTGACTTTGGTTGTTATCTGTGATTGCTTGTGAGCATTATAACACAAACAAGTATGAATCTCTTTTTATCCATTAAAATAGTATGAAATTTTTCATCACTAATACCAGTATTGGAATCCTTGTTGGAGTGTGATGTTATTAACGCGTTATAAATGTATTTTACAGGAGACCAAAGTATGGCAGTGTTAGTGATTTCACCTTATATTGAGGTATTTTTTGACAAAATGGAATTTCGTACACACAAATAAATTAACAAGGAAATTTTAAAATATGGAAACAACTTTACTATTGGTTCTCATCAGTCAAGATCTAAAATCATGTAAATAAATACATCATGTAATAAATTAGGTAGCAATTACGAAACAAAAATGTAGCCAATTTAATGGGATCTTTGACCATACCTATTCCATATGTACTTGTGTATAAGTGGAATCCAACTGCAAACAACATAGACCCTGATCTACCATCACATAATGCGCAAGCAGATTAGGGTCTTGGTTGTTTGTTGTACTGATTGTTCTACTGGCACATTATGCGACAACAGATCTGGGTCCTTGCAGTTTACAATTGGACTGGACTTATAAGTGAGTACATGTATATATGGTACATTATATGAATTAAAGGGCTGTAGTATACTTTGGAATTTTTTGTTCTGGGATCACTATACTTCACCAGATAAGGAGGTTGGATCCAATTCTGCAAAGCATGGACCTTGATTTGCATTTAATCTGTTCCTTATATTATGTGTCTTCCTGCTGTTACTACATGTATACAGTTTTATTTAAAAAGATAGTAATACAATAGACATGTATTTGAAATTGTCTATATAATTGAAAGTTTAGTAGATTTAACCTTTTAACTCTTCCCATGTCCCCAGTGGCAAGGCACCAAAAATCATTTGCCTCTTTACAGATGATTACCATATGGACAATTATGTTGCCAAATATAGTGAATTTCAAATCATTGCTTTAGTAGTGGATAGTATAAAAGACAGACTGGTGGACAGAAAGATGAAAATTGGGTGGGGGAATCACAGTAATCCCAATATTTACAGTAAAATAACAATGTGGGGTTATGACAATGTTCTCAATTTACCCACAGTGATTATCACTACTAGCCTTGTTGGTTTTATTTTGCATGCATTTTTAAATTGATACATGGATGAGGCATTTTCACAGTCAATTTTGCATATGAAACCTCAATATTTAGTTATCTTGGAGCATGATTTCCTGCCAGTATGGACAGTTTATTGATAGGATCAAGAAAGCTATTATAAATGTATGTGTTCTTTCGTAAACTACATTGATTATGCACCACTCTCTTCCTAATATTGATCTGATATCCAGAAGAGAATCACACCAAAATAAATTAATCGTAAAATTCAAGTTGTGTTGCCATTTGTTATTGGAATACATCTAAAGTGAAAAACAAAACATATCTACATTGTGCTGAATCATGGCACATATACTGTACAGTACTCCCTCATTATAACACTGAATTTCATGAGAGACATAAATTGTGTACTACCTTATAGGTGGTCACCTTATAGTGAGGTATTTTACACACAATGTAACCATTATATAATGAAATGGCATCCATGACCATACCTGCCTCTTAAAATGGGACACCTTATAGTGAGGTATTTTACACACAATGTAACTATTATATAAGTGTTTTGCAGTGTTAGGAAATTCTGACCCAACCTAGTTTCACCCATTTCTGTCATACATGTATGGGCGCTAGACTGGTGAATCACAATGACACAGGTGGAATCTGAATGCTGTTTCTAGAACTAGCATGTACTTTATGTAGACATCAATTTCGGCAATGTGATTTTTTATTATTTTTTTTTTTTAAATTTGGAGGGGGGGGGGGAAGTGCTAGGGTCGGCAGTGAGAAACATGGACGGTCGGCTGACCAGAAATACATATTTTGGGGGGGGGGGGCCTTATAGCCATACAACACAAGACAAAAAAGTGTGAGAGCTTATCTCCTGGACTTACCTAAAATCCAATAATTTAATGATTGCCCCAGGGTCTGTATTATAGATCTTGACATTACATCAGTCTCTCACAGCAAGTGGTTGCATCATGGTGTGTCAGCACATGATACCTTTAGAACCAGATATGTGAAGCCTTAGCCTGGATTAAGAAAACAAGATTCAACCAGCATGGGTATGTGAGAAAGCTCTCCAGTAGCTTCATGTGGGTTGGTGGTTCTTCTCAAAGTTTTCTCAAGTTCTACCTCCTCCAGATATAATGACCACCTTGTATAGCCTATCATGTGCTGAAAAATGGCATTAAACCCACAAAACTTAACATGCTGAATTGAATGTAACCTTTGCTGAGGCTAAAAATATCGAAAAACACAACAACAGCAAAAACAAGGTCAAAATTGATCAATGTGATTGTGATGTACTTCTTTGAAACAAATGTAGTTTTTTTTTCCAGTGGAAGAAATAGTCTAAAAAGTTCCTTTAGACATAAATACAATTTGTTTGCATTTACAATGAAAAATTCACATTTTTTATTTGAGCATTACTGAGAAAGGTTCTTGTTGGAATTTGAGAGATTTCAGTGTATGAAATTTCAGTGTATGAAAACCTGTCTGGCTGTAAAAATGTTCAACTTATTTCAAACCTTTTCATTTTTCAAACTTCACTTTTAAATTTAAAAAAATTATTAGCAGTATAATGACACCATAGGTGAGAAATTAAAAGAAAAAGCTAAGCGACACCATTTCAGAACAAAAACCTCTCTAAGCATGAATTACCACTTCTAAAATGCAGGATGTAACATTTGTACAGATAAACTATTTAGAATGTGTTAAACAGTTACACTAAAGGATCCCACATCAACACCTTCCCTTGGGTGTTTTTCACAGCTTGAATCAGCAGTTCTAATAAAATTCCCACTGATTTAAAAAAATCTTTTTTAAAATACAATAAAATTCAGGATAATCAGTATATTTTCATAACCACTGGTTAATATCCAGACTGTATAACGTCAAAGCAGAATCAATACAATAAAAATGAGCCTTTTTATGGTGGATGTTGTTTTTGTTGTTGTTGTTGAAAAATCTCTTGAAAAAAGGCTATTGTATATTGTGATACACTCTGTCTGTCAGTCCTTCCATCTGTCTGTCTGTAACCACTTCTCCTAAATTGCTGGGTGGAAATTCACCAAACTTATACATAGATTGCACATGTAATAACCATTTGTGAGAGGGTTGTAGTTTTGGACCTTTTCCCTGGGGTACCTGGGACAGGGTCAAAGATAACATACCATAATTGACAAATTAATTACATGTAATTTGATTGCTTGAAAATTAATTATTTGGTAAATTTTGTGAGGTTAAAGCTCCTTAAAGTAAATGCACACCATTTATGTCAAAATCAGTGTTCAGAATAAGTGTATATACATGCTTAAAGAGATAGCTCCTGTGTTCAGAATAAGTGTATATACATGCCTAAAGAGATAACTCCTGTGTTCAGAATAAGTGTATATACATGCTTAAAAAGATAGCTCCTGTGTTCAGAATAAGTGTATATACATGCTTAAAGAGATAGCTCCTGTGTTCAGAATAAGTGTATATACATGCCTAAAGAGATAGCTCCTGTGTTCAGAATAAGTGTATATACGTGCCTAAAGAGATAGCTCCTGTGTTCAGAATAAGTGTATATACATGCCTAAAGAGATAGCTCCTGTGTTCAGAATAAGTGTATATACATGCCTAAAGAGATAGCTCCTGTGTTCAGAATAAGTGTATATACATGCCCAAAGAGATAGCTCCGATTGGTTGTATAATGTGAGCTCTTAACTTCAGAAGTGCATTTTCTCATCCAACATGGTCATGCTACATAAAACACATGTGAGATCCATTTTTTAGTTTTATTTAACCCTTAATGTTATGGTGTTGGACTGACTTGGCATGCATGGTAGTAAATTCCAAGAAAATTACCATGTTTGAGGAAGGTTTTAGCAGCCACTCCCCTCCCACTTGTATATGTAACTGGTTTTGGGATGTGGTCAAGTGGGTGGGGAATATGGAATTAAATGCATGGGGATATACCATTATGAGTTGTGTAAGTAGTTTTTTCTTGTTTGAAAAATTTCATATATTTTGATTACAATTATTTACAAGTATGACTTGCATATGAATTTTCACAGTAACTTTTAATTCATTTAGCCCAAACTCTGTTGTGTATTAAGTTGCTAAAATGAATTTGGAATGTACATGGTTGTTTTGTATGCAGAATTTATGCCAGACTTGCCTTGTTTAGTTTTAAGCAGAATGTTAAAGTTTTTGTCAAATTTGCTGGACATGACAAACAAATGAGCTCAAATTACTGTTTGCTAACTCAACATGTTAGACATTGGAATAAGGTACCCATAATTATCCCATGCAACTGTTGGATATTATGCTTTCACAATTTTTTAAACACTCTGTAACCACAAAGCACAAGAGAAAACCTGACAAAACCAAAAATTTATTTGGTTCCCAAGGGTTTTTGGTTTTGAGGGGTTTCACTGTATGTGACAAAAATATAAGTTGTATGTATGTATACTTGATTTCTGAGAAGTTTTGAAGAAAGGCAAAGGAGGATATGTAAAGCTACCATCATAGTTCTGTTCAAATTTAAAATAAAATACACACTTTAACATCTATCTTACTCGGCAAACACAATGCTAGGGAAAGTTGAGATTTTCTTTCCTGCTAGAAAATATATCAGCTTGACAAAAAGTAAGATATTTAGTGTATTTACGCAATTTTAGCTCTGTCATTTAATGGACTAGAAGAGCT
This sequence comes from Margaritifera margaritifera, assembly GCA_029931535.1. Taxonomy (NCBI): domain Eukaryota; kingdom Metazoa; phylum Mollusca; class Bivalvia; order Unionida; family Margaritiferidae; genus Margaritifera; species Margaritifera margaritifera. Next base: position 9,134,089 of record JAQPZY010001686.1, read on the forward strand.
TATGGGATGGTGTGTTGTCCCTCATCTGTTGTCCATCCATTAGCACAAATATGTTATCGCTACTTCTAAGCTACTTGGAGGATTGCCATGAAACTTTACACACACATTCACCCCATAGTCTAGTTGGTCCCAATAAAACTGGTGCTGATCTGATGTCCAGTATGGCCTCTGGTGGCCATCTTGAAAATCTTGTTATCACTACCCCTGAATGGAAAGACATATTGACATGGGGTTTTAACTAAAAGTCTTCTTATGATGTCTAGTTGGTCCTGAATGAAAATGGTGCTGGTCTAATGTCCAATATGGCCACCATGGCAGCCATCTTGAAAATAATGTTAAGGCTACTCCTTCTGAATGGAAAGTCAGATCAACACGGAGTTTTCACCAGAAGACTTCTTATAATGTCTAGTTGGTCCTAAATTAACATGGTGCTGCTCAGATATCCAATATGGCAGACACAGCATCCATCTTAAAACTTGTTATTGCTACTCCTGAATGGATAGTCATATCAACATGAGGTTTTCAATAAAAGACTTCTTATGATATCTGGTTGGTCCTAAATGAAAATGGTGCTGATCTGAAATCCATTATGGCAGCTATGGCAGCCATCTTGAGAATCTTGTTATTGCTACTCTTGAACGGAAAGTCCTAGCAGCATGGGGTTTTCACCAGAAGATTTCTTATGATGACAAGTTGGTCCTAAAAATGGTGCAAATCTGACATTCAATATGGCCACCAAGGCAGCCATCTTGAAAATCTTGTTATTACCGCTTCTCAACAGAAAGTCATATTGTTTTGTGGCTTGAGCCAGAAGACTCCTTATGATATCTAGTTGGTTCTAAATTAAAATGTTGCCAATCTGACCTCCAATATATGACTGTCATGGTGGCCATTTTGAAAATCATTATTGCTACTCCTAAATGGATGGTCATTCATTTTGACGAAGGGACTTTTTATGATGTTCAGTTGGTCCTAAATGAAAATGGTGCTGATCTGATATTCAATATAACCACCATGACAGCCATCTTGAAAAACTTGTTATTGCCACTCCTCCTGAATATTCACATGGGGTTCACCAAAAGACTTTGAATGATGTCTGGTTGGTCCTAAATGAAAATGGCGCTGATCATACATCCAATATGGCTGCCACAGCAGTTAATTTGAAAGTCTCATTATTGCTCATAAATATTATACATGGTTTCAACACTTGGGAGTTTTAAAAAAAAGAAATAGTTTTATCTTGAATTCCTGGAAATTCTTTTCAACCAGTAGAGCATCAGTCTCTTCAAGGGACTCTTGTTTTCAATTTCATAGGAAGACATGCAAAGATATGCGTCAAAGCATAATAAATTCTCTTTTCAGTGTTAAAAATAATAGTATCATTTTGACATCAATTTTGCTTTGTAAATAAACATTTGTGGAAGTTAGAAACAACTCAAACACATTTGTGCTTAACAAAAAGATCAATTTCCTGTGTATATTATCAAGTATGAATATTTTTTATTTGAAGTCACTGAAGGCATAGATACATTACCTCTGGAATTGTTGTGAAATAAAACACAAATACATGTACAAGAAGTAAATTACAGAATAAAATTAAATTATTCAGACAGGTTTACACAGATTAGTTATAAATTCACATGGTAGTAAAATGATTTGAAAACCCATATAATCATTGAAGAAAAAAGGGGGGAAAAGAACTTTGTAAAATTGTAACAAAAATCTTGAGAAGTGACATGCTCCTGTCTGATGTCTACAAAATTACTGGAAATAGGTTTGTCCAAAAATGCTTTTTTCTCTTTATCTTTTATCTTTTGTTGATCACCTTTCATGCAAGTACACAATTTTCCATGACAGTAATCACCATCAATAATACCATACAAACAGACATTCTTGATTCACACCTGAATGTGCACACATAAAAAACAACAAGAATAAGGTGGCCTTGTGCAGTACTGTATACCAACTGCATAGACCCAGATCTGCCATCGCATAATGTGCCAGCAGATCTGGGTCTATGCAGTTTGTAAGGTCTAATCAGTAGAACAAACAAGGGTCTGTGTTGTTTGCATTTGTACACGGGTTATATGCGAGTATATACGGTACTTATTTAGCTAATTAGGCATTGGAGATCACTCATACATCTCAGATAAGATCTCATGAAAGAGATACAGTGATGCAAAATATGATTTAACCTACTTTTCAGCTGGTTTCAAAAATTAGATGACAATTTACTTGAACTGAAAAATTTGGCAACACCTAGACACAATGACGAACTTGCATTGTCTCTAAAAGTCTCAGTGGCCGTGATATTTCATAACAGTTTACTATCATTATGCTGAGAGTTTCCTATCTCAGGTATTACATGTCTCTGCATATAGTATTGTTTTTTTGTTACAACTTTGTATACCTACTTTGAATGTTTTTATATTAAATTTTACAAATATATGTGTGCCACATTAATTTTCAGGAAAAAAATGTCCAGCAAGAGCCATTAGAATGTCAGGACACCTTATATATATATCTGACACTCATAAATTAGTCTGTTGTTAGGCAAGTGATTAAACAACCCCTGACCCCTCCCTCCCCCCTTATTTTTCTTTTTCACACAATACCTTTTTGGAAAATAATCCTGAAATTGAATATTAATCCCTAAAGTTTACCATATTTCTCATAATTTTTGTCCAATTAGATCATGCTGTGCTTGGTTGAATTTTTTAAAAAATAATTTTTTTATTTTTATTTTTCATTAATTTTTACAGTTGGGCCTTATGTGATGTTGGCATACTTGTCACTCTCTGTTATAAGTTCTAACACAGCCTGCATGAATCCGGACCTGGCTACAGCTGTGTGGTACACGTTTGGAATTGTCAGGGCATTCAGATGGGTAGGTGTACATTGCACAACCACAGAATGGTGAGCTACATGTAATCAAGACATTAGGTTTGTTCTTCAGGCACACTGCACAAAGGATTCTTGGTCACATATTGACTTGATTGTTTCACTGAATAACAAAATATTTTTTAAAAATGTCTGTGCTTGCTATATCATAGGTGGCAATAAATAGAACCTGGCAGTATCCTGTTAGTCGAGCCCACTTTAGTGGGAAGCAAAACATAAGTCACTTTTTCTGACAGTGGTAGAGGCAGCGGCTGCAGCATTGTCAGTAGTTTGATAAGGTGTTAGTTAAAGTTTTTCATTTGCATATATTTCCTAAACCTCTTGATAAATTCTTATCATTCTTGGCATGAATCATCATGAAGGTAAGACAATTCATTCTAGACCTGCACGCTAGCTTCTTTGACTTTGAGGTCAAGATCACAGTCATAGAAAATTTGCTTATATTTCTGAAACCCCTTGATAGATTTTATGAATACTTGGGATGAATCATTTTGAAGTTAACACGAATCATTCTGTGCCATGCTTGCTCTCCCCTTTTGACCTTGGGGTCAAGGTCACATTTGACAGCAATGCTTTGTTCTTGGGCTCAACATACAAGCCCTGACCTTCTTGTTCTGTTAGTCTTTTCATGTAATAATGTCTGAGAAGTAGCTATGGTACTGACTCCTTCTTACACAAAAAAAAAATATCTCAGTGGCCTGACTTTTGCACAATAAAATGAATTAAAAATTATTACATGAAACAATTTGATTTATTATGAAAACTATCTGAGATATGTACAGAGGTCAGCCTGTAGATCGCCAATTTCCCAAGTGATAAAACAAAATTGATGTGGCCAAAAAAACTGCATTTTACAAATTGTTTTGCAGAGACAAATTTTGAAGAATCAAATACTAAATGGAATGTACAAATATAATGAACTGGGCTGCAGCAGAACAATATCAGTTATACAAAATCATTGGAAAAGTTTTTGGCAGTGCTAGGTATATATATATATATATATACATAGTAAACGGTGTTGATACCCTATTCATGCTATACATTAGACGTATATACATTGTTCTCTGAATAAAGTCAAATATAGTAAAACCCCGCAATAACGCGACGCCGCTTTTTCCGCAATCAAATTTTATGGACCCCAATTATAGCGTTATTGCAGGGTTTCACTGTATATATATATATATATATATATATATATATATATATATATATATATATATATATATATATATATATATATATATATATATTTATATATATATAGTGTGTGTGTGTGTCTGAATGTGCTTGCATGCATGTAAAGACTGAGTAGTCATCAACAGCATGCAGAAATGACAGTGAACTTCCTTTATAAAAGCTGCCAGCTAATGAATCACTGTAAAATATGCCAGCTATTTAATATGGGATTATAATACTGTACTGACAAGTTAATACAGACTTGAGTAGTAAGTGCATCTGTGGACATACAATCATGATATGCAGGGCTCACACTACTGAGTAACCTCTGAACTCTTGTAGTCAGTTTTGTTGACAATCCTATATAAGTGTTGCCATTTCATTTTTGTGTTGCCAGATTTCTTCTAAAGGAATTACCTTTGTTGTATAAGGGAATATGTTGGTTTTCTCTGATCTATGAGTAGCTGATTTTGCTCCTCACTGCCTATGACTGGCCTACATCAGCAGATAATTGGCTGTTCAGTTAATATCGCTGAACCAATGAGATGCAACTTTGCTCATTCAGAATTGTTGTTTTGATCATGTGACCAAGTGTCTGTGGATTTGACGTGACTATAACGTGATGAATATTTTATTATGTGACTATATACGCGGTTCAAAAACATGACTTTTTTGTAATGTTACAAAATGGAATGATCAGTGTTACATTATAAACCAGATTGATCAGAATACTGTCAATTAATCCATACATTTTTAATTTGATGCATTGATGCACAATAATAATAGTCACATGACAAGAGATTCATCAGATGATAGTCACATAACAAATCTAGAGATGCTCAAGTCACAAGATCCAAATGACCATTTCGAATGAGCGAAGATGCATGTAATTAGTTCCTTGATATTGATTGAACAGCCAGTTAGGCTGGTAATTCAAAAATGTCAACAGGTGGTAGAGTTGTGTTATTTCACATGGATTTACAAGTTGTCAAACATTGGATTTGATGCAGAAATATGTTGTACAGATCACTTCAACCAAACATAACTCAGTAGCAATGAGAAATACCATTAAGTGTCTAAAAACAGTTGATATGTGCACTGATTTGTTGTGGACAGATCTGTGTGCAATAATTTCAGTGTTTTACAAATAGCTCATATCAGACACCAAACCACCCATCAATACCAATACAGATTTGGAGCCTGATTTATCTAGATGTCTACCTATCGCTTTGTATATATAGAAATTAAAATGGTCATAATTTCAACATTTTCCTACTGTATTTTCACAAAATTTTAAACATTAGTACTAATTCATATGGAGGTAATTGTGAATATAAAACTTTGATTTTAAATGATGTGCTACACTAAAAGAGTAAGTGTGGTTATCTTTGCCCTGGCAGTAGGTCAGTTATATGTGTACCCTGTTTTCTTTCATATGCTATTACTTCTTTTTCAGATTTGGCAGAGCACAGTTAATTCATTGTTAGAGCTGTCTGTTGTCCACATTATCCAGGTGGTTCTTTCAACCAATTCAACAGTATCTTCTCTGGGAGTGCCCATACTTGCTTTAATGGTGGGAATCTGTAGGGATCGCTTCTTCCAGGTTCTCAATAAACTTTACTTTTTCTTTGTACTGCTTATCACTTCATGGACTGATAAGAAGCAGAGACGAGGATTGACTATTCCCGTCATTATTTTGTCTGTGATTCTCTTCCCTGTTGTCTTTTGTATAATTTTGCTGGCCTCTGTGATTTCTGCAGCCCTTCTGCCACTTTTCACACTGCCAGTGTTCTTTGTGGCATTTCCCCGCCCACTCCGTTCCTGGCCCGAGCCTGTGGGAGCCTCAGCCAATGCATGCCCAGATACTAACTTTTACAAGCAACTGGCACCAGTGCTGTCCAAAACATTATGGAAAGGATTTGCCAGTGGTAGTCTAGGTAAAATATTTCAAATCTTTAATGTATTATTTAGTATAATGATGATGGTAACCATTTGTTGACATTAGAGAAAATCATGTTAGTATTGATTCCATAAATAATAGTCTATTTCACAGTGTACTTGCCTTGTTGATATCCTATAATACCTGATACATTTTACATTCATTGTGTTTCTTTCTTAGTTCATGTTTGTGCAAGTGCATGTTGGCTTTGTGTGTTTCTTTCTTAGTTCATGTTTGTGCAAGTGCATGTTCTCTTTGTGTGTTTCTTTCTTAGTTCATGTTTGTGCAAGTGCATGTTGGCTTTGTGTGTTTCTTTCTTAGTTCATGTTTGTGCAAGTGCATGTTGGCTTTGTGTTTCTTTCTTAGTTCATGTTTGTGCAAGTGCATGTTGGCTTTGTGTGTTTCTTTCTTAGTTCATGTTTGTGCAAGTGCATGTTGGCTTTGTGTGTTTCTTTCTTAGTTCATGTTTGTGCAAGAACATGTTGGCTTTGTGTGTTTCTTTCTTAGTTCGTGTTTGTGCAAGTGCATGTTGGCTTTGTGTGTTTCTTTCTTAGTTCATGTTTGTGCAAGTGCATGTTGGCTTTGTGTGTTTCTTTCTTAGTTCATGTTTGTGCAAGTGCATGTTGGCTTTGTGTGTTTCTTTCTTAGTTCATGTTTGTGCAAGTGCATGTTGGCTTTGTGTGTTTCTTTCTTAGTTCATGTTTGTGCAAGTGCATGTTGGCTTTGGTAATAATATAAATCTTTTTGTAATCTTGATGTTTTTTTTCAAAACATTTTTCTTACAATTTACAAATTCAAAGTTTGAAAACTGAAACTGATTATTTTACTGCTCTGAGTCATTATTCTTGGAATTAGAAAAAACATACTAAGTAGAAATTATTCTGTCTAAGCTTAAATTGATTATTTTACTGCCTCAAGTGCTCAAGTGTCATCATAATTCTTGGAAAAGATAAGTCTGAGTAGAAATTTATCTGTCTAAGCTTAAATTGATTATTTTACTGCCTCAAGTGCTCAAGTGTCAACATATTTCTTGGCAAAGAGCTTCCTGGCATGAATACCTTTCAGGTTTGCATAAATAATGCCACTCCATGATCAAATATGGCCACTGTTACTAATAATGGACAAACCTTTAAACAAACTCTTCTCACAAGACTTGTTTCATTCAGAAAATTCTCATACAATTTGTATGGAATTGTTCTTGGTGTTAACATAACAGCTATTTAAGATGTTTCTTATTTTTTGTTGTTGTTGAACTATCATCATACTAATTTCAGTACCTTACATAATATATCAGTCTTCTAATATATACTTTTATAATAGTAAACATGTATGTATTTTTGTTTGTATGTACTTGTATAACCCCTGCATGTTTGTTTTCAACTTTGCTACTTAATTGAATATCTATATTTAATCTTGCGAAGTTTTTTAGCTTGAGGTTGTCTTAGCTTAGACTAGGTCTAATGTTAGTGTCAGTTAAACATTCTGTGAACTGTTGTCTTATGATTGCATGCTATGTGTTTTAGTTGGAGTTGGTATAAAGTGTAAAGCTTATGTTATATATTTATATACACAACTGAAAAAAAAATTTACTTTAGATGACTCAACAGAGCAGTGAAAGATATTGATGGTTATATCTCAGTTCAGGGGTCTAAAATGTCTGTTAGGGGAAATTTGGGTTATTCAGACACTTCTCAGATGTGTTCAAAACCAACTTTCATAACTTTAATTCAGACACTTCTCAGATGTGTTCAAAACCAACTTTCATAACTTTAATTCAGACACTTCTCAGATGTGTTCAAAACCAACTTTCATAACTTTAATTCAGACATTTCTCAGATGTGTTCAAAACCAACTTTCATAACTTTAATTCAGACACTTCTCAGATGTGTTCAAAACCAACTTTCATAACTTTAATTCAGACACTTCTCAGATGTGTTCAAAACCAACTTTCATAACTTTAATTCAGACACTTCTCAGATGTGTTCAAAACCAACTTTCATAATTTTAATTCAGACACTTCTCAGATGTGTTTAAAACCAACTTTCATAACTTTAATTCAGACACTTTTCACATGTGTTCAAAACCAATTTTCATAACTTTAATTCAGACACTTTTCAGATGTGTTCAAAACCAACTTTCATAACTTTAATTCAGACACTTCTCAGATGTGTTCAAAACCAACTTTCATAACTTTAATTCAGACACTTCTCAGATGTGTTCAAAACCGACTTTCATAACTTTAATTCAGACACTTCTCAGATGTGTTCAAAACCAACTTTCATAACTTTAATTCAGACACTTTTCACATGTGTGCAGAACCATCATTCCTAACTAGAATCACAGGTGTACAATGTTGAAGAGCTGTTATAATAAAGCATCCAGGTGACTGCAAGGTTTGCTATTGTCAGTTGAGTTTCAGTCCTTCTAATGAGGGATTGCTTCAAAAACAAATTTCTAAGACTGTATGCAAGACTGGTCTATGCATACAGCTGTAGGACAACTTCAGACTGTTACGTTCAGCTTCGGAGAAGTGATGGATGAATTCAAGCATTTGCAACAACAACCATGACAATAATGATAAAAACAACAACAAAAATGATGATGATTCTGCTGATGATGATAGCAACAATGATGAAGAAGCAGAAGAACAATTTATTGGATATATAAAAGCTGATTGAAATCAATGAATTTGTTTGATATTTTTATCTGTCTGCTTGCTTGGTACTTCACTGTTCCAAATCTGTTCCATGATCTCAATGATTCTGTATGCAGCTGTTTAATTTTTGCATCAAAATCAGATGGATATGTAGCATGTCATCATGTATGAAGAACAGTTCTCATTCATTTAAACTATGAGGCTCCAGGTGTACTGACAGATTCACAACTTTATTCTTCATTCCACCTTCCCTTTTCAACAATTCCTTTGGCAAACTCATCATTGAATTCAGCAGTATAACATTTTATTTATATGCAGATCTATTTTTTTACATATCGTGTGAGTCATTATTGTAATTAGAGGTGAACTACAACTCAACAGAATTATCTTAAGGAAAATAGCATGTTTGAAGTTAAACTACTCTAGACTCGGAAAATGGAGAGAGGAAATTCCAACAGTTCATATTTTGTAGAAAATTATAAACATATTGTTTTTTTTTTTAATTAACATTAAGTTTTTAAAAAAAGTAAATACCTGAAACTGATGCTGAAGTACAGAGAAAGGATGCATATGCTCACTTGCAACAGGCTAACACAATGAGTATCAAATTCTATCTGTCAAAGTAAAATTTTCCAGATCTTGAGACTTGGGGTGTTTTCATTTCTGTTGGGTTACCACCAAAAATGTCTGAGGTTTTTGAACATGTAGCACATTTGGATCAAGGTAATGTCTAAAAGCAATTATTGGCAGTACTTTGTACATTTGTTACAGACTCTCCAAGTTTAACCAGCATCTGTAATAACCCAGATTTTCTCAGAACCTGTACCATATACTACTGATGGTGAACATAATGTGACTTCTAGCCTGCTGAACCAAAACCCCACATTTAAGATTTACATGTTCCCATGGACCACAAAAACTGCAAATGGACTAACGCTTTTTTTCCTGAAATACAGGTTTAATGGGTTCAGATTTTTGGGATTGACCAAGGCTAAAAAATCCTTAGTGCCAATCCTAAATCCCTTATCATCCTTGGCATGATATAGCCAATAATGTGTTTAAAATGCCGTAAAAAAACCAACCAACAAACCCTTATCATCCATAGTTTGTCTTCTGGTTTGAACTTTAAAAAATACAATTACTGTCTTTAGAAAAATCTTTGAAGGCTTTAATAAAAACACTCTTTGGACATTCTTTCCTGATTCCTTTGTTTTATTGACTACCTGTATTGAATTATTAGTCCAATTTAAAATCTATCAAATGAATTGTATTATTGTATAAATCTGCAACAGGTGAACCCAATCCAGGAAATCATTACTTGGCACGGTTCCAGGACCGACTTGTCTGGATTCAGATCTTAGAGAGAGGAGCAGGCTACTGCTGTGTTAATATCAAGGTAAGAGCAGTTACTCTTTTTTTTTGTCCAAAGAGAATATTAGAATGGACATGTCTACCTGTTCAGATGTATGCTTCCATTGATTATTGACCATGTTGCAAAGCAATTCTGCCTTATGGATTAATGATGTCTGTCCATCTGCCATCAGCACTCGGGTTAGGGTTTGCTTTGAAGTCATTTTCTCATACACTATTGCTTGTGGAGTTACATGACTTGGCATGTACATTTTTAATAATTAGTAAGTGAAAAATTACTCACTTTGACCTATATTTAATGGATGAGTGATTTGTGCTTAATTTGGGTTCAGATCAGTTTTGCTAGATTATGGTTTGCATTTAGCTCACTTTCTCTCATACTGTTGCTTGCAAAATCATATAATTAGGCATACAGATGCATGATGAAAAGTACTACACCCTTTGTTCAAAACTGGGACACTGCAACCTATATTTTCCACCACCGTGACCTGCATTAATCCTTACATTTAGCTTATTTTTTCAGACACTATTGCCTGCAGAGTCATGTAACTTGGCATGTAGATGAATCATGAATAGGACTACACCCTAAATAAAAACTACATCACTGTGACCTACATTTTGCACTCCAGTGACCTACGATAACCTTTTCTGTTTATATCAGTTTTTCAGGCACTTTTGCCTACAGAGTTATATAACTTGGTATGTAGATGCTTCATTAGAAGTACCACACTCTTCAGTCAAAATTTAATTACTGTGACCTATATTTTATGCTCAAGTTAGCTGTGTTAACCCCATGCTTTTAGCTCAGTTTCTTAGACACTTATTACTGCAGTGCTGTGACTTGACATATAGGATGTGGTGTTGTCATATGTAAGAAATGGCAAGGAGCTGCGCTCTGCCCACTATACAGTGCACCCTGCTGCTCTGGGAGTGCACCCTGGTTCGCAGATAATGAAACTGCACCTTTGCAAGTTCAACCACAAAAGTTGATTTTCTATAAACAAATCAGCAATTCTTTGATATCAGTTGCTTTGTTGCTTTCTTACGACATCATACATTTCTACTTTTACAAAAATGGATGATATTTATGCATTTGTAATTTTTCTGTGGCAAAAAAGTGAAAATACTAACAGCAGTATTTTGTAATTATTGTTCAACCACTGAGCTGTTTTACCCTGGAAAGTGGAATTATTCTGTTTAAAGTGCCCTCAAAGGAAACCACACCCTGCCAAATTGGAAGGTCAAGGGACAACACTGGGATGCATCATAAGAAGACAAAGCTTTGCAATGTGGCGATACTGTCATTGGCCGTTTTCTTGTTCATTTTTCAGTGAATTCTTCTTTGTCCAGATGTATTTTAGACAGTCACCTCTTTAATTATTTTTTAGCTAGCAGATATATTACAGTTTGAATTTTCATGCATTTTCAAGTTATCACATGGTGAAGTAATAGCAAAGAAAAGTATGGGATCAGAACTGCTTTAACATAAGTTTTAGTTGAAATTTGTAATTAGAAAAATGTTTCAGAATTATAGATCAAGGTACATGTATGATTGTCATAGAAACAACAGGTCAAATAACTGATGTGCAAATGTTACTCCTTGAAGGGTCAAATTTTTGGTTCACAAAGTCGCTTGTTAGACAATAAATTTCTCATCTCTCTTAAGACTGTTTGATCAGTTCAGGTTGTTTTTTCATGTAATAGGGTCTGGAGCTTCAAGAGACATCTTGCCACACAGCTGAGGCTGCTAGAATTGATGAGATTTTTGAGGCAGCATTTGAAAAGGATGGAGGGTTTCCCCTTGGAAGCCTAAATCCTTATCCCCTCCATACCCTTACATCCGTGGATGCTGCATATATGAAGACTTACTCTGATGCTAGAAATGTCCTCACTGGTATCATCGATAACCCAAATAGTGTACCCATGACCATGGATGCTTTTCTAAAGAGCCTTGTATGGGTTCTGCTACATCATGTGAATGAACTGAAGAGAAAGGAGGCCAAAACAAACAAAGAGAAAAATAAAATTAGCACAGATTTGTCGATTTCTTCTAAAGCAGAGAAACATGAGCTAAAAGAAGTTAATCATAATAAAATTTCAGAGGTTTTAGTTGAGAAAGCTACACCTAAATTGGAGCCAATACAGCCTCTTATTCATACAGTAAAAGTTTCAGATACTGCTGACAGGGCATTTTCACCACTACCTCCATTAGGTAATGGAAAAGTGAAGAGAAAGTCATCCTGGAGCTCATTGGATAGCTTTACGGACAGTATTTTCTCTGACAACGGAGATGAACATTCCAAAAAGAAAGACAAATCAAAAGTATTTGACTCTGGTGATTCTTTATTTGGAGGTTTTGTTGTAAGTAAAGGAAATTCCCCTTTGAAGAAAAGTAAAGACATTGATGACTTATTTGAGGAATTAGATCTCGGACTTCCTTCTGTGAATGTTACTAAATCCAAACAGATGTCTCAAGCTAATGCAGGGATGCAACCCAGCTATGGATCTAAACAGTCTTATGGCAACTCTATATATAAACCTCAGACTAATCTAGCAGGGTCACCCGATTTCAAATGTCCATTCTCAGTGCATATGAGTCTTCCAAAATCCTGGAGGGAAATTCCTTTGGACCAAGGCCAGGTATCAAGACAGCTAGGAAAGTTTCCCCAGGACTGGTTCAAGTATGTTTTGTCCACTTTGGACTGGTCAGCAACTGGTCATCCTGATCATGACGTGGTCAGTCAGGTGGTTCAAGATGACATTTTGCTCAAATGTTATGCCCAGCTCATCATGGCCTGTTACTCCATATATGATGCTCAAGGTATGCCGGCTATATCTGATAGTTTTAATGATTTTATAACAATTCCTGAAAAACATCTCTTACTAAGAACAAAAATCATTTATTTGTTTTCTGTCATGATTGTTGATATTACAGGTTATAGTATTGAATGCAGCTTTAAGGTTAGAAAAATTAATATGTTGTCCAAACTAATAGGATTATATCATGATTTGTATGTTCCTAATGCTTTCATTAAGTGTATCTTGATTTGGCTGTCAGTCCTTATATGCGCATGTGTGTAGTACATATGTATGTCTGTCCCAGGAAGCTTGTATGCAACTGATGATCTGATTAGATTTTCATGCCACTAATGTAAATTATCCTTTTTGTATAAACTTATGAACTTTATGGAAATTTTTGCTGAAAACCTTGTTTGCATAATTTTAGAAGAACAACTTGACATAGACAAGTGAACTTTGATATGCGTCATGCATCTGTTCGTCAACAATTGTTTGTTACCACTCTGCAGTCCATATTTCTGATCTGATTTCAGTCAGACTTGAAATATGGGTTTAGATCATCAAAATCTCAGGAGAGTTCAATAATGAGCAAGACCCATGCATATTAATGAGGTGAACTTGTACCAGATTGGCTAACCTTGTTACCACTCTGGAGGCCATATTTCTGATCTGATTTCGTTTAAACTTGGAACATATGCTTATATCATTAAGATCTTGAATAAGTTAGATGAGGAGCAAAATTAACACTCAATAATTATGTGAGCTTGCACCTGATTGGCTGAGCTTGTTACCACTCTGGAGGCCATATTTCTGATCCAGTTTTGATCAAACTTGGAATATATGCTTATCTCGGATGAGCTCAGTAACGAGCGCGATCCATGCTTACTAATGAGGTGATCTTGCATCTGATTGGCTGAGCTTATTACCCCTCTGGAGGCCATATTTCTGATCCAGTTGTTATCAAACTTGGAGTATGGGTTTTTATCATCAAGATATTGAAAGGATTTGATAATGAGTGAGATCCATGCATTCTAATGAGATAATCTTACATCTGATTGGCTGACCTTTTTACCACTCTTCAGGTAGTATTTCTGATCCGATTTTGATCAGACTTGTAATATATGCTTATCTCATCAAATCTCGTATGAGTTAATTAATGAGTGAGATCCACACATATTAATGAGGTGATATTACATCTGATGGCTGAGCCTGTGGCCCATCTGGGTCCCATATTTCTCTTCCAATTTTCATCAAACTTGAAATATATGCTTCTATCATTAAGCTCTTGGATGGGCAGTATAATGTATAAGATCCATGCATATTAATGAGATACTCTTGCATCAGATTGGCTGACTTTATTACCATTCAAACTTGGAATATATGATTATATCATCAAGATCTCGGATGAGTTCGATAATGAGATCCATGGATATAAATGAGGTGATCTTGCATCTGATTGTCTGACCTTGTTACTACTCTGGAGGCCATATTTCTTCTCCGATTTTGATCAAACTTGGAACATATACTCATATCATTAAGATCTTGCACAAGTTCCATAATGAATGAGATGCACACATATTATTGAGTTGATCTTGCATCTGATTTGCTGAGTTTGTTACCACCTTGGAAGTCATATTTATGATACAATTTTGATCAAACTTGAAATATTGGCTTATATCATCAAGATCTTGGATGAGTGTGATAATGAGTGAGATCCACACATATTAATGATGTATTCTTGCATCTGATTGGCTGAGCTTGTTACAACTCAGGAAACATATTTGTGATCTGATTTTGATCAAATTTTTAATGTATGCTTCTATCATCAGGATTTTGGAGTGTTTCAGTAATGAGCAAGATTAATGGATATTAATGAGGTAATCTTACATCTGATTGACTGTCTTCTTACCACTCTTGAAGTCATATTTTTGATCTGTTGGGTTTATTATCATCAACATTTTGGATGACTTCAGGTATGAGCAAGAAACTGTGCATATTAATTAAGCTGACTCCTGTATAAGTCCAAGTCCAAAGAGTTGAGAAAATCTGTTAAGAAATGGAAACATTGCTTTAGCAGTATGAAAATCTAATCAGGTCATCTACATATGCATATAAACATACCTTCATCTAATCAGGTCATCTACATATGCATATAAACATGCCTTCATCTAATCAGGTCATCTACATATGCATATAAACATGCCTTCATCTAATCAGGTCATCTACATATGCATATAAACATGCCTTCATTTAATCAGGTCATCTACATATGCATATAAACATGCCTTCATCTAATCAGGTCATCTACATATGCATATAAACATGCCTTCATTTAATCAGGTCATCTACATATGCATATAAACATGCCTTCATCTAATCAGGTCATCTACATATGCATATAAACATGCCTTCATTTGCCAGTGTTGAATAGTGTTATGTGGAATTATTTCATCAAAAGAAGTCTTAAGTTAAAAAAGTTTAAATATTTCTTAAACAAGAAGCCCAAGTGAGTCTGATATCGTTCACCTCGTTTACATAACTTAACAGTTGACCGTTTCGCTAATCAGGCTTAAGTAGTAGCGGAAGAATACAAATATGTACTAAGTAAACTATCTCCCGAACTTCATAACATGTTGAGTTTACCTATTTTACTACATCTTGATAAAAATTCTTTTGAAAGATAAAGGCTCTATTCATCACACTTTTGTTTAGTTAATATCTCCTAAACCCTTTGAGATGCCTTCATGAAACTTGGTATGCATTGTATCATGACCAGACATTGTGTCCTGTAAAAATGAAGTCTATCATGTCAGCATTTTAAGAATTATCCCCATTTGTATTAGCTCACCTAGCCAAAAGGCCAAGCAAGCTTATGGTATGTCACGGTCTGATGTCCAGCATCCATCTGTCTGTCAACATTTACTTTTTCCCACTCTGGAGACCATATTTCTGATCTGATTTTGATCAAAACTAGAATATAGGCTTATATGAGCAAGATCCATAGATATTAATGAAATGATCTTTCATTTGATTGGCTCAACTTATCACTCTAGAGACTGTATTTTGATCCAGTTTTGAGTAGACTTGGTAAATAGACTTAAATCATCAAGATACCCAATGAGCTCAGGCTGAGCAAATTTTTTTTTTGATCCACTTGTGCAGGACAAGTGGTTTCAGAAAATTCACTTGTCCCACCTCACTTTTCACTTGTCCCATCTTACTTTTCACTTGTCCCAAAATGGTAATCACATACCAAGATTTGATGAGATGTATGCACTTAATCCAGAGAAAGAACAAACAAAATAATATACAACTTAATTATTTCTTAAAATTATTAAATTTTTCAAAAACATTGGTTGATATACATTTGACTCCTTCGGCTATATATGTTTTAACTGCTGGATTTTAAAAAATGTATATGTACATGTCTGCCACTTGCACAAGCACTAAGCCAGCAGTTGATAGCTGTGTCTGGTTTAAAGTCCTCAAGCTCTGGTCTATTTGCTGAAATGTTCATTAGAATGTGTAAACTCTCTTGGTTTAAGGAATTCTCAAACTCAGTAGCAGTCTTACGTTTTATCCCTCCACTTTAAAAAAAAATGTTCCTTCTCTGAATCGTCCTTATTACCTTCCTTGTGAAAATAATTTTTGCAAACTCATTTTATCCACAGAGTAAATATCAGCTTGCTGGACAACTACTTCTAAAGTTATCATAACATACATTTTCTCTTTTAAAATACAAACAAAAACAGCTCATTTATTAGCGTAATTGTTTCGCTTCAAACGCAATATCGCACGTGGAAGTTAATTCTCTGTATAATCAATTAAAAATTAAAGAATCATAACTGTCATTTAATCAGTTCATAAAGGAAACCAAAACTGATGTCGGTAAAGTACCTTTCATTAATTTAATTACACTGAATCGCTGGATTAAAATCAGAGTGAGCCGCTCGTGAGGGTCTGGTTTGAGTAAAAACAATGCAGCAAAGCCACTTAAAACACTGCTAATTAATCATACCGGCTTTGTTTTGTTTGACATGTTTTGATTGGCCGATAATTTGGTCGCTTAAGCCCAATATGCAGCCAAGAGGTAACAGAACGTGCGCATAGGCGACAGTTATTTTACTGACCACTTGTAGATGTTATACAGGATGTAAATGTATACATGGAGAGGGGTAGAATCAAGTATTCAGTACGCTCAGAGGGCATTGATGGCCAAATAAAGATAGATATTAAAGCACGAAAATAAGGACTTGCCCAACTTTTTTTAAATAGGAAAAAGCACTTGTCCCGGACTAGTGACTTCGAAAATTGTACTTGCCCGAATTGGAAAATGAATAGTCTGGGACGTCAGGCTGTGGGATTTTCTCACCCTTGTGAGCAAGATCTGTGAATATTATTGAAATTCAGCACTGTTAGAAATAGTTCTCAAATTATACATTTGTTGTCTCTTTAAAATACCTGTCTTCTCTCTAAAGGAAAGCAGGGGAAGTAACCCATGATATTAACTATTGAGAATCACAGGTTTGGGTTACTCAGAGTTCTTCTCCTTGCCAGATGTTATGCAAACCAGATAATAATTAATAAAACAAATATTCTGGAATCCAAGATGTATACATTTCAGTAGAACAATTTATACAAATTCGCACAATCATACACTTTAGGGATTAAAATGGATAATTTGTCTTTTAAAAATCAAAAAAATTGTAAAATAGAAATAATGTTATTGAAAATTTACAATTGCAGGCTAGCATAAACTATGTGAAATGTTGTAATTAAAAAACGATCAGGCTTTCTTTATACAATTAGATATATTTGTTTGCAAATAAATGTGTTTTATCTAATATTGATTTTGGTCCAATACGAACATGTTTCTTGTAAGAAAATATGTGTCTAAGTTTATAAATGTATTTGCAGAGAATTATAACATTTTTGCCACATTGGAAATTATTAAATATTTGGAAGCAAGTTTGATATGCTTGGTGAAATAGAGTTTGACATTTGCTAGTTTTGCCATGTTAAAGTGCCTATAGCAGTTGCCATTAAAAAAAAAAATGATATTTCTCCCAAAAATACACACCAGATAAAAGAAAATAAAGTTTAGAATACAAGATGCATACATTTCAATAGAACAGTTTATAAAAATTGGCAACACAAGACACCCTAGGGATTAAAGTGAATCATTAATAATTTATAACTGTAGAAAAAGTATATAATAGAAATATAATGAGTAACACTCTAAGTAAATAAACTAATTTCCTTTAAGATTAGTTTATAAAACTGATGAATCAATACTGTATATTGTAAGGCCTTATTGGCATAAACAACTCTGGGAGAGAGTTGTTACACTTCAGTTATCATAGGTGAAGAACGGATTCTCTAAAGCCCTACAATGTCTTCACATGCACTGCACAGTTATCCAGATGGTTTCATTCCAGTGTTGTTTTCACAAAGAATTAATTTTTCATGCATTCACAGTGTTGCATTAAAGCTTCGACCATTGTTTATAACCTGTCTTTCAGAAATACTTATGGTGTAGTAATCTGAGTAATTTCTGGTCCTAATTTGTCTACATTTAATAAGATCTGAAAGTTTCTGCTGATAATGCTGGCACTAACCCCTTGACCACTTTGTAGAATCAAACTAATCTGTTAATTTTCCTGTGTAGTTGGAGAGATGGAAGGTCCATTTGATTAGATGTATTGATGTTAGAGACAATGTACAATTGCATGCTAGCATAAACTTTGTGCATTGTTGTAAGTACGGATCAGAATTTCTTTACACAATTATAAATCTTTGTTTACGAGTCATTGTGTCTTTTCTGTATATAGATTTTGCTCCAAAAAGAACATGTTTTTCTAAAAACTTTACAACATTTGTAATTCTTAAATATTTGAATGCACGTTTAATATGTGTGGTAAAATAGAGTTTAACAACTGCTAGTATTGCCATGTTAAATTGCCTAAAACATTTGTATTTATCACAGGCATTGTGCATTATTTTATGTATTTCATATGCTCAGTGCCTCGATCCATAAATTATTTGAAATTTTTATTTCATATCTTTAGCTTCTAATTAAAAAAATGTTATTTTGCTTTTCTTCTGAAACATTTTCAAATTTAATTACCAAGAGTAAAGAAACCCATGTCCTTTAAAAAAAGATAACAATTGTGAATTATGATTTAAATTCATGTGAAAGCCATGTAACAATTTAGACAAAAAATTATAGCTTGGTCTGTAAACTTACCTTTTAAAGATCTTGAATGACTTTGATTATGAGCAAGACAATGCATACTAATTTTGCCTTTATCTATGGAAAGAATTTTGATCAAACTATAGTAAAATAGGTAAAATCGACATCACATAAAGTTTTGGAAATTGTTTACATGTATGTAGGTTGTGTTCTTACAAAACTACATAAACTTGTTTAGTAAAATGGTAAACTATTATGTAAGCCATATGAGTGATATGAGGTCCACTTGGGCGCCTCTTGTTATTACAGATTGTGTCTAACTATCTGTCCATTTATCACACTCTTCAGTTAATTTCTCCTAAACCTTTCAAGATATCTTAATGAAACTTGGTATGCATTTGTAGCATGAAAAGAGTTTTTGTCTCTTTAAGAGTTAGCTTTGTAAGATTAGTATGTTTATAGTTATCTCCACATTTTTATGCTCTACTGGTCATAGACCAGAAGAGCTTATGGGATGATCTGTTGTCCGTCATCTGTCCGTCCATTAACTAAAGTTTATTATTGCTAATTCTCCTAAACTACTTGGAGCATTGAAACACACGCACATTCATCCCAAGATCAAGTTGGTCCTAAATGAAAATGGTGCTGCTCAGTCAGCCAATATTGCCACCACACAGTGGCCATCTTGAAACTCATATCGCTACTTCTCCTGAATGGATGGTCATATCAACTTGGAGTTTTCACTAAAAGACTTTTTATGATGCCTGGTTGGGCCTAAACGAAAATGGTGCCAGGGCCTAAACGAAAATGGTGCCAACCTGATTCCAATATGGCTGCCATGGAAGCCATCTTGAAAATCTTGTTATTGCTACTCCTTCTGAATGGATGGTTGTATCAACATAGGGTTTTCACTAAAAGACTTCTTATGATATCTAGTTGGTCCTAAATAAAAATGGTGCCAATCTGACATCCAATATGCCCGCCATCAAAATCTTGTTATTGCTACTCCTTCTACATGGATGGTCATATAAGGAGAGGTTTTTCACTAAAAGACTTCTTATGATATCTAGTTCAGGGGTGTCAAACTCATTTGCTATGGCGGGCCAGATTTGATATAAATAATAATAATAAATAATGAGTTGGGGGGCCATATCCGGCCCGCAGGCCATATGTTTGACACCCCGGATCTAGTTGGTCCTAAATGAAAATGGTACCGATCTGATGTTCAATATAGCCACCACTGCAGCCATTTTGAAAATCTTGTTATTGCTATTCCTCCCACATCAATGGTCATACCAACGTGGGGTTTTCACTAAGACTTCTTGTCCTAAAATATAAATGGTGCAGATCTGGGATCCAGTATGGCCACCATGACAGCCATCTTAAAATTCTTGTTACGACATCTCTACTTGAAGCGAAAGTCTTATTTTTCACCAGAAGACTTCATATGATGTCCAGTTGGTCGTAAATGAAAATGGTGCTGATCTGACATCCAATATGGCCACCACAGCAGCCATCTTGAAAATCTTGTTATTGCTGCTCCTGAATGGAAAGTCATATCTTGAAAATATTGTTATCTCTACTCCTCTCCAAATGGATGGATATATCAACATGAGGTTTTCACCAATAGACTTCTTATGATACCCTAGTTGATCCTAAATGAAAAGGATGCCAGTCATACATTCAATATGGCTGCCATGATGATTGTGTTAAAAATCTTGTTGTCGCTACTCCCCCTGAATGGATGATCATTGTGAAATGGGGTTTTCAGCAAAAGACTTCTAATGATGTCTGCGTTGCACTGAATGAAAATGGTGCCAAGCTAACATCCAATATGTGTATCACAGCAGTTAATTTGAAAATCTTGTTAGTGCTGAAGAATATCAGAGATGGTATCAACACTTGACAGCTAAAAGGAAGAAATGGTCTTATCTTGAATTCCTGGAAATTCTTTTCACCCAGTAGAGGGTCAGTCTCTTCAAGGGGCTCTTGTTTAAAATTGTATTTCTTCTTCATATCATGTTAACTATTTGAGGTATCTTCATGAAACTTTTATCATGACTAGACCATGTCTGTTGTAAAAAAAAATGGGCTCGGTCTGGTCAGTATTTTAAGAGCTGTTCCCATTTTTTTGTTAAATGGTGTTTGCCCATCACACTCTTGACAGTTCATACCTGTTGGAGATATCTTCATGAAACTTGGTCTGCATTTTGTATGATGACCAGAATTTATGTCACATATAAGAATGGGCTTTGTCAGATCATTACTTTTAGAGCGGGTGGTAATCCATAAGCACTCACTTACTGACAGATCTAGTTTTTAGCTCTACTGGTCATATATACCAGAAGAGCTTATGGACTGGTCTGTTGTCTGTCATCCACCATCTGTTGTCCGTTAGCACAAGTTTCTTATTGCTACTCCTCCTAAACTACTTGGAGGATTGCCATCAAACTTTACACTCACTTTCATTCCATGACCTAGTTGGTCTTAAATGAAAATGGTGCTGCTCGGACATCCAATATGGATGCCACAGTGGCCATCTTGAAAATCTTGTTATCACTACTACACCTGAACGGATGGTCATATCAACATGAGGTTTTCAATAAAAGACTTCTTATGAGGTCTTGTTGGTCCTAATTGAAAATGGTGCCTATGTGAGGTCCAGTTTAGTTAACACAGTGGCCATCTTGAAAATCTTGTTATTGCTACTCCTCCTACATGGATGGTCATCTCAACATGGAGTTTTCACTAAAAGACTTCACAAATTGTGCCGATCGGATGTCCAATATGGCCACCATGGCAGTCATCTTGAATTTTTTTTTAAAGCTACTTCTCCTGAATAGATGGTGATATCAAAATGGGTTTTTTACTGAAAGACTTCTTTTGATGTCTTGTTGAACCTAAATGAAAGTGGCACCAATCTGATGTCCAATATGGCCACCAGAGTGGCCATCTTCAAAGTCTTGTTATTGTTACTCCTACATGGATGGTCATATTAGCATGGGGTTTTCACTAAAAGACTTCTTATGATGTCTAGTTGGTCCTAAATATAAATGGTGCTGATCTGACATCCAATATTATCCATTATCACATCTCGACTTGAACAGAAAGTCATATTGATATGGGATTTTCACCAGAAGACTTCTTGTGATGTCCAGTTGGTCTTAAATGAAAATGGTGCCGATCTGACATCCAATATGGCCACCACAGCAGCCATCTTGAAAATATTGTTATCTCTACTCCTCTCCAAATGGATAGGTATATTAACATGAGTTTTTCACAAATAGAATTCTTATAATACCTAGTTGGTCCTAAATTTAAAGGATGCCAGTCATACATCCAATATGACTGCCATGATGACTGTCTTAAAATCTTGTTGTCGCTACTCCCCCTGAATGGATGATCATTTTGACATGGGGTTTTCACCAAAAGACTTCTAATGATGTCTACTTTGTCCTAAATGAAAATGGTGCCAAGCTGACATCCAATATTTGCACAACAGCAGCTAATTTGAAAATCTTTTTTAGTGCTGAAGAATAAAAAATCAGAGATGGTTTCAACACTTGACAGTTGGAAGAAATGGTCTTATCTTGAATTCCTGGAAATTCTTTTTGCCCAGTAGAGTGTCAGTCCCTTCAAGGGATTCTTGTTTGGAGTTGTTCTGATAAGTGTTTTCTAAACAAATCTAGTTTTTGCTGTCATCGGGTGGAAAAGTTTTAGGCCATAAAATATGAACACATTGAGTGAGTGTTGGAGTGAGATATGATTTGAACACCAGGATTTTACTTACATTCTAGAAACCAATATTCTGGTAATTGTTTTAGGAGGATTTGGAGGTGCCCATTTCCTGTACAAGAGTTATATAGGAGATATAGGAGATATGCCATGGAATGCCATGTTGGACTGGTTATCAGAGAACAAAGAGCTTCAGGGGCTGGTCGCTAAGGCATTCAGGTAAGTTGAGTATACTCTACATACCATATGTACTTGCTTATAAGTTGAGTCCAATTGCAGACAACATAGACCCTGATATGCCATCACATAATGCACCAGCAGATCAGGGTCTGTGTTGTTCTACTCATTATTACTAACAAACTGCATAGACCCAGATCTGTCAGCGCATTATGTGATGGCAGATCTGGGTCTTTGCAGTTTACAGTTGGACTTGACTTATATGCAAGTATAAATGGTAGTTTCTTTTTGTTCATTGTTTCATCATAAATCAAATTTAGATCAAATCAAGTTGAAGACACGTATGTTGGCATTATGTACAACATAAGATCAGTCAGCAGAAGCATTGTGAGAAGATCACACCTGTGTCAGTATTTTACGGAGTTAATCAATAATGCCACTTTTCATTCAAGATTATCGAGAGACTAATTGTTTTTACACATTGCTATAAGAATGACTAGATCGAGTGAGGCTAACTTTGTCACTCATTTCTATATCAATATAAAATGTATATGTCTAAATTGATTGTCAACATTTTCCAAGAATATTTAACAAGGCTATTCCCACCCATCCACCCTTTTTACCTTTTTACCATACTGAGATGCAGGTACCCCATCCATTTACACCTTTTGTAACAATGAAATCTCTGCAACACTTGCACATAATTGGATTGCCATTTGTTAGATGGATTGTATATTAAATGTAGATGTGCATTTAAAGGTTTTATCTTTTCTGGTCAAATTTTGATGGAGTTATTGCCCTTTTTTAATCAATTTCAAATCTCCACTACAGCAGATTATTATAACCAGCATAACTTGGGAACCAACATATTCTGATGTTACTCTCCACAGTTTTACAAAATTTCGCTTTCTGACATATATGTTATCTTCTTGAGGTTCAATCTTTACAGCGAAAACTGCAATATAATGGGACTGTTTTAATAAAATATGATTCAAAATAAAATTCTCAATCAGTGTAGTTAGTGATTTTATTGTATTTTTAAGTCAGATTTATTCTGCAATCATTTAAATCCAGGTTGTGAATTTGTAAAACTGTTTAAAAATAGCTGAAATTTGGTATTTTTGCCCTGCCCCTGTTCTGACAAATGAATTTTCCTATACCTACACTTGCATGGAGTTTTTAGTACCTTATTTTGCCTTTTCTAGACAATATTTGAACAAATCTGATGAGCAAAACTGTGTTAATTTCATCTCAAAAACTTGGTACAAACTTATTACTTTCTAATTCTGGGTGATCACTCTGAGTGCATGGTTTTGCATTTGAACCTTGTGGTAATCATACAGAGTAGATACTTCCCACATCTGGTACATATTGAATGCTTATATGAAATGGATTCACACCAACATTAGCATTCCTAGATTCTTCTTTCATTAACATGTTTCCAATGGTCAAATGTTGGGACTTTTTTTTTTGAAAATAAACACTGTGCAAAATACAAAACTGGAGTGGAACCTGAAGCAATTTGGTTTGTACATGGTATGAACATTGTCTCATTAACCTAGATCTGCCTTTTATGGGTTTTGCCTTGTCAACTCCATTCAGAAGAATTGTGGCTCATGACAATTAACTAAATGTCTTTGCATGAGATGTTGCTTCTAACCAGCATAGCTCAAGAACCATTCAACAAATTCTGATGTAATTTGGTATGAACATTGCCTCATAAATGTAGATGTGCCTTTTATGGGTTTTGTCAGCTCCATTGTGGTTAGAGTTATGGCCTTGACAGTTAACTTCATATCTTCACAGCGGATGTTCCTTTCAACTGGCTTAGCTCAAGAACCATTCAACATACTTTTAAGCAATTTGATATGAACATTTTCTCATTGACTTACATTTGCCTTTCATCTACTACATTTGGACAAGGTTATGCCCTTTGTCATGCAAATTCTTGTCTTAACTTGTTTTGCAATAAGCGTAGCTCAAGAACCAATGAACATATTCTGATGGAATTTGGTAAAAACAGTGTCTCTTAGACCTAGATGTTCCTTTTATTGGTTTGTCTGATTTACTCCATTATAGACAGAGTTATGGCCCATGTCAATCTACTTCATATCTTTTACATCAGATGTTGATTGTAGCTCAAGAACCATTCAACATATTCAGATCTAGTTTGATGTGAATTTTATTCCATATACATAGGTGTTGTTTTCATGGGTTTTGTCATATCTACTCCATTATAAACAGAGTTTATGGGCCTCTTCTCCTAACTTTGGTTTTGCAACACAAGTTCCTCTGTTTAAGGCCCTACAGAATACATTGTAGTGAATGGGATCCTTTGCAATGCACCCATCACTAAAATAGCTCCAGTTTTCGCTTCACTGTGCAAAGACCAGAAGAACTTAGCAATAATCCTGCATTTGATGTCTGTTAGCAGTTGTTTGTTATCCTAAACTACTCGGAGGAAAGTAATGAAACTTGGCACATAGTGTCATCCTGAGATCTACTTGGTTCTAAATGAAAATAGTATCCCTTGGAGATCCAAAAATGGCTGTCATTGCAGTCATATTGAAAATGTTGTTGTTACTCCTTAATGGACGCTCTTATTGACATGAGGTTTTCACTAGAAGACTTCTCCTGGTGTAGATAGTCCTAAATGAAGGTGATGATCTGATGTCCAACAAAGTTGCCATGGCAGCCATCATGACAATTTTGTTTTGCTACTTTTCCTGAATGGATTGTCATATCAATATAGGGTTTTCACTAAAGGACATTTTATGACATGTAAATAGACCTAAATGAAAATGAGCCAATTTGACGACCATTTGGCTGCCAAAGTCGCCATGATTATGAAAATCTTGTTATTATATATCATCAAGGATGGTCATGTTGACAAGGGAGTTTCACTAAAAGACTTCTCATGACATCTGGATGGTCCTAAATGAAAAAAATGCTGATCTTATGACTAACATGGTCACTAAGTTGGCCACATCGGAAAAATCTTATCACTATTCCTCCTGTGTGTTTTCACTAAAATACTGCATATGTAATGTAAATGGTCTTTAGTGAAAATGTTGCTGATAGGTTGTCTTAGCAGCCATCATGAAAATTTTGTATGGCTTCTTCTCCTAAGGTGGCACTCTACAGATATTACATACTTCTGAGAGAGTGACAGGTGTAAGACAAAGTTGTTTGCATTTGTAACATGCATAATGGAGAGAATGTTGGCATACCTCTATGCTACTTTCATGTACTGTGGCTGAAATTCCTTGACATATTGTACTTGTGGAAATTGTACATTAACATTGACATTATGCATGAAAATAAGCTAATTATGCCTATTTTGCTCTTGCTTGCACAATATGCCTTGTGGTAGTATTGTGTGTGTGCAATGACCATAATTATGGGGAAATTAGAACTCTAAAAACACAGGACTAAAGTCAACTTAAATTTAAAACTGTTGCATTAAGTGAAAGAAAATTATAGCAAAACTGTTTCTTTTCATTTATTTGTAATAAAATAAAGGAAAAAAATGATGACAACGCAGATTCCATTTCTTCCATATACTAGTGTTAGAAGAATAAACAAACTTTTAACCTTTGACCTTTGACTTATATGAACCTGATCTGTTCCATCCCTGTTCAAACTTTAACATTTAGTTAGTGACATCTCAGGAATAATTGTGTCAAGTTTCATGTTCCTGTTGTTTAGCATAACAGTGGTTGCTATTGTTAATAAAATGCAATGTGCATTTTAAAAATAGCTCACTTTTCATCGGGGGGGGGGGGATGGGGGGGGGCTGGGCTTGTGTGTTGTGTGGGACTTTGCTACTAATGAATACTGTTCTGTGGAAAAAATACATGAAAATTATTCAAAAGAACTGTTTAGATGCTTCAAACTTAAATGTTTAAGCTATACAACCAAAATGAAATCATACAATAATAATACCTATGTGGTCTTTATGGTGGCGCTCTACAGATATTACGTACTTCTGAGAGAGGGACAGATGTAAAATGAAGTTGTTTGCATTTGCAACATGCATAATGGAGATCATTTTGGCATACCTCTATGCTACTTTCATATACTGTGGCTTAAATTCCTTTACATATTGTACTTGTGGAAATTGTACATGAATTTTGCCAGAGTAGGTAATACCAGCTTCTGAAAATGCAATGAATGAATTACAAAATATATAAAAAGTAAAAAAGTTATTGGCTCATTTTTTTTACAATTTATCTTTGAAGTCCAGGAATTGAAAATGACCAAGTGAAGCTAGCAGTTTTTTTATAGGTGCACATCTGAAGTAAGACCCAGCTGTATACTCTATAACCCAAATTACACCCATCAATCATACACCAAAATAAAGGGAATTAAAAGTTCTTTTAATAATACCTAAGATATACCCTTGTCTTTTCTAAATTGCCAGGATAACCAGTGAGGAACGCTTGGGAAATTCTTTTTCTTTAAATATCTAACCCTATGGAAAATACAAAACTGTAGAGTGCCACCGAATACAAAACTGTAGAGCGCCACCTAAATGAATAGTTATATTGACATGGGTTTTTT
The DNA here is from genome assembly GCA_029931535.1 of Margaritifera margaritifera. NCBI lineage: Eukaryota > Metazoa > Mollusca > Bivalvia > Unionida > Margaritiferidae > Margaritifera > Margaritifera margaritifera. The sequence continues at coordinate 9,161,599 of JAQPZY010001686.1, forward strand.
ACTAAAACACTTCTTGCAATATTTAGATGGTCCTAATTTAAAATGATGCTGATCTAGCTTACAAAATAGCTTCCATGACAGTCATCTTTAAAATCTTATGACTATGTCTCCAGAACAGATGGCTGCATCGACATGGGGTTTTCACTAAAACACTATAATATTATATACCTGGTTCTGTATGCAGATGGTGCTGATCTGGCATCCAGTAAGCTCTACTCTACAGGAATGAATGGTGAAAATAACATGCAGTATACCTCTCCCTCGATAACTCGCACCCAGATAACTCACAAATCTGCTATAATGTGGGGTCAGGTGTGGATCCCATTTTGTTTCTGCTAGAAAATGCCAGAAGATATAGCCTTTATTTGTTGAATGTTAAGAAAATCGCAGTCAAAATTGGTAAATGAAACCTTGATATATCGCTCATTTTATTGTTGAAAACAGTGATTAGTACCTGGAAATTTGATTCAGAATTATGAAATTTGTAACTTTTAATAAAAGTTGATATTTTGTTCAAGTTTCTTTAAAAAAAAAAAAAATTTTAAATTCTCAGTACACTGGAAACAAAATATATGACGAAATATCAGAGAATTAAAATGTCAGTAATCCCTACTGGTGCCAATACTTTAAGAAATAAATACCAATTAAATAAGTCTTATCAAATCAAATTTGTGTTTGTTTTATCTTTTAATTCAGTTTCAGTATAATCATCATAAATGCATTGTGCCCTCGTATATTCAAATGTGAAAAGTGTCAATCAACTGTCACGGCGATGCCCGCAAATGTTTCCATGAGAACCTAATTAAGTACTGACTGTGTTTTGAAATCAGATTTGTGGAAGTGTTGGTTGCATTGTTACAATTAATTATAAGTTAACCTGCATTGTATTATGACATTAATTAGTCTTTTGTATCAGATCAAGTAAAGGAGGTCAAATAAAAAAGTTAAAAGTCATGCAAATCCTACCAGCATAAGAGCTAGTGGTCACGGTAGTGTGTGAAGTCAACTTATTTCAGTTGACTATTCGAACACTGAGAACACTGTAAGTACATGTAACATAACAAAAGTATCTAACATTAATCACTGGTTTATCTTACTTTTTTGTAAATGTGATCAATGATAGCAAAGGAACCAAATGAAAGGCATACGAGGTGCATGAAAAGCATAGTTTATGGTTCATTGTAGAGAAGTGAGTTCCAAAGTTTCAATGTTGTTGGTCCTCTAAATAAATGTCACTTTAAAAAAAAATAAAGAATCTTGTTTTATTCTGAATGTACAGCAGGCATGTGCAACCTATGGCCTGCAGGCCGGACCTGGTTTTATCCACCTATTTACATCACAGGGTGTGGCTTTAAAATTTTGCTTATCAGGCCTGCACCCTGTAGGAAGTTTCACATGCCTGATCTAAAGTAACACTAAAATGTATCAACATTCACATGCAAAAAATGGTGACATAATACACAATGTTTCCGCTGGCACACATGATGTATGTTGAAACCATTTGGAATAAAGTTGTAAATGATCTTTCAGAGATTTAGATATATTGAAAATAAAGGGAATTTTTACCGAAAAGTGAAGAAATTCATTAGAAAAATCTATTTCTTGACAATTATTCCCAACAAAATTATTAAACGAGTATTCAACCACTTAACCAACCCCCGACCCCCGACCCCCCACCCCTACTTCTCTCTGTCAATGTCCATCCCTTTCTTAATTTTTCAGAGGTCCCTACAGTTGCGCTCTCACTTATACCCAGTTGTGCATGAGTTATCAAAATGTGTATGTCATTCATCCTGAATAATAACAAAGGTGTATGTCATTCATCCTGAATAATAACAAGGGTGTATGTCATTCATCCTGAATAATAACAAGGGTGTATGTCATTCATCCTGAACAATAACAAGGGTGTATGTCATTCATCCTGAATAATAACAAGGGTGTATGTCATTCATCCTGAACAATAACAAGGGTGTATGTCATTCATCCTGAATAATAACAAGGGTGTATGTCATTCATCCTGAATAAAAATAAAGGTGTGGATCTTACCAACAACATGTCTGTGCTGTTGTGACTAAGTTTGAAACCCAGAATCTCCAGGGGAAAATGAGTTAAGGGGTGAATTTTAATGATGCCGCTAACTTTGAATATACCTTGCATATTTGATCATTTGTGCACTAACACTGCACAGAAATTATTAAAATAGTCATTCCTTGATAATTTCTAAGAAATGTCGAAAGAATCAATTAACTCGTTACAAGCCCCATTTTTGCATCATGACTTAGTACCCTAGTTCTGAGCTCTTTGGTGTCAACATCATTCATGATACACCAAAGCAGATGGTATTACAGAAAAGGGGATAGATGTAGCTCTACAATGATACCAATTTTCTACTCACGTTAAAAAATACAGCTGAAAAAAATTAATTTTTGAGACCAGATTTTTTTAGGCCAAAAACTACCAGTTCCAGATCCAGAGTCTGTGTCCAGATTTTAGACTTTCTGCCATTAGATGTAAAGCAGACTGGTCCAAACTGCACGTAGATGAATCTTTACAAAAAGGAGGATAAGTTTGAGATTTGGAGTAAAAAGGGATTAGGACACGAAAATCGTGGGTCCAATAATCAAAAAATAAAACAAGTCCAATTTTCACCCTTCTGCTCATGCGCAAGCAAAATATCCAATGGAAAACAATGTCTTTTATACATTTAAGCATCCAGCAAAATGAAAATCTCCATGAAATAGATTTGTTTGGATGCAATCAAAAGTAACCACAAAAACATGTTTCCTACCCCCATTTCAGGTGAAAATGGAAAGAATCTCCAGGGTAACATAGCAAACTCAAGCATGTTAAAAAATATTTTTGTTACATGTACCACATTTGGTATGTCAAAGTTTCTTAGGAATATCTGAGATTATTTCAATAATGAGCAATTAAAAAGAATACAAGGAGGGAAAAAATGGACTTCTCGTCTATTCATCCAGATTTCTTTTTGGCCAGTAGAACATGAATTTCTTTGAAGGATTCTTGTTTGGACTTGGATTTACACACAGATACAGGCATTCAATGCCTACAGTGTTTTGTAAACTCATGCCCAGAATGATCAAAAAATTCTGAAAGTATTAATCATGATATGCTTACATTTTTTAATTGGCACAAATTCAGATGCAAGTCACCATATTCATAAAGAAAAATTCTTACTCATTGCCAATATCCATATCATACAATTTCCTTGCTATCGTATTACTGTGAATAAAATTTTCACATGCTTTGTCTTTCTGAATTTGTGCAAATTTTAGGTTTGTGAAACTTTTCTGATATACAGGATGTTCTGTATTTGTGTAGTCATTGTTTTAAATTGATTGTGTAGGTTGTGACTACTGTGTATTTTGTATCTGTATAGGTATGGCTTCAAGTTGATGTTAGACCAGACCCTTCTGGGAGAGGTTACTAGTCCAGCAGAATTACGGGAATCCCTGGAGGGCTATGACCAAGACTGGTACATTGGCCTGGAGCGTGACCCTCACTGGACACATGCTGTCCTTGCCTCCAGATGCAACCTTTTCTCCCTGGATCACAGCAATACACAGGTTAGTAATCATTTAAATCTTTCCTGTGCAAATGAAACATTGTATAGTACAGTGAAACCCCGCAATAACGCGCCCAGCGATGACACTTTGATCATTAAGTCTGTGAAATCTATTAAAGGATGCAACTGAACACATGTCAATTGTGTGGCAAGATCACAGGGAGTTCAAATAACCACTTGCTGTTACTTGGCACTGAACAAGTATCAAACTCGCAGCTCAATCAAAGGGTTGTCATGTGGGAAAGCAAAGACGGCTCGATATCAGATAGTAAACGATGTTGATATGCTATTCATGCTATACATTAGACGTGTATACATTGTTCTCTGAATAAAGTAAAATACAGTAAAACCCCGCAATAACACGACCCCGCTTTTTCCGTGATCGAATTTTATGGACCCCAATTATTGCGTTATTGCGGGGTTTCACTGTAGTTACTATAGTAGGTCAATATAAGATGGTCCTGTCAGTATAGCACTGCCCTTCTTATAGCATAGGTATGGTAATGGGTCCCATTAAGTTGGTCAGATTTTATTTTCACATTGCTACTGTTTAGTAGCTCTATTGGTTGAAGACCAGAGGAGCTTATGTGATGGGCCTGGATCCATTGTATATTAGCACTTGGTTGTCATCACTACTCCGTCCAAACTATATGGAGGAAAGCCATGAAACTTGGCATATGGTTTCTTTCTGAGGTCTAGTTCCTTCGAATGAAACAGTACCCCTCAGTCACCCAGTATAGCTCTGGTAGCAGCCAGTTTAAAAATCATGTTATCACTACTCCTTCCGAATGGATGGTCATATGACAATGGGTTTTCAATAAAAGACTTCTTATGACATTTAGATGGTCCTAAATGGAAATGATGCTGATCTGACATGCAACTGGGCTGCCATGGTGGCCATCTTGAAAATCTTTTTATTACTACTTCTCCTGAATAGCTTGTCGTATTGAAATGGAGTTTTCACAGAATAACTCCTTTTTTATGACTTGTAGATGGTCCTAAATGAAAAATGTGCTGACCTGACCTCCAACATAGCCACCATGGCAGCCATATTGAAAATCTTGTTAGCAACTTGAATAAATGGTTATATCATCATGTGGTTTCACAAAAAGACTTCTTATGATAGTTTTTCCTGAATGAAAATGGTTCAGATATGACCACACCATATGGCAGTCACAGTGGTTATGAAGAAAATCTTGTTACGACCTTTCCTCCTGAGTGCAAGGTTTAACAACATTGTTTTTTATTTTTAAAACACTTTTTTCAATATGTAGTTGGTTCTATGTGAAAATGATGCTGATCTAACCTCCAAAATGGCTGCCTTGGTGACCATCATGAAAATTTATATATGGCTACTTCTCCAGAATGGGTGGTTTTATCGACATGGGCTTGTTACTAAAATGCTATAAAAATATGTCCTAAATGACCTCCAATGGCATTCATGCTGATTTTTCACTAAAACAACTCCTGCAATATATTATTGGTCCTGAATGAAAATGGTGTTGATCCGACCTCCAATGATATTAATGCACGGTTTTCACTAAAACAAATCTTGCAATATATTATTGGTCATTAATACAAATGGCACCAAAGGGCACAGATCTGATCACCAGTATGTCTGTACTTTTTTGAACAAGTTTGAAAAACAGATCTACTTAACTATGAGTTCATATCAAAGGTCAGTGCTAGCATTTTTGTACATCATCCAGCTTATATAGACAGTTACTTGAACCTTGACCAAACTTTGTATTGATCCGACCTCCAATGATATTAATGCACGGTTTTCACTAAAACAAATCTTGCAATATATTATTGGTCATTAATACAAATGGCACCAAAGGGCACAGATCTGATCACCAGTATGTCTGTACTTTTTTGAACAAGTTTGAAAAACAGATCTACTTAACTATGAGTTCATATCAAAGGTCAGTGCTAGCATTTTTGTACATCATCCAGCTTATATAGACAGTTACTTGAACCTTGACCAAACTTTGTATTTAGCAGAATTTTAATAAACAAGCTAATAGTCAGCACTCTGATATTGATTTGAAGGTCAAAGGTCTCGTTTTTCTTTTATCTGTGATGGCTTGTGAACATCATAACACAAAAAAGTATGAATCAGTTTTTATCAAACCCAGATTGTGGATATATCTCAAGAATGCCTTGAATGATGCCAGTTCAATAACGTTTTTTTTTTAATTTTAAAAAATATTAATTATGGAATTAACCAAGCTTAGCATATGGATATATGTTAACAGTATCTGAGATGAGTTCCGTTATCAAACCTTGATATCAGGTTCAAGGTCAAAGGTCATGACAGATTTTTGTACTGCTCATTTTGTGAACATATAAACTCAGACATGCAATAAAATATTTTTGTTACAGAATTTGGTATTTTTTTATTAAATGATTTCAATACTCTGCAACTAAAAATGATAAAAGAAGGGAAGAAACAAATGTCTTGTGAATTCCTACATTGTTTGTAGGCAGTAGATTATGTCCCTTTGAAGGCTCTTGTTTCACTTTATTTTTTATTCTTGGCTCATGAGAACCATTATGATGTGATTTCACATTATTAAATACTATATTTTGTGTCTCAGTGCACTGTCAAGACCAGAGATCCTTAAATCCCAGTATTTGTTGGATATATTCAGTAGATAAAAGACTTTGACTGGCACATACTCTGAGAAACCAGACATCAGTAATAGGAGTTCTCAAATATCATTATATCAACTCATCTTTTATTTGTTTATCCATTAAACTGCCAAATAAACACCATGACAAGTTAAATTCAAAGGTCACTAGGTCTAGTATACAGATTGTTTCTTTGTCGAACAATCAATAAAGGTGCTGCCAGCAAAACTTAATTCAAAGGCAACTACATTATTTCTTTGTTGGACGATCAGTAGATTTGTTGCCAACTAAGCTCGTTTGGTCATCATATTTTCCCAATTGTTTAAACACTCAGCAGCAACAGAACACAAGATGAGAGAGGTGTGAAAGCTTACCCCCTGGATTTATTAAAAACTCTATAATTGGACTACTGTCCCAGGGTCTGTACCATAGACATTACATCAGTCCTTCACACCACGTTGCTTGTTTTGCAGTGTGTCAGTACATGATACCTTTGAAGCCTAGGCCCAAATTAACGAAGAATTATACTAGCAACAACAACTAACTTTTATTATCTACCTCCAAGATTTATTTCAATACCTGATAAAATAAAACTTGACCATAAAACTTTACCAGAATGTCTGTTAATTAGGTTTTTTTGTATTTTCAGTATGTCAGTTTGTTAATTGTTGTTGGGTATAATTCTATGATATAGTTTTCAGAAAGAAAAAATGATCTTTTTTTTAATAATAATCAGTTGGAGAGGAAACCAGTTAATCTTGGAATAATAATAATGCTAACACTAAAGCAGCAGCAAATCCAGAACCTAAAATTACCCATTTTCCAGTACATTTAAATATGAGGTATATCAATGTTTTCTTTTTTTATCACTTCTTATTATATCTCCTTTCAATGTTTTGTTATAAAATTTCACAAATGTATGGCCACAAGATTAATTTTCAGGAAAAAATGTCCAGCAAGAACCATTAGAATTTCAGGATCTCTGGTCAAGACACAGCCTCCCTCACTTTTAATGCAGGTCATTTTTTTGGTTTCAATGAACAGGTCTTGGTTTGGTTGGTTTGGTGTTTTACAGCACAGCAACACATGTAGGTTATTTAGTGCCAAGGCAATTTACATATCTCCATATGTCAGTCAAACCCTAACACATGTTAATGGACCCACCCCCCAACACTGTCACTGGGAAATGTGCATTAGAAGCTTACTGGACATTCAGGCCTAATGTCTGACTGTGACAATATATTGTATAAAAATTAAAGTCATAACATTTTTCAACCATTTTTCATTATGTTTTCAGTATACACAAACAGTTAACACTAATTCACAAGTAGTAAGTGTCCACATAAAATACTTTGATGGGATGTGATGTGTTATGTTAAGGAGTAGGCATGGTTATCTGTGCTCCGGTGATAGGTCACTCAAAAGTGCCTTGCCCAGGGACTCACCATGGTAACCAACCTGGGCTGATCCAGTGGTAGGATTCAAACATTCTCCCTTTCAGTCCTGAGCCCAGCACACTGAGCCACCATGGCTCCATTCCCATGAATAGCATTAGGAGCACCGTACCTTACACTGCATTTGATAATGAAATGAAGTCTTCTTAAGCTTTCAGTGTAGCATTAGGAACACTGTACCTTACACTGCATTTGATAATGAAATGAAGTCTTCTTAAGCTTTCAGTGTAGCATTAGGAACACTGTACCTTACACTACATTTGATAATGAAATGAAGTCTTCTTAAGCTTTCAGTGTAGCATTAGGAACACTGTACCTTACACCACATTTGATAAAGAAATGAAGTCTTCTTAAGCTTTCAGTGTAGCATTAGGAACACTGTACCTTACACCACATTTGATAATGAAATGAAGTCTTCTTAAGCTTTCAGTGTAGCATTAGGAACACTGTACCTTACACCGCATTTGATAATGAAATGAAGTCTTCTTAAGCTTTCAGCGTAGCATTAGGAACACTGTACCTTACACCGCATTTGATAATGAAATGAAGTCTTCTTAAGCTTTCAGCGTAGCATTAGGAACACTGTACCTTACACCACATTTGATAATGAAATGAAGTCTTCTTAAGCTTTCAGTTGCCCATAAGGTCATAACACAGCTATTTGGATCAAACTGGTGAATAGTGGTGAGGGGATTATACATAATTGAAAACAGCATTGGAACATGCTTTATAGCTACAACATACTGGATTAGAATATGTTGTGTAAGTAAATGAAATTTAGTAGTGAAATTTTAATTCCCTCAAACTATCTTAAATGCATTCCTTCTGGTTTCAGGGTACATACAGCAGCAGGACCCTGACTCTACAAGATGTCGCAGTAAGCATTGGCAGGCTAAATGGGGAGGTCGTGCGTGGCCAGTGGGCGAACCTGGGGCTAGAACTGTTATATTTAACCAATGATGATGAAGAGAGGTACAGCATCCAGGCTCATCCCACCATCCTCAGGAATCTCACTGTACAGGCTGCAGACCCACCTCTGGGGTACCCCATATACTCCTCAGAACCAGTATCTGTACCCACATTGTGATACTGTTGATGTATTTATGATATGATTGTTTTGTATAAATACTACTATTTTGAATCGCACTGAGTATGAACTGATCAATGTTGGTAATGGTAAATAAGTAACCTGGTGATTTGACCTTTGATTAGAATGTCTTTTAGGGTCTTGTCTGCTTGAGAAATATGATTAGTGACAAGTGTGCTTGGTACATGCTTCATACAAAATAGCATAATTTTTCTGCACTACACATGCAAGATGTTTGGTCGGCAATGCCTACTTTTTGTGTGTGTGGGCTTGGCCCCAATAAATATTCCATTGACAGGTCATAGTGGCAGAATATTTTATGAACTTGTACTTCACAAGACTCCACAGATTGTGATGATGAATTATACATGTTTTGTAGTGCATTAGGCATATTGCCTTAACAAACATTACATAACTTGATTTTCAGTTTGTAATGAATAGTGCTCTAGCGATATATCACTATGTATCTTTACACAGTTTATATAGGTACAAATTCTTCTGGTATTTTAATCCTAACTGTCTATTAGTTACACTGGTTGTGTAACTTGTATTGTTTTACTTAAAATATTACTTTGTATTATGAAGGAACACTGTAACCAATCAAATGCATAGTGTAGTAATGTCTGAAGGTCACTTACTGTTGAATAAACCTGAAACAGATCTGATATTCAATAAACAGGCAAAGAGCACTGTTTGGGGTCACTTTGGCTTTATCAACAAGGAAGATGGTGAAATTCATCAATCATTAGCAGGATGCCATAGAAACTTCAATATCATGAGCTGTTCTGGAGGGACTACAAGTAATCTCAACACATATATGTGTCAACATCATCCTTCTGTGAAAGTTGTTCATTACTTATCTTTAAGCTGCAAAACTCTTGTCTCTTACCTGGCCATACACACAGTCCTTTTCATTGTTTTTTCCCAAAAATAAGGAGAACCACACCTGGTACAACATGTTATTATTATAATAAAAACTTAAAGGTTCAGCAAATCATGCTGAGAGTATGTATCACATGGTTTTTCAAAAAAAAGTCTACTTGGTACCAATACACACTGACACATATTTTAAAATAATTATTTATATAGCAAAGTATGCCAGATATACATTTTAAAGTATGTCAGATGTACATTATGAAGTATGCTAGATGTACATTATGAAGTATGCCTGATGTACATTATAAAGTATGCCAGATGTACATTATGAAGTATGCCAGATGTATGTTATAAAGCATGACAGATGTACATTATAAAGTATGCCAGATATATATTATAAAGTATGCCAGATTTACATTATGAAGTATGCCAGATGTATATTATAAAGCATGACATGTACATTATGAAGTATGCCAGATTTATATTATAAAGCATGACAGATGTACATTATAAAGTATGCCACATATACATTATAATGTATGCTAGATGTACATTATGAAGTATGCCAGATGTATATTATAAAGTATGCCAGATGTATATTATAAAGTATGCCAGATGTACAATATGAAGTATGCCAGATGTATATTATACAGCATGACAGATGTATATTATAAAGCATGACAGATGTACATTATAAAGTATGCCACATATACATTATAATGTATGCTAGATTTACATTATAAAGTATGCCAGATGTATATTATAAAGCATGACAGATGTACATTATAAAGTATGCCCGATGTATTTTATAAAGCATGACAGATATACATTATAAAGTATGCCACATATACATTATAATGTATGCTAGATGTACATTATGAAGTATGCCAGATGTATATTATAAAGTATGCCAGATGTACATTATGAAGTATGCCAGATGTATATTATGAAGTATACCAGATGTAAATTATGAAGTATGCCAGATGTATATTATAAAGCATGCCAGATGTACATTATGAAGTATGCCAGATGTACATTATGAAGTATGCCAGATATATATTATAAAGCATGACAGATGTATAGTATATTATAAAGCATGACAGATGTATATTATAAAGCATACCAGGTTGTTCCAGCTGCTTTCAAGATAGCTCTATTAACATATGCTTCTTCCTGATAAGTGGTGATATTCTTTGCTTTTTTTTGTGTGCCACTACCGCCATAGCAGAAGGGAGCTTATTGCTCTCCTGCTGTCCATCCCAAATTGATTTTTGTGCAATAGCGCAAACACTATTGGACTTAGAGTCATGAAATATCACATATTTTATCATGGTCATGAGTAGATGACCTGATGAGATTTGCAAGCCATTACAAGCAGTTTTTCAGTTTTATGCACATTTTTGAACTTTTTGGTCTTATACTTTGTTGACAATTAAGCAAAGACTGATTGAGATAGACAAATAAAATTCAGTTGGCATATTTGTATTTACATGTAGATAACCTAATTAGATTTTCAGGTTATTACAGCAATTTTTCAATATTTTACACATTTTTGGAATTGGACTTTTTTGACAAATACCTTATTAACACATTTATTATGCCAAAACCACTTGAGGTAGACATATGAAATTTGATAGGCATATTTGCATTCCTATGTAAATGACCTTATTTGAATTTTGTGCCATTATAGCAATTTTTTAAATTTTTGTACTTCTGTTTGTATTCATATATTGATGCTCTGACTGGATTCTCAGGCCATTAAAGTACTCTTTTTATTTTTAGCTTATCTGGATAAAAGGTTAAGTGAGCTTATGGTATGGCCCTGCATCCATTAACAAATGCTATTTTAAACTTCTTCTAAAATGCCACTGGTCCAGTTGTGACCAAATTTGGCACAAAGCATCTTGGCATGAAGGGATTTAAAATATATATAAATATGACTTCTCAGTAAACGTTGAACAGAATATGATTAAATTTTACCAAAAATTATTCTGGCAGGAAGATCTTTCAAGTTGTATAAATGATGCCAATTCACGATCAAATATGACCACTGTTATTATAAATAGAAACACCTTTAAATGACTTCTTCTCAATAAACACGTAACAGAATTTGGCCATATTTTACAGAAAATATCCAGGCATAGAGGGCTTTCAATTAGTATGAATGATGCTGATCCACGATCAAATATGACCATCATTACTAAAATTTGAATATTTTTTAAATGGCTTCTCAAAAACCACTGAACAGAATTTGATCATATTTGACAGAAAGCATCATTGCATGAAGACCTTTTAGATTTATACAAATGATGACAATTTACCATCAAATATGGCCACTGTTGCTACAAATAGAAAAACCTTTAAATGACATCTCCAAATTGTTGAATAGAATTTGACCAAATTTGACATAAAGCATTTTCACATGAAGACCATTCAAATTTGTACAAATGATGCTGATCCACCATCAATATGGCTGACATTACTAAAATTAGAGAAACCTTTAAATGATTTCTTCTCCAAAACTGCTGATTTGAATTTGACTTGATAGAAAGCTTCCTGGCATGATCTTTCAGATTTATATAAATGATGCTAATCTATCATCAAATATGACCAACATTACGAAAAATAGAAAAACATTTAAACTACTTCTTTCTTTTGAAAATCCACTCAACTAAATTTGACCAGATTTGATAGAAAGCATCCTTGGATAGAGGGCTTTCAGTTTTGTACAGCTGATGCTGATCCACCAGCAAATATGGCCACCATTACTCAAAATAGAAAAACCTTTAAATGACTTCTTCCCCAAATCTGTTGAATAGAATTTGACTACGATTGACAGAAAGCATCCTGGCATGAAGACTATTCATTTTTGTACAAATAATACCAATTTGCCATCAAATATGACCTATGTTACAAAAATTAGAAAAACATTTAAACAACTTGTTCAGAAAAGCTGCTCAACAGAATTTGACCAAACTTTACAGAAAGCATCCTGGTATAAAGGGTTTTTAGATTTGTTCAAATGATGCCTATCTACCACTAATGTAGAAAAACATTTGCACAACTTTATGTAAAAAAAACCAGCAAACAGATTTTGACCAACTTTGACACAAAGCATCATGGCGTAGGGATCTTTCTATATTGGACAAATGATGCAGATATGCCATCAAATATGGATGAAGATACATAAACTAATGAAACCTTGAAATTATTGTTTTCATAACATATGCAATCACCAGCATTGGAAGAAATTTAAACGGAAAGCATCCTACTGACCCAGATTTCTTGGCCAACTGCTCTTGCATTTGGCTGTTGGGCAGATGTCAGCCAGGTGAGCAATCTTGGCTTGTTCTCAAACATTTTTGAACTTTTTGGACTTTTTAATACACAAAAACATCTTGTTATCACTGTTTAGCAAATATCCTGTGATGTAGATGAAATTTGGTATGCATGTCTGAATGCATAAATGGATGACCTGATTAGATTTTAATGCCATTATAGCAATTTTTCTACAGTTTGGAATTATTTGGACATGTTTAAAAAGAAACTATAAAATATGAAAAAAGGGTTTAAGCTATACGCAGTTACCTCTCATTGTCTTCACTAGACAAGTGAAAGAAAATATTATTCTTTTTATAGTCTTTGGACCTGGTTTTATGCTCATAATACATGGAAAAGTTTATGATCCTTTTAATGTAAAATAACTAAAGCTGATATGCAGGTTGATATGTTAGGTTGAAAATTTGAGATATAGGACGGGGATATTTTTAAGAAAAAGAAAAGGAAAACCTATAACTGTAGCCATATGATGCATAATATGGAGCTAATAAAATTGCCAGCTCTGAATAGATCCTTTATCAAACTTGAGAAAACTACACCTGCATTGATTCATGTGACTTTTTACAAACAGCAAGTCTTGCCTGTGGATATTCACTTGCGGTGGATGTTGAGAAAAGCTGTACATTGTGCTATTCGTTACTATTTTTGGCTTGACCAATTAATACAAGGCATACCTTTGTACCAAAACTTGCATACAATATTGTGTTGAGAAAAGTATTTATTTAGTGATATTTAAAGTTTTCAACAAAAGTTTCTTGACAGAACCCACAAGAGGTTGTGATGACTGGTTTACACAACACACATAAACTTGTAGATTTAGTGTGCATAACCCATACATACTGTATATACTCGCATATAAGCGAATACTAACTGCAAACTGCATAGACCCAGATCTGTCATCGCATAATGCACCAGCAGATCTGGGTCTATGCAGTTTGTAAGGACTAATCAGTAGAACAAACAACATAGACCCTGATCTGCCAGCGCATTATGTTGTTTGCATTTGGACCCGGCTTAGACACGAGTATATACGTTAGATCATCTGATATTTTTTTGATACACCTAAAGGTTTGAATGCTACTCAGTCAGTACTTGGAGAATGCTTGTATAATAATTATTTAACAATATTTCACAGGAATAAAGTGTCAGTCATCCTGAGCAAGACTTATAAATATTAGTACAGTACAAATAATGTGTAAATTATATTTATCACTGACAGTGTTATCATGGACTTGTAATGCTTTTCAAAACATAACTATTTAAACAATCTTTTCATGTACATTTTTTTATTGTTTTTTTATTGTATAATTTAGGATATAGTCACATCAGACTTTCTATAATGTCAGGTAGAACTTAACTATGCAAACATTGCGCATCAAACTTGCTCATATGCTGACAGCAAAAAAAAAAAGATGCAAAATATCATTTTACTTCTCTTTTTGTGTCTCTGTGCAGGTTTTGGTGTTTTTATTATTGCTGTGTTTTCCTTTTTAATTTATAACAGAATATTTATTATTATAGATCTGACTTTTAAAAAATGTAAAACTGATTTATGTTTTGTCACTTTTATGGCACATGTTAAAGAATACTATACTAAAGCCAGTATTTGTTTTATGGCACTTGTTACATATTGACAGGGAAAAAAAAGGGGCATTGGATTTAAACATAATTAGATGTGTAAATTTTTTAAAAATGTCAGTCTGGGTTAACCTAAATTTTATTTCAATTTAGAATTAGAAGGGTTTGCATTGGACACGACTAAACAAAATACTTTTGTACAAAAATTAGTATCTTTAGTAATTGCGTCTAATAAAACCTTTGTGTAGCTGCCTGTGTAACATAATTTAAAGATGGCATTTCCCAAAATAAATTCATAGATTTTAAAAAAGGGGGGAATGAATTGGAGACTGTTCTCAAGTATTTCTGGACAACACAGATCTGAGTTTCAATGCAATCTCAAAGCCATTTTTTTTCTTTTTCTATTACAATTTGTATACTGTTCAATGTACAAGATAGCAGAAAGTATCCAAGTCACCAAGTATTGTTTATGTTATGATATACACTTACATGGACGCAGCAGGCCATATGCAGGTCAATCACTAGCTTGCTGAAGAGTCAATTAATACAGGTGGTGTTAGCAAATGAATATAAACAAATACTGCAGCACTGGCCCAAACACTAGGGATTGCACTTCAACTTCAAAATGGGCCTATAACCTAATGTATTTCAAATTATGGTATTGAATGCTCCACCTCCACCACCATCCCATCATTTAAATGTGAATGTGGAAAACACAGAAGTATGGAAAACATATTATATTAGCCCTGTAAGGTATTAAATATATTTAAAAAACTTTGTATGATGGATGTTATAAAGAGAAGCTAATATATGCATTTCATTTTAAACTGTATTGGAATACATGCATGCAAAAAGACACCTCTTTTTATCTTGAAGCATAACAAAATAATATTTGTTTAAGGCAACTTTGGTAAAACCCTTGTTTATATTACTAATTCCATGAAGTCATTATAATCAGGTATTATTCCATGAAGTCATTATAATCCGGTATTATTCCATGAAGTCATTATAATCATTTTTCACTGAACACTTATTTTAGATTATTTAATTGTGCCAAACCTTTTCCATTAAAATACACCATCTGAAGATAATGTTGTATTTGAGGAAAGTCTCAAATTAAATTGATAAGATTTGATCTTTGTAAGATTCATTTCTAATGTAGATTTACATTGTCATGTTGTGGTTTTGTGACATTTTTAGAGTTAATGTTTCTGATCATTTTTAGATAGAGTCCTTATTTAGATCTCAGTCGTTAACTCCTTGTTTTTCTATCTTTTTAGTGCATATGTTATTGACTACTATGTATTTATTATTATATATTTATTACTTTCCAATGGTTCTGTGTAGACTTTAGTCATTTTAATTTAAATATTAGTCTTTGTTTTATGTGGCTTATTGTTTGCACAATATTTTATTTGAAATTCATTACTTTCATTATCATATTTGATTTAAAGCAAATACTAAGTTTTCAAATTAACATTGCCAAAAGGTTTGATGCACCAGTATTGTTTTCTAATTTTATTATCATTAGAATAAACTGTAATAGCTCAGTAATCTGTAAAAAGTCATTCTAAATGAAGACATTTTATTGTCAAATATTCCTTTGAAAAAAACAAAGCAGATAATTCCAGGATTCATGCTCTGATTAGTATGAGAAAGGGCTTCTGTGTGTACATATTTGGTTACAGAACAGATACCCTATCAGAGATCACTTGTACAGGATGTCAAAATTATACACCTATAGGAAGATGAATTAGAAAGTATTTATTGTAAGAGAGCATAATCCAACACATTTTAATTTGAAAGTCCAACTTGAAACACTTATGGGTGTCCAGATTAATTCCACAAACAATACCTAACTATAACATTTGTCTCCTTTGTCTCAAGTTGTTCAATTCTAAACTATGCCTCAAGTTGTTTAATTCTAAACTATGCCTCAAGTTGTTTAATTCTAAACTATGCCTCAAGTTGTTTAATTCTAAACTATGTCTCAAGTTGTTTAATTCTAAACTATGCCTCAAGTTGTTTAATTCTAAACTATGCCCAGATTATTGTCATGTGTGTCTTCTGCTATACATACAATGAAAGGCAAACACATTTACTATGATGTAAATACAGCATCATTTATTATGACCTACAGGTAATTGTTCAAAAACACAAATTTTGACTCTGGTTATTTCTCTTTACTTTGGAAATACAGTAATAATATTTATTTTTTACTTTAGCTGACTATTTGACTGGATCTATTTTTTACAGAATCTTGGGGAAAATTCAGCAGGCAACTAATGCCTTTATTTTTAATATAACTGTTTTTTATCTGAGTCATGCTTATTCCATTAAAATATGTTGGAGAAACCTGACTATACTGTTAGATAAATGGCTTTATCACATGACATCATTTTAGCAAACTCTGATATCTTGTGAAAGCAGAGGCAGGTGTGAATCCCATGATTTTTGTTAGAAGGGCAAAAACAAACTCCTGTTTTTGTAACATTTAAAAATCTTTATCAAAATTGGTACAATAAAGCTTGATATATCTCTCATTTTATCATTGAAAAAAGCAGTTAGTGCATATTAATTTGGAGTCAACATAATGAAATTCACAAATTTTAATAAGAAATCATATCTTTTGCACTAATATTTTCTCAATAAATAAAATATACAACAAAATATTGATGAATGAAAATTGGGACATGCCTACTGGTGGTAACATTATAAAAAATAAATACCAGTTAAAGAAGTCTTGTCAAGTGAAATTTCATTTTTTTTATTTTATCTTTTAATTCAGTTTCATTGTAATCATTATAAATGTAATATGCCTTCTTCTATTAAAATGTGAAAAGAATATAATGATTGTCATGGCAATGCTGCAGTTGCTTCTGTGAGCACCTAATTAAGTGCTTACTCAGTAGCTATGCTGGATTTATTTTGATGACTATTGAGAACTTAATGGTCCTTTGGCATGATAAAACAACCTAATTAACAGATTAATTATCTCAGTAAATTACAATATATAAAAGGTGCTGACATTGCAGTAACATCCGTGTGTAGGGTCAGCCTAATATCTTGTTCAAATCACACGCCTTTGCTTTTGCCTTGTCTGTGGATTGTTCCTAAAAATGTGCAATGATACATTTGAAAGTAAACAACCACAAGAATTGTAGATTCTATTTCAACACAGTTGAATAGGTAACCCAAACTATTTTTCAAGTGCTAAAACAAGGCACAATCTTTTGTCTTTTTTCTTTCATGTTGGTCAAATTTTTTTCCCATTCTGGATGTAGTGTTCTGGGACTATGCAACTGTCATGTGCTAACTGTTTTCATCAGTACGCATGAGGTAAGGTTGGACTTACTTATTGCCATGTGCTATAGATGAAGTGTTATTTAAAACCACTATCTTGAGTAATTAACCATTATAAACACATTTATGGGTTTAGCTTTGGCTGTTTATGAGTGTAATTCTAGCTAAGAAGCTTTAGTTTGTTGGTGTTTGCTTGCAATGGATAAACATGTTCTGACCTTAAAAGGGAACCAAATCCATCTTTGCTGGTACATGAATTTGCGAGTACTGCATCCCAACTTGATCTATATTAAAATCTGTTGTCAATTTATTGACTTTAATATACTTCTTCAGATCTAATATCCATTAGTATTAAAATCCATCAGATGAATTTGTGTAGGACAATGGAGATTACAATTCTCATATATCAACAAAAGTTACCAGCACCCTATCACCCTTTTCCCAAACTGTTAATCAAAATTTGAGTCTCCCTCGCTATCTTGCACCCTCACCTATGCTGCAGTCAGTGTTTATGGACCCCATTGCTTGAGAATGATCATGGGAGAGATGTATTCTATTGATTTGACCCATATATTTGTTACACATTAACTAGTGAAATATAATGTTGTGGCATAATGCTAAGTGCATCAGACCTTGATGTCAAAAAAGGTACACATGTGACAATAGAAGCATCAGTTGCTTCTCGGTTAATTTCCCAAAGATTTTTGTAAGAAGTACATTTTGTCAGGTGATAAATAGAATCTTACATATATGTTCAGTTTATATGAAATTTATGAAACTTTTTGAATAATTTCATATGAACTTGCTGATAAGTCAGGTCCAAGTGCAAACAACATAGGCCCTGATCACATAATGCGCCAGCAGATCAGGGTCTGTGTTGTTTGTTCTAATGATTACTCCTAACAAACTGCATAGACCCAGCAAGTATATATGGGAAGCATAATGTAAGATCCTTTATATACATTTGAATGACCATTACTAAATTGCCTACAAATGAGATATACAAAAAACAGATGCTAGATCAACCTTTAACATTATTTTGTGCCTTTTTTTCTTCATTGGTTTTCAAAAGTCGGGTGCAGTTTTATTTCTCAGTATACTGGTAAAACGTGTTGAAAATACTCATTTTTAAAAGAAAATTTTTAAGATTTCTCACTTTACTAAAAAGTGCTCTTGTAGTTTTCCTTTTTTTTTGTTTTTTTTTAAGTCTCAAATTTCATGTCCAACACCTAAGGCTGTGATAATGCTTTGTACATTGTATGATATAAATAGACTTTGATTAATTGTGATGGGTAGATGTGCACTTTTTAATTTACTTCTCTCAACATACGTTAATTTTAATTGTTTACTATTAGCTATGCTGTGTTTTTGCAGAGCTCATGTATTTTATTTTGTTAAGGAAAATGAATACATAGTGTTAACTACTTGTTTTTTTCCAGTTTGTTAAAGATACCTTTGATTGTGTGACAAATGATATATTATTGATGTATATGCACATGTTACAAAATCAGGTCTTTATGCTCACATGCATAAGTATTTGCATCCAGAACAGTAAATATAGGACATATATCTTGTACATGAAGCTACGTCTTAAATAAATATTTTATTTTTTGTTTTTATCATTTGGAAAGAAATCTGACAAGACACTCTAAAATTTGATTTTATAGTAAGCAGACAGTATTTGTTCCCATTATTTTCAAATGATTTAAGAACAGAATGCAAAAGCAGTTGAAAGAGTTTTATTATTGATGAATAAAAACTCTGATCCGGAGATAATTGATTTTTGATAATACATTTAACCTTTGATACAGAGATAACTGACTTTTGACAATACATTTAACTCTGATCCAGAGATAATTTACTTTTGACAATACATTTAACTCTGATCAAGAGATAATTGACTTTTGTCAATACATTTAACCTTTGATGATCATTTTGGTTCGTGAACATGTTTTATATATGCTTGTAAATAGTACTCTTTCATGCTTGTAAAAAGTACTCTTTCATGCATGGATGCAGGATTTATTTTTTATCTGTGGCCAAGATTAAGCAAACAGTGGGACAGAATTTAAAAGAGTCATTGTAATATTATAAAATTTCTGCCTGAAACATCAATTACCTAACCTTTGTATTGAAAATCAATTTTAGCTCCTATATCGATTGGTTTGCTGATTATATGATTAATCATGTGAGCCCTACTTGAAACAGGCAAATGAAAATTGTTAGTCATATTTGTCTGCATATGTGATGACCTGATTAAATTTTTTAATCCATTTTAGCAATTTTTATTTTCTTTGTCCCCCACCTTTTCCCAAAAAGTAGGGACAGAGTATCCATGTTTCCATCCATCCTTCAATTCATCTGTCCATACAACTTTAATTTCTGCTCTACAGCTTTAAAACCATTTTAGATTAAGGGATAAAACATGGTATACTGACATATCATTTTAGATTAAGGGATAAAACATGGTATACTGACATATCATCATTAAAAGGTCTGTCAAGTACCACATTAGGGGTCCTATCTTCATGTCAAGGTCATAACTCAATATTTTTAATTTTCTGTCACATTCCATTCATCTTTTAAATTTCAAGCCATATGAGATTAAAGGAATGAAACTTGGAATACCTGTACATTATCATTAGAATGTGTGTCATGTACCACATTGTAGGTCCTATTTTCAAGGTCAATGTCACTGCTCAATATATTTTAAGTTTTCTCCCACTTTTCAGTCTGCTCTATAATTTTAAAGCCGTTTGAGACTAAATGATGAAACTTGGTATACTTATATACATCATCATTAGAAGGTGTGTCATGAACCACATTTGGGATCCTATCTTACAGATCAAGATTTTTTAAAGTTTTCCCTCACACTTTTGATAACTTTAGAGCTGTTTGAGATTAAGGGATAAAACTTGGTGTAGTTACACATCATCATTAGATGTGTCACATAGCACATTGTGTGTCCCACTTGTTAATGGGAAGCGAGATATGGCAGTCACTTTCCTGGCACTGGCATAGTTATGAGCAATAGTTTGTGAAGGTTTTAGTTGAAAGTTTTTCATTGTTACATATTTTCAAAATCCCTTGATAGACTCTAATCATACATTGCATGAATCATTATAAAGCTAAGACAATTCATTCTATGACGTGTTTACTCACCTCCTTTACCTTGTGGCTAAAGGGGACAAAAACCCTGACCTGCACAAATTTATTGTAAATAGCAGGATATGTAGTAATTTGTTTATTTAATCTATCCCGACTATTTTCTTCTTTGCATCTATTGCATTTGCACAAACATTTCATAAAAAAATTCTGTCCTGTATTCGGAGATCAAATGGAAAGAACCTGCCCTGAATTTATTAGCTCCCTTCCATACAGCAGGATGTGACGTCATTTGAGATGATTAACATACAAAAGTCATATTCAGTTTGTGCAGCAAAGTGTCGAGTAGAAACAAGATGGTTCAATCCACAGCTCTAAATTTTGTGAATAATAGCAGTTCCAGACAGAAGATTAGTTTTTTCACATTTCCAAAGGACCCTAAAAGTAGATCGATATGGGCGATGAAATTAAAGAGAGAAGTCTTTATGCCAACTCAATACACCAGGTTGTGCCAGAGATATTTTGAGCCTGAATGTTTCTTAAAAGACCCAAGACTCGCGCTAAGTATTGGGTTTGAACCAAAAATTTTGCGTTTGAAACCTGATGCAGTGCCGACTCTTTTTGATTTTTCTACTCCGACAACAAGATAGAAGACGGGAAGCACGCCTGAGAGTCATAGTCGACATTGGTCGGGGAACAGGGCTATACAGAAGAGGAGAAATCTTGAGGTAATAAGCATTTTTTTTTCTACTTATCTGGTAGATAAAAAACGGTCAGTCCACATCTATGATGGTGCTAGCAATGACCAAATGGCAAGATGGCAGTAAATATCAATATTAAAACAATGTATCTTGTAATCAAAACATTAGGGTCTGTGGTAGTCGACGGAGTTCAATATAAAGTCTTTGATCGCCGCTAGTGTAATTTATTTTCAAGGTTAACGTCACATCAACGGTAGGAATGATTACATTTATTTCAAAGTTGAATTTATAATTAAAGAGACTTAATTTATGCAATGTTCCTTTGTCCCTTGAAATTGTTTTGTGTCCCCCAAATTTGGAGAGTAGGAAAAAAAATTAACATTTTTTATTATTATTTTTTTCTATCAGATCTTGGCTGAGATTACAGCTGAGGTCAACCATGTGGAGAGTGTGGATCAGACCTTTACAAAAGTGCTATTGCAGTCCCAGTCTGGGGTGAGTGATGAAGCCAAAGCACCAACACAAGTCAGCTACCGGAAGGGTCAGGTCCACATGGAGATCCAGACAGACTCCTGTATCGTGTTGATAGAAAAGTGTGTACGACCAGATGTTCCTTTGGAAAGATTTTCAGTTAGCACTCAAACATCATACAACTTAGTTGTAAGTATTATAAGTTTATGTGTACTTGTACCACCAGTAATGATACTCTCCATTTCTTCGCCTTTGTCAGAATCTGACGAGTCCTGTTCATCTTCGTCACACGAATTTATCTCCGGTTCATACATGTAAGGTTGGATGTTAATGGAATATTCTACTTCTGGAATGTCATCCACATCACTATCATCACTGACAGTCGCCATAATTTAAACTTTCAAGCACAGCCAACTCCCAGAACGCTCGACTGCATTATCAACAATGCCTGTGTGTACACAGTGTCTCAAATGACCTCACATTGCTATTTGTTCAGGGGGGAGGGAAGCGTGTTGCTCTATTCAAGACAGATCGGGCGAGATCGATCGGTTTTTCATAAATTTCTTCATAACGAGTGAGAATGTAAGGTACAAATTTTCAGAAAATGAACCTTATACATATAGCAAATTACATATGAAGTTGGTGCGAATTTCAGTTTTTGCCCCCTTTAAGGTCTTAGCCATAGAAAATGTTTTAAAGATTTGGGGTAAACAAAAATTCATTTGCTTATATTTCCTAAACTTATTAATAGCTTCTCATCATATTTGACATGAATCATTATGAAATTTAGATAATTCATTCTATGACATACCCGCATGCTCCTATGAGTTTAGGGTCAAGTTCACAGTAAATTTGAGTTATGGTTTTGGCTATAAAAAAATCACTTTTTGTATTTCCTAAACCCCTTGATGGATTTTCTTCATACTTGGGATGAGCCATAATGAAGTGAAGACAATTGATTCTGCAACATACTCAGTTGCCTTTCTGACCTTGGGGTCAAGGTCACAGTCATACAAAATTTGCATTAAGTTTTTGGTTCTAGTCTTTTTATTTGCTTATATTTCCTAAACTCCTTGATGGCTTTTCTTCATACTTGGGATGAACCATTATGAAGCTAAGGCAATTTATTCTGCATCATGTTTGCTTGCCCCTTTTACCTTGGGATCAAGGTAACAGTCTTAAAAAATGGCTTTATGATTTTGGTTAAAGTCTTTTTATTTGCTTATATTTCCTAAACCACTGGATGGATTTTCTTCATACTTGGGATGAATCATTATAAAGCTAGACAAAATCATTCTGTGACACACACTCTTGCCCTTTTGCCCTTGGATTCCAGGCCACTATCAAAATAAATTTGTGCTTAGGTTTTGGTGAAATTTGTTCATTTGCTTATATTTCCTTAACCTCTTGATGGATTTTCTTCATACTCTGCATTAATCATTATGACGCTATGATAATTTATTCTGCAGCATGGTCACTCAACCTTTTGACCTTTGCTTCACAGTTTACAGCAATACTTTGATTGTGGACTTGACATGCAAACCCTGACCTTGTCAAGGTCAAGATCCTGGCTCATTACTTTAAGTTTCCAACACTCTTCATTCTGCTCCACAGCATTAGAGATATTTGAGAGTAAGGAATGAAACTTGGTGTACTTGTACATCATCATTAGAAACTGTGTTCTGCACCACATTGGTGGTCATATCTTAAAGGTCAATACTTTTTAAGGTTTCCATCACACTTTCCTTTGTGGAAGTTCTACAACGTTTGATCCCTTTAGTTTTTGCGGTGAAATTTAGTATACTTATACCTTATCATTAGAAAGTGACTCATGTGGAGGTCATATCTTCAAGGTCAAGTTCATGGGTCAATTTTAAGTTTTCCATTACACTTTACATTTCTTTCTATAACTTAAGAACCATTGGAGATAAAGAGATGAAACTTGGTTTACTCATACAACAATATTAACAGACAACAATAATAACAGATGTGTAACATACCACTTTGGGGATCCTATCTTCAGGACCAAAGTCATGGGTCAGTATTATACATTTTCCTTCATACATTCCTTTCCATTCTAAAATTTTAGCCATTTAAAATAAGGGATGAAACTTGGTAAATGTCTCATGTACCACATTAGCCATGCTTTGGTTTTGACTTTGTGAGTTTTAACGGCATTTTTCAGCACATGATAGGCTATATATGGCGACCAGTATATTTTGGTGGAGGAAGAACCCGTAAATAACCACTGACCCATGGGAAGCTACTGACAAGCTTTCTCACTTTCCCACGTTGGTCGAGCCAAGACTCTTACTCACATGGACAGAGGTGAAATGTGTGAGTGATCTGTAGAGGCGAGTGACTTAGACCACTTGGCCACCATATTAGCCAGGGGTGGGGGGTGGGGGTAACGGTGGGCCTTATCTTCATGGTCAAGGTCACAGACTAATAGTTTAAATTTCAGTAGCATTTTACCATTCATTCTATAATTCTGAAACTTAATGAGCCTTTAAGATAAATGAATGAAATGTATTACGCTTTTATATTGTCACTAGAAGATGTGTTGCATTCTATCTACACCTGAGATCCTATCTTCAAGATCAAGGTCATAGGTATATATTTTTTGGTCGATCCTGTTTGTGCAAGATCTCTTTAAAGCTGTTGAGGTTCAGGGATGAAGCATAATACTAGTGTTTCTCTGCTTGATCGCATCTCACATAGTCCATTCAAGGTTTTATCTTCAAGGTCAAGTTCAGTTATTCATTTCTTCCCCTTTTCTACACTGTTACTATAATGCCTTCTAAGATAGAGACATGAAACTTGGTTACTTGCCGTCTGCCTAGTAACTCTACAGCAGTCAAAAACTTGGTTACTTGCCTGCCTAGTAACTCTACAGCAGTCAAAAACTTGGTTACTTGCCGTCTGCCTAGTAACTCTACAGCAGTCAAAAGAGTCACTGACACAGATTTCATCATTGCATACTTTTCATGACCTTACCACAGTAAACAGGACATAAATTCACTGAATTTACTTGTTTGTACTTTAAAGGTTTTGAGAAAGTCATATTACCATTTAACACGAGTGAATGTTTAGACTGGTAGATTTTTTTATAGACAGGTAGGTACAATATGTTCTATCACAGATTTCAACTTCATTTCCAGTCTTAGCCATATAAATTTTTACTTTGACATTTAAGTTCAACTCAGTCGGCATTTTATTTAGATTTCAGTACTTCATACATGCACTTTTGTGGGAAAAACAGTCAACTTCTAATTTTCAACTCAACTGTAACATTTCTATGATATTGAGCAATGCAAAATTATGTGGATGTGAAAACTACATTGTAGACCTTAAGACACATATCTTTTTACCCTCCAAGCAGCTTCAAGTTTTCCTGTCCAGTGAATGAATTTGTGTAGAATTCTGATCAAATTGAAGATAATGTTTATTGCATGGAAATAGATTTTGGATGATACCCGTTAAACATCAGAGCTATTATATAATTCTCCAACACTTTGTACAAAAAAATAAACAGAGACAACATAATATTTACTTTTAACTGTAAACTTGGTTTTGACTGCAAATGCATATTGGACAATTGGATGATATTAAGGGTATTTTGCACCTATCGTGTTCCAACAAACCAGTATGTATGTTTGACACTATTACTTTGAGAACCCAAATCAGCAGGTCAGAGATCTGCAATAAACACCAAGGTGTCCTCAGCTAGAGCTGGAACAGTGGTTAGCTTAAACAGTGCTTTGCCCATGAGAGAAGGGGTCTGAAATTATCTATCACCAGCAACTATTATATATTCATTCAGAATATCACATAATTATTACAGGTCTTGCATCTAGATTTGGGAAAATTTTAGTAATCACCTTTTCTGTCCGTCCGTTATAGTCCATTCAAACTTCCTGTAACCAGCATAGCCCTACAAACCTTACACATAATTGGATACCATTTCGTAGGTGAACTGCTTATTGCATGTATATGTGCTTTTTAAAGATTTTGTCTTTTCAGGAACAATTTTGATGGAGTTACTGCCCTTTTTCCATCAATATTACATCTCCACTACAGTAGATCCTTGTAACCAACATAGCTCAAGAACTATTCATTATATTCTTATTTATTTTGGTGTACATTGTGTTTTAGTTTTAGATGTGTCATTATAGATTTTGTCTTGTCAACTCTATTTTGAATAGAGTTATGGCCCTTGAGAGTGAACTTCACATCATCACATGGGATGTTGCTTCTAACCAGTGCAACTCTGCAACTCTTACACACAATTGGATGCTATTTGATAGGTGAATTGCCTATTACTGGTACATGTAGATCTGCCTTTCAAAGGTTTTATCTTTTCAGGTCCAATTTGGAGTTATTGCCCTTTTTCCATCCATATTAAATCTCCACTTCAGTATCTCCTTGTAACCAGCCTAGCTCAGGAACCATTCAACGTGTTCTGATGCAATTTCATGTGTATATTATCTCAAGACCTAGACTGCATTTGTTGAGGTTTGTCTTGTCAATTCCATTTTGAATAGAGTTATGAGCCTTGAAAATTATCTTCACATGGGATGTTGCTTGTAACTGGCATAGCTCAAGAACCATTCAACGTAGTCTGATGCAATTTGGTATGAATATTGTCATATAGGCATAAATGTGTCTTATATGGGTTTAGTTTTGCTTAAAAGAGTTATAGCCCCATGACTTTAGTTTCTACAAGATAACCACCAAGATTTGTTTATTGCAATCAAATTTGGCAAGCAGATTTATACTGATGAACCTCAACCATGTTTCATTTACAGCATTCTATTTCATCATTTACAAGAGTTATATCCATTGTCGTGACTTTGGTATCTGCAGCATAAGTTTACAAAGTTGTCTTGCATTTCAACCAAATGCAGCTTTATTTTCATGAGGCCTTGAATGAGTTTAATATAAAGTGTTCCACATTATTATTTATAAGATTTATGGCATCCTCATAACTTTAGCTTTTCACAGCATAGCTTTAAAAAAGGAACATTGCATTTCAGCCAGTTATCATGCACCTTGAATAAGTTAGGTTTCCAGGATTCCACATCATCACTTTGAAGAATTATGGCCCCAAAATGCCCATCGTATCCAAACTTTGCTCATCAGACTTTAAGGCTCTACAAAGCAACTTTTGACAGTGGTGTCCTTTGCAATGCACCCATCATAGCTACTGGCTCTAGTTTTTCCAAACACCCACATACTTGTAAGTGCCTTTCAGCTTCTCCCCACCCTTTTTACTGCTTAACAACCTCTAATTGTGTAAGAAAAAAAGTCTAAAAATTGTGAAAATGTCAACATTTCAAACAAAAACAAATTTCCCAGATATTTAACTTCTTTCACTCTATAGGAATACTAAGTTTTGTTTGTATCTTTATCTGCGTACGTTTCTCTCCAGTTCTGTCTGTATTGTTCCTTTTTCTTCAGTGTAATGGGCAAATAAAATGACAAAGACATGCATCATCTAACAGTTTATTGCTTCATTGAGCTTCGTCATTTATTACCAAACAAAAATAAAATTTTGGTTTTATGTATATATAATTAAATTCTGAAAAGACAGTGGGAAGATAGGGAAACCATAGGTGTCAAAATGCACATTACAGAAAGCTACAAGCACATATGCCACTTACAAAACATAATGTATTTGCCTGTATGAATTTAAATTATTCTGGCTATATAACAAGTCTTAATGTATGTACTTGCTTACAAGTCAAGTCCAACTGCAAACTGTACAGACCCAGATATACTGTCGCATAATATGCCAGCAGATCTGGTCTCTGCAGTTTGTTATTAGTAATCAGTAGAAGAAAGAACACGCACCCTGATCTGCTTGCACATGCAACAGCAGATCAGGGTCTATATTGTTTGCAGCTGGACTTGACTTATAAGCGAGTATATATGGTAAACTACCGATTTATGTTTATGAAAATGGTTAGATTGTAATTGGCTGGTTTCTTTTGAAAGATAAGAAAAGGGGATGAAAAATAAGGCATGTTGGAAAGCTAATAAAGCACAAAATTAACTAAAATTGAATTTGGACTTGAGGTTCCAAAATTAGAAATAATACTAAAGTTGCAGGACATCAGTGAAACTGTAAAATACGAATAATGTAAATCCTCTTCTTTGGTCGTTCTCAATTTGTCCAAAGTAAAATTGTTGAAAATATTTAAAAAATATTTCTTTTTAAAATTTGGGAGAGAAAATTGTCTCAAATCTGTACTTTGTTGTTGTACATTCTTCCTAAAATATACTTAATTATTTGGAAACTCTTATACTGCAAACAAAATAAAGATACTAATGAATTAATGCAAAGTGTTGACTTGGCTCTCTATACTTAAGTTAATCACTATTCTGGGCAGAAGTCTTTTTTTGTGTGTGAGTGGCAGACTTTTGATCTACAGTAGATTTCTGTCTTACATACAGGTAAATACACTAGAAACTACTCATGACTATCATTACACTATCTCCTGATTAATGACAATTATGACAATTATAATGGTAATCACTTATTGGAGGTAGTTAACATTACTTTTAAGAGGGCACTGACTGGAAAATAAATTATTTTTCCTAATCTGAAGCACTTGTTCATTTCACAGTTTTATTCATTGTTAACCAGATTCTTACATATTGATCAAGTTCCATATTTCCATAAATCAAAAGAAATACTGTCTATACTCGCATATAATCTGAGTCCAAATGCAAACAACATAGACCCTGATTTGCCCTCACATAATGCGCCATTATGCGACAGCAGATCTGGGTCTATGCAGTTTGCAATTGGTATCGACTTATATGTAAGTATATATGGTAGATATTAGATAAATGATTTAAATGAACTAAATGGATCAAAACTCTGCAACAAAAATCAAAATGGCTGTGGTATAAAATCTTTCCATTACAAAATACAAAAGTCTGAATTTTGTTTGGGGTTTAGTCTAATGCCATCTATAAAGCACTGAATCACAATAATGACACTGAGCAGGGGTTTTCAGTGGATATAAATGCACCTAAAAATGCAGATACAGGTATTATGTTATTAAAACTAATTGCACAAGGAAGGAGGTAACATTAAATTCTTGAGCATAAGGACATGGCATATTCACATATTCAGTTTTTACAGCTAAACATACACATGAGAGCTTAGATTTATTAAAAAAAATTTAATTGTAAAAAAAACAGTACAGGTTTAACGACCCTTCGAGCAAAATAAAAACCCTGTCTATTTTCTCATCACCTCAAATACTGACCTAAATGATGGTGCTAATCCATAAGCATGTTCTGCCTTATTTTTTTTTTTTACTCTATTGGCCGATGTATAACAAACACAAAAAACTTCAGAGTAGACCAAGATCTCCCTTCACATAATATCGTTTAAAGTGAATGGCATATAACCTGATCCACAGGCACATTATGCAGTGATATAAATGAGTCCAGTCTCACTAAATATCTCAAATTTATTTTCCTCAAACTGAGATTTAAAAGAAAAATATCCATTTTATTACTTGGTTCTGAATTTACGAGTTTTTCCCTGAACATTAAGCATGTATTGAGGATTAAAATACAACCATAATATCTTCCATTTTCCTGAAATTAGTCTCAATTTATCTCGGAGGATAAATTTAGGACTTCCTCAAAATTAGGAACTGCTCAGTTCATTTTTCAAAAAATAAAGAACTCGGAGGTATACAATTTTAAAACCAAATAGTTATTTTTGATCTTTTGCATATCTACCTCACAAAAATCCCAATATTGTCTGAAATATCACAAGGAAGATACTGCAAAATTTCAATTTGAGGTAACTGCTGATAATTTTAGTGACATGGGGATCTGGATCTACGCTGTTTGCAGTTGATTGCTCTTTATAAAGGGGCTGAATAAGGTAAAGCTTGGTCTCAGAACAGAAGACATGGATTCAGTCTCAGTCCTTAAATGAAAAATCACAGCATCTCATTTTTGACACAGAAAGTCTGCATGAAAAATAGGTACATTAACTGTGGCCTACTTCAGGTACAGAGACTAGTATACCTTGTGATAAATGGACCCATTGAGCTTTATGACCATACATAAGTGTGCCTGAGACATGGAGCTTAACAAAATATCTTGATGTAAGCATTGGACTATAAAAAGTAGATATCTGTGACATATTTTGGATGGCAGTGACTAGTATTTCTCAAGGATAAGGAGAGTTGCAGCCACGAAGTTGGAAAACTGCATATGCATTAGTGTTCAAAAAAACATGCTAATTGTAAAACAAGGGCTCTGAGGAGTGTGGCTAATTCAAACATTTCATACAGATTTGAGGGCTGATCATGGACAATCTTCATGCTGGGCCTTAAGTACTAATATTTGGTCCAATCAAACAAGTAGATGCTGCACACATTAAAATAATGAATTGTTAAATAATCAGTAGATAAAAGAATTGTTTATCTGATAATAACAAAATATAATGACAAACAAGCACACAGTTACATAATAAACTACATAGGAATCATCTTCCCCTGAATCATTCAGTCACACAACATTCCTAATTTAACATCAGCATTTCAGTGCGAAGAGGTTAAGACTTTATGTGAATCTATTCAAAAGCATACATGGTGTACTGTTAAGATCTGACAAGGTAATAAATCCTTGTTAACTGTAAATATATTCACGGGCAGATCCAGAATTTTCTCAAAGGGGGTTTGAGCTTAATAGGGGTGGTTCATTGTGCTGAAATTGCCACATTTCTGTTTTCAAAATTGAAAAGTATAAACTTTTACCAGAAAGTGTGTGTGTGTGTGTGTGTGTCAGTCAAACCTGTTTTAAATGTGCCCATATATATTTAATATCTATTACACAATTCAGACAATGTATACCTTTTATATCAATCAAATGACCCACAAATTACAACCTATTGCCATATGTCAGTCAAAATGTCTGATTATAGCTATGGACTGCATGACTACACTATCGCTGGCAAAGGTGTGCAGCATTATGTAATCACAAGTATGCTGAAAAACTTGTCAGACATTTGATGTCTGTCAGCTAGCTGTCACTTTACATCATATGAAGATCACATACAAATCTGAATAGTTACAACATCAACATTTCTCAACCATATTTCATGAAATTTTTAGTGTATGCTCAAAACTGATGCTATGTAAAACAAGGGGATACAAAGTCTAACTGTCACAGTCAGGAATAGAATCTGGTTCATCTGTTTCACAGTCAGGTGCACATACCACCAGACTAAAAGGTCCAGACCAGTTAGGCTGGTTAGCAAGTGGCCTTGTATATCTAGACTGCTACATTCCTCCCATTTGTCCTCAAATGTCACCAAAATTCATCTTCTCAATGTATCTTCTACAACACCACCACTGCTAAGAGTCAGACAAACCCCTAAATGTAAGGTAGGGGATACAAAGTCAAACCCATTTGGTCTGTCTCACAATCAGCTGTCTAAACCCATCTGGTCTGTCTCACAATCAGCTGTCTAAAGCCATTTGGTCTGTCTCACAATCAGCTGCACATACCACTATACTAAAAGATCTGGACAAGCTAGGCTGGTTAGTAAGTGGCTTCATATATGTAGACTGCTATAACTAATTCATGTGTCAAATTAAAAAGCTTTGATTTAATAGGATGTGCTATGCTAATGCTCTGGCAATACAGGTCAAATGTAATATAAATAAAGTCTCTTCTACTTTACTTCTTCCAAGCTCTTTATTAGAAACAAGTGAGATGATATCTTAAACAATCTCGTATAACTATCTGGCACTGAAATGTTGATTATTTGTGATTACATTACTAGTACAAAAAACTGGATTACATATCTGACACAGACATTGATTGTAAAATACCGATAATTATGCTGACAATTTACTGAATTACATCACAACATAAATCACAAAGAGTTAAAGTTCAATCAAATAATTGATACCCCAAACCCAAATTAATGTGTTTATAAATTAGATAAAACATTCTGACCAACAGACATCTTTTGGTTGCTATTTGAAAAATTACGGTTTAAATTTTTTTTAAGTCTTTAAATATTTTGTTACAAAAAAGGTACTGAAATCTCCTACATTGAATATGGCTTATGTTAGATTTGGTTATAATGGAGTCTTGGTCAGCGACAAGTCATCTAAAGAAATTCTGAACAAGTAAAAAAACTAAATTTTATCATAGAAGATTCAATTTGAGCAAAATTTCTACGGGCCTTTTTCTTGTTTGAAAGTTTTTGACTATCAACAAAGATGGCGGCCTTGTCAGTGAAATAATTTTTCTATCAATATTAATGTAATAAAATGCTTTTAAAGTCACCAATAACTGACTGAATGTGATGAATACCCTCCCCAAAAACTTGCAAGTAACTAAAGCTCAAGGACTTTTACTTGAATTTTCATTGGATACGGATATATTGTCCAAGTAGAATATACTCTGCAGGTATTTGTCATACAAAGAGACAAATGAGAAAAGACAAACTCAAAAATAGTGTGTGACAACTCTCTGCCAATAACCAAGACAAATATATTGAGTGAAAACTCTCTGCCAGTCACAGAGTAGCAACCTCTTTAAATATAAATACTTTGGTTCCATGTTTTGGTAAGGTTTGACAGAAAAAACTTTCATGTCACATTTATTAAAATCTAATAAATACTCCAATCAGATTCTCGTGACTTTTGTTTGTAGTATGGCTCTTGCCTAAACACTGTACATAAAACTGCATCAGGGAATTTCCTAGAATGATGAAGAAAATCATTTACTTATTAAGTGATACCTGCTGTATATGAACCTTAAATTCTTTGGATTTTCAAATTACAGAAGATACACAATTAGTGATGACAAAAGATAACATCTACCCGCACATACAGTATATCCATATGTGCATGTATAAACTTAAATAACATACTTAAAATATTTTATCTGTTTATCAAGGTGCACACAATGTGTCATTAGAAAACAAAAACATTATCTCTGAACACATATGCATATATTGACTAGGATTTCAGTTGTAATAAAAGAATTATCATAAAAATAAATTATAGGAGAATCATTATTTTTTAGCAAAGAATGGTTGAAAATTCTAAAAATTGCAGAAGAATGTACCATATATGAATGACCCCTACATAATTAGATACAATAATTGATTAACAAGAGTCCCTTGAAGGGACTGACATTCTACTGGCTGAAAAGAATTTCCGGGAATTCAAGATAAGACTGTTTCTTTCTTTAAACTACTGACTGTTAATAGTATCTCTGATATTTTTCAGCAATAACAAGTTTTTCAAATTAGCTGCTGTGGTAGCCATAATGGATGTCAGATTGGCACCACTTTCATTTAGAACAAGGTAGACATCATTATAAGTCTTGTGGTGAAAACTCCATGTCAGTATGACCATCCATTTAGATGGAGTAGAGACAACAAGATTTTCAAGAAGGTCATCATGGTAGCCATATTGGATTTACAATTGGCCCCATTTTCATTTAGGACCAACTATGTATGATAAGAAGTCTATTTGTGAAAACCCCATGTTAATATGGCCATCCGTTTGGGAGGAGTAGAGATAACAATATTTTCAAGATGGCCGCCATGGTGGTCATATTGATTGTCAGTTTGCACCGTTTTCATTTAGAACCATACAGACACGAAAGGAACTCTTTCGATGAAAATCCCATAAGAAAAAAGGTATTTTATTCAGAAGAAGTAGCAGTAACAACATTTTCAAGATGGCTGCCATGGTGGCCATATTGTATACCAGATTGGCACCATTTCCATTTAGGACCAACGAAACATCATACAAAGTCTTTCAGTGAAAACCCCATGCTGATATGACCATCCATTCACCACTTTCATTTAGGACCAACTGAACCATAGGATGAATGTGTGTGTAAAGTTTCATAGCAATCCTCCAAGTCATTCAGAAGGAGTAGTGTTAACAAACTTGTGCTAATGGATGGATGGACAAACGGACAACAGACCATCCCATAAGCTCTCCTGGTCTATGACCAATACAGCTAAAAATTGGGTTCCATTTACAGAAATAAAGTACTGAATGTATGAATAATATAAAAATATAACCTGTATGCCCACAAAAGTCTACATGACAGGCAAGTGATAGAATGTGTGTGTGTATATATATGTTTCTTATCAATGTATTTGAACTAGGAAGAATACTTTTCATGCCAATCTGAGGGAATAGTCAAAAGACAAGTAAAAAGTTGATTCTAGTGATATATTAAACATATTAACCCCAACACATAAGACCTACAAATATTGAACAGAATGCATTCACTTAATAAATGCATTTCATATACTTTTTGACCCAAAAAAATGAAACCCACAGCAAACAACAATACCAATAATAGTGTAAATCCATCATGGAATATAGGGAAAATGCTGGCAATTTTTCAATTTTGTATAAAAATAAACTTTTAAACAGAATTAAGACAATATATAGTCTGCTCTAGTTTTTTCAGTTTGCTGTTATTTTAAATTGAATTTGTTCAATACATCCATCTGTAAGACTTAATGCAGGTCTTCAAATATAAACAACACTTGCCACAATATGCCTACTAAAACACCATGAATAGTACATTATATACATCTGCCTCGTGTTTAATAGTCCTCTATGTAGGCACTAGAGGGGCATGGTTGACTCTAGAGATTATTGACCAATGTGTGTGAATGACCTCAACTTTTTGTCAAAGTATGTGATCTTGACCTAAACTTACTGTGCAGAAACCATAATTTTTTTTATCAGGCTTACCATGACCTTGATCTTTGGCCTTTAGACCCCAGAATCTATAGGTTTCTTTCTTACCCTAAGTGCAAGCCAACCACAAAGTTTGACCAAAGAACTTACTCTAGAACAAAAACTATTGTGCAAAACCTATTTTCTTTGAATCACAATGACCTTGACCTTCTGACCACCAAATCAATAGGCCTCTTCCTTATGTCGAGTACAAGATATCAGCAAACATTGGTTAAGATATGGAGTCAAGAACTTAAGTTTTTACGCAAATATCAATTTTCTTCCTTCAGTCACATTGACCTTCAATTTTACCTTTTTACTCTTATGCAAAATATAAGCCATCCACAAACTTTGGTAAAGGTATATGGTCAAATACTAAACTTTTTGTGCAGAAACCATTTTTCATTTTTCTAACACAGTAACCATGACCTTGGACCTATTGACCCCAACATCAATATATGCCTTTCTTGTCTAAAATGCAAGCCATTCACAAACTTTGGTCATGGCTTGCAGTATAGGACTCAAGTTATTTTGTGTAAACCGTTTTCCTTCTTGGAGTCCCTCTGAACTTAACTTTTGGCCTTTTAACCCCCAAATCAATAGGTGTCTTCCTTGCCACAAATGCAAGCCATCTACAAAGTTTAGTCAAGGCATATGTATGGTACAGAATATAAGTAGTTATGTGGAAATTGTTTTTTCTTCTTTCAGTCACTGTGACATTTGAACTTCTGACCCCAAAATGAATAGGTGTCTTTTTTGTCTCAAATCCAAGCCATCCACAAAGTTTGGTTGAAGTAGGTGATAAAGAACTAAAGATATTGTGTGGAAACCATTTTTTGGGAGTCACTATGACCTTCAACTAAGACCTCTGACCCCAAAATCAATATGTGTTTTTCTTATCTCAAGTGCAAGCCATTTTCAAAGTTTGGTAAAGGTATCTTGGTATACAAGTCAAGTTATTGCATGGCAACAGTTTTCCTTCCTTTTAGTCCCTGTCACCTTGACCTTTGACCTTTAGAGCAAAAAATCAATAGGCTCCTTCCTTGCCCCAAATGCAAGCTACTTACAAAGTCTGACAATGGCAGATGGTGCAGAAACAAAATAGGGAACAAACGCACAGAGAGATGGATGGGAATCATAACATGATATGCTCTGCCTTATAGCAGGCATATACAAATGAGCAATTACATTTTTGTAACAAAAAGACTTTACATGCAAGTATTTTGAAAGCACTGATGCTACAGAGCATTGGCAAGATTTTTATCCTAGTCAACCATGGTATCAAATAGATGTGATTTCAAGGGGCACTCATCACAGCATATTGTAACATCTATTTAAATACTTTCCAAGATTCTGGAAACAAAAGTCAATCATGAATATAAAAAGTTTATGTCTGTATATAATTTATCAACATTTTATGATAATATACCCTATATTAATGAAGACAAAGTCTTTCAAGAGAAGGATAATAAAATGGAGAAAGAATTCAAAGCATGAAATTTGAATCTCTTTTTCTTCATACATACACATTAGAGGATTTACTTTGTGCCCTTGGGACCACACAAAATAAAAGTATACAAAATGTTATTTAATTAATAAAAAACTGGCCACTTCTTTTGCTACAAGTGTTGAATGGGCAATGCATTTTTGCTACTTGTTGCAAACAATACATGTATCTTTGTATTTTTATATCATTATGATGTATCATTTCTTGCTTTCAATTCTTAGAATATTTAGAAAGAAGACAAATCTTGATTAGAATTATTATAAAATACAGTATGCATCAATTATACTTAGTAAATGTTTTCTCCCTTAAAATTTCATTATTCCCATGTTATACTGATCTTCATGATGTAATTTACCTATAACTAATTTTTTTGAAACAATTTATATTTATTCAACTGTCTATGAACTATTCTAGGCTTTACCTAAATAAATGTGTTGAAAAATGATTGCAGTCTTACCCCCCAAGAGCATCTCCAACTGAGATAAAACAAAATGTTGTCCTCACCCCCAATAAATATAAATCGATCTCAAGCTGCAGGAATACATTCCCTTTAAAACATCAATATCTGGTAAAGAAGATTTCTTTCTCAGTTTAATTCAAATCAGCTTCCGACTCAAGAGTTCCACTTCATATCAGTAGACTTTTATCACTGAGTTATGGAGATGGTTGCATATAAATTTATGTTGATTGTCTGTGTGCCTAGTTTAAAGGTGATGCTCGCTGGCTTCAGATTCAGAAAAAAGCGGTTTTCAGTTGATGTTTGCGACAGTAAAGCTCCATTTTTGGGCAGGTGAGTTCTCATCACAGGTATTGGCCACCAGTCCCTTGTTCTGTGATTCCTGGCTGTCCACACATAGATTGTAGGCTTTATTTCTCAACATGGTGTCATCCTTAAATCGTTCAAATTGCTGGAAAAAAGAAACAATGGAATTTTAATATTGTACAAATATGGAAAGGTCTAATGTTGTTAGAATACATAATCATAGTTTCAGTTTTAAAATGGTTCTTAATAATATTCAATAAATAGAAAAAACATTCTCTTCAATTATACTCACTTTCTTCCAATTAAACATAATGCAAATTGGAAAATTAAATTCAGTTCAAGAGTACAACTAAAAAAATATTCATAAAAGTCCATAATAGCAAATTTGGTAACAAAAAAAAAATTCTTAGCATGTTTGATTTAACATGCTCACAAGATACATGTAAATGCGGTACCAAATTCTTTGTCATGATTTGTTGACCTTGAACCAGATACACCACTTCCTCAATAACTCACACCTAGATAACTCGTGAACAAACTCATAATGCTTAATAAAAAGTGACAACAAGATTTTTAAGATGACAACCATGGCAGCCACAACAGTCAACAGACAACAGGTAATCACATACCATGGCAGCCACAACAGTCAACAGACAACAGGCCATCACATATCCTCTTCTAGTCTATGACCAGTACAGCTAAAATATCTGCCTGTTTAAGGTCAACTGAGACTTTATCTACTAAGGAAAAGCTGAGACCTTCCTTCTCAGAGGTAAGATGTGATGTTGTTTGTTTTATGTCAATCTGACCTCTCTCTGCTTAGCTCGGCAACTGTCAGTCAACAAGTGCATAACTGATATTTCTATGGCCCACTGACCAATCTAATCACCCAGCTTGGTGTTTACCTAATATTTCTGCTCCACATGCTGGTAGGTCAAGGGGTCTATCTGGACCCTGGTTGGTCACCTATGCTGATTGTACTATATATAAGGTACACAATTTCAGATCTTTATAACTTTAACAGTTCCAGTCCAATTTTCATTCTCCTAAAATCATGTTCGTTGCAACCTGGCATCAGCAACAGCCAAGTTGATGTTACCCATTGCAAATGATCGCAACTGTTGCACATTTTACATACATACCTGCATACTGTTATCTGGAGTACACTGATAGAGCTTCAGAACTGATCCTGGCATTGTCCCAGTCATGGTCATACAGAGATCTAGGTGTCGAATACCTCCTTCTTTTGTCAGTGAAAACTCCTTAAAAATAAAGAACAACAGCCAACATTAAATGTTCTGTTAGTGCAATGTCCCATGCAATATCAAATGATTTCAGGTCCATATAACATAACCACCTGTATACTACACTGCAAACAGCACAGACCCTGATTTTTGAGACAGTCTGTACTGTCTACGTATGATTTCTGAAGAACGGCATAGACCTATATGAAACAGAAGGTGCTATCTACATAACACGACAGACCTTGATCTCTGACAATTTGTACTGTCTATATATTGCAGAAGAAGGACACAGATCCAGATTTGCAACAGTCTGTGCTCTCTACATATGATTTCAGAAGAACAGTACAGACCCTGATCTGTGACAGTATACTGTCTGCATGATTCATGGCAAGAGTCTGTGCTCTCTACATATGATTTCAGAAGAACAGTACAGACCCTGATCTGTGACAGTATACTGTCTGCATGATTCATGACAACAGTCTGTGCTCTCTACATATGATTTCAGAAGAACAGTACAGACCCTGATCTGTGACAGTATACTGTCTGCATGATTCATGATCTGCAACAATCTGTCTACATCATTTCAGAAGATCAGCACAGACCCAGATCTGGAACTGTCTGTGCTGTCATCATATAATTTTAGAGGAACAACAGAGACCAAGATCTGATGGTGCATTATGCATTGGCAGATGGGCCTGGAGATCAGAAAACACATGAGTTTGAGTCCAAGCTTGAGTTTTACAGTCAACCAATGAAATATGGCGTTACAAAAGTAAAGTCCCTTGTGATTGGTTGATCACAAATCTCAAGCTCAAACTCAGGCTCAAGAGTTTTATGATTTCCAGGATAGGAGTTGGCTTTTCATGAGTATGTATTATATATACTGTGATAGGGCATAAAAGACACAAAACAATAAAAAGAACATTCTTTTCCATGATATTAAAATAGAAATATAATGGGTTGATAAAAACCAGAGATTAAATTTGTGAGGTTTTTTTATATTTTTTTTCAAAATCACTTGCTAGGAGTTAGCTGTTCATGGCTGGGTATGTATTATACATACTGTGACAGGGCATAAAGGACACAAAACAATAAAAAGAACATTCTTTTCCATGATATTAAAAGAGAACTATAATGAGTTGATGAAAACCAAAGATTAAATTTGTGGGGTTTTTTAAATATATTTTTTCAAAATCACTGTTCTTAAAATCGGCTTCATAGGCTATTATCACTGTCCACCCATAAAAACCATATTTTACTGGGTGAAAGACACAGGCTTTGAGTAACCTTGGAGTGACAGCCGGTAGTACATAGTTCATGCAGTAATAATTACCCTGATTAGATACGGTACTACATCTGTGGCCTCACATGAAAAGCATTCAGCATGCATTCCACTCATCCAATTCCTATACTCATTTACAATAAACAGTCAATCTGCTGAGGGTACCCTATCACAATATAAAATGTATTAATAGTATTCATACCAACTAATATAAAATGTATTAATAGTATTCATAGCAACTAATATAAAGTGTATTAATAGTATTCATAGCAACTAATATAAAATGTTTTAATAGTATTCATACCAACTATCACAATATAAAATATATTTATAGTATTCATACCAACTATCACAATATAAAATGTATTAATAGTATTCATACCAACAAATATCAAATGTATTAATAGTATTAGTACCAACTAATATAAAATGTAATAATAGTATTCATAGCAACTAATATAAAATGTATTAATAGTATTAGTACCAACAAATATAAAATGTATTAATATTATTCATAGTAACTAATATAAAATGTGATAATAGTATTCATACCAACTATCACAATATAAAATGTATTAATAGTATTCATACCAACTAATATGGAAGTTTACCACTTACTAAACATATTTATTCCTACTTCCATCTATATTGGTCAGAAAGGGGCTTCTGAGTAGGCTAAGATATGAATAACATGGAAGAATCTGAGAACAGGAGCTAAACACAAATACTTAACCCATATTAGTAAAGCATAAAATGTACATCACCGTGACCTCCTTTGGTTGTAAGGGTGTAGTACAGAGATGCATCATATTATCAACTTTCATAATGGAACAGAAACAGCATCCAATAAATTAACTTTAAACACAAAATTTCAACAAAGTCATCAAAGCACGAAATATAGGTTACAGAGACCTCTTTTTGCAATAAGGGTGTAGTACTAAAGATCCATTCGCTCACCAAGTTTCAAGATTCTAGGTAGGATAGTCTGCATACAGCATGCCAAAACTCATATGATCATAAGCTGATTTTCAAAAACTTAAGCTAAGTCAGTAAAAGATGAACTATAGGTCATAATGAGCTTCTTTTGTTGTAAGGGTATGGTACTAACAGAGATGCATATTATCAATTATTTCATGATTCTAGCATGAATAGTGCTGGAATAATGAACATCAAACACAAAATTTAACCACAGTCAGTGAAACATAAAATAAGGGCCATAATGACCTACTATTAAAATGAGGGAGTAGTGCTCATCATGATGCATCCCCTCACCAATTTTTATGATTCTAGAAAGGGTAGTTTGCGCAGATTATCAACAACAAAAATGTGGTCATAAGCTAAGATTTAACCTAAGCCAATAAAATGTAAAATGTGACCTTTTTATGTAGGTGTGTTGTGCTAAAAGAAAATATAATATAATCTAGTTCAATGTTTAAAGTATGAACAGTTAAAACACAAACTTTAATCAAAGTCAGTAAAGCATGAAATATGGGTCAAAGTGATCTACTTTTGAGATGAGGGTGTATCATCAAGATGGATCCCCTCACCAAGTTTCATTAATCTAGATATAAAGTACATATACAGGGTGCAAAAAACCTATTTTGTCATGAGCTAAACAAAAATTTAACCTAAGCCAGTAACATGTGAAATGCAGGACACATTAACCTTCTTTTATTGTAAAGGTGTGGTACTAATAGATTTAGTTTAACGATTCTGTCATAAACAGTGCTTGAGACTGAACACAAGTCAGTGAAGCTTGAAATATAGATCACAGTGATCTCCTTTTGTGATGAGGGTATAGTACTCATCAAGATGCAATCCCTCATGATTCCAGGTATAACAGGATGTATACAGTGTGCAAAAAACTTCAGCTAAAAGCAAAAAATTTACCAAGAATGTGCATACTAATGTACATATATGTACAAAATTAATCCCCTTAGCCTCCTGCCCAGGGGGCAGGTGCTATGAAACCCACTCCAAACTGTCACCTAGGACCTAGGAATGTAGAATAGTTGAGATGCAGGGATGTTGTACATATGTATATGCTTTTATCTGTGTGGACATTGACACTAGGGCTAGTACAATAGCTCTCCCCTCCTTTGCAGCTAACCTCTTAGCATTAAAAACCCAAGTCGTCTGCAGTCATACTCTGAAACGTATTTAATGCAGCACAAGATCCAAACACAATCTTGATTTATTACAGAGGAACCTCATTAATCCAGAATTCATTTATCTGGAAACCTCCCTATCTGGGAATTCCTAACTGTTAATTTGCTCCGTTAATCAAGAAATCCATGTTCCGGATCCAGAAATCAAAATCAGGGACCAAAGTGTAAAATTACTATAAAACTTGCCTCAATAATTCAGAAATAATCTGTCCAAAAATAAGAAAATTCGAATAATCATATATAAAAATACAGTCAGTTGGATAACACAGATTCACCTATGCAAATTTGGAAATGCATCAAAATGATCAAAATGTATCAATCTCTGATTGGTCAAATTCTAGTGGCAAGTTAAAGTTATAAATTGATCACATGATCATGTACATGGATAAACTTCAAGTAGAGTGACTGTATTGTAACCAGCGATTGTATAAACAATGTATATTTTTGTTAGTTGCCAACGGGGGTGTTAATAATTAAATAAACACACCCGAGATCAAATCATCCACACTTTTGACATAAAAATGGTTAATAAATTAAAAATGTGTCATTAAGTCTCTTTGTTGTTTATCAATTGTATGCAACAATCACAGTTTGTTGATGGCTGTACAAATAAAGTTGATTGATTTAAGCTGTGGACAGTATGGGACTTCATTTCAGAATAAAAAAGTGACATCAATTATCGGTTCATTAGCAGCTATAACAGTTGTAAAACATGACTTATAAAAATGACTGCATTTTATTAGTTTACCATCACGCATTTCACTGCGAAATATCAGTTTGTATTTGTTGTAAGCCACACACGAGGACATTTGATTACGCAACATAAACTACACTTCCTTCCGCCAAATACAACAGCACACATTCAGCCAATGGACGCATGCATGATATGAGCATTCAAGGCCCACTACAGGAAACAACTGGTTAGGCAAGGTTCAAACTGTGGACATTAGGCAGACACTACACATGGTAATGATGGCGTGGGGTTCAGTGACACCAACTACAATCACAAACTGCTTTATGTACAGACAATACCGACACCAACCACTACTGTCAAAGACATTGATCATGGAGACAACATGCCATTAAGTGAGCTCAGAGACCTAATAAGAAGCCTTCCACCCAAGCTGAGAGGATTGCCAAGGACTATGTAGGGATAGACAACATGGAAGCAACAGGGCAACAACTCAACGTAAACATTTTGACCCTGGTATCTAGAGACAAGGTTCCAGACAATGCTAATGAAGACGATGATGCCACTACCGACCTCAAGGGAAAAGACATTACCATCAACCAAGCCAAGGACAGCACAGCAACACTCATTTCATA
This sequence comes from Margaritifera margaritifera, assembly GCA_029931535.1. Lineage (NCBI taxonomy): Eukaryota > Metazoa > Mollusca > Bivalvia > Unionida > Margaritiferidae > Margaritifera > Margaritifera margaritifera. The sequence continues at coordinate 9,204,790 of JAQPZY010001686.1, forward strand.
TTTTGAGCAAATGTCAGCAATATTCACCAGTGATGACATTAAACACAATAGTGAAGCCCTTGAGAATATATGGAAAATTATCAAGAATCATTGCAGATCGATCCGCCAAAGAATCCAGGCAAACAAAGGTCACAGATTTCTTCAGGAAATTGACATAATAAATGTATGTACAGTACATACATGTACATGTACATAGTGTGATGTGTTCGATGTGTTAATTGTTTAAACTTATATTTACCTGTATGTACAAGTGCATATTATAATAAAGTGAAATAAATACAAGTCAATAGATGTATTCTTTAATTTATTTCAACCATTACTGAATACAGTACATTTACAGCTACCAAATACATGTACATGTACAGTACATGTATACGGTATGATGACATTGTAAAATAAAAATGTGCATGATTCATTTATCCAGAAAACTCATTAATCCTGACATATTCACTGGGGATATTGTGATTGTCCGTCTCCCTGTCCACCCATCTTTCATGCAATCTCCTCCAACAGTTTTAGACCAACATTCACTACACCTGGTGGAATAGTTCCCAATGAGGGAAAGTAGCTCGACATATATTTTGTCTTAAGCTTTGACCGCCACTTGGGCCACGAAGAGGTGTTAAAAGGTCAAATAGTCAAAAATAGTCAATTACACTACAATATATTTTAATGAAATTTTGCACAGTGAACTTTCATTACAACAGCATTAGTCATAGCAGAATATTCATTAACCAACAAAAAATTATGGGGAACAAACATACACTAATAGATTTTACCGTTATAATGGAACATTTGAGTTAAAACAGAGACAATGATTGTAAGAAATGTGCAAATTACCTAGATAAACTGACCATTACAACAACACTCCTCCAAGGAACCAGTTCTGTGGACCGGGTATTAAGCCTTATTGAACAGAGCTAACTATCTATTTGGATTTCTGATCTGCCTATGACTCTCTGATGCAGCAGACTACACACAATGTGTTAGGTGTTTGTTATTTATTGTTAGTATGGAAAGCTACCAATAATCTTTTTTTTTTTAGTAAACCATAGAATGAGGGGGAAAATTACTTGCTTAACTAGTGCATCATCCTTCCTTTTCTTCTCTTAGCTTTCCCTCATCACATTTTTTTTACAGCTTCGCAAGAAAGAGACTTCTTGCCAAAAACTGTCAAAATTTTTACCACGACAAATTCATTATACCAACAAAATTCCTTGCAACAAAGCTGTTGTTGTACCTAGAATTTAATGTACACCTCTTCGTCGATAACTGATGAGCAACGGGGTCCATAAACATTGACTGCAACATAGGTGAGGGCATGAGATAGTGAGTGAGACTCAAATTTTGGTTAACAGTTGGGTTGGAAAGGGGGTGCAAGTAACTTACGTTAATATATGAGAATTATAATCTCCATTGTCCTACACAAATATTCATAAATAATTTTAATATTTATGGATATTAAATCAGAAGAAGTTAATTAAAGTCAATAAAATGGTAACAGACTTTTAATTAAGATCAGGATGACATGCAGTACTCAAAAATTCATGTATCAGTAAAGTTGGAGTTGCTTCCCTTTAAGGTCAGGACACATATCTATTATAATCAAACACCAAAGAACTAAAGTTTCATAGCTAGAATTACACTCATAAACTGCCAGAGCCAACTCATCAAAATGTTTACAATGGGTAATTCCTAAAGACAGCGATTTTAAATGACACTTCATCGATAACACATAACAATGACTGAGTACAATAATGGGATCCACACCTGCCTCCATGTTATAAGCAGGTTTGCGAGTTATCAGTATTCAAATAAGGAAGCAGTGAGTATGGAATTGAAAACCATGCACACTATTTTTCAGACATCAAAGATAAATCTAGATATGGAGCCGACATTTGTCCCTGGATCTATTCTTACCTCCCCTGGGTCATAACTTGGAAACTATTAAGACCCCCACTCTATAATCATATACACTTCCTAGGCATGAAAAGACCTATTCAGATCTGCAACTGATATTGGCCTCTGGGTCTGTCCTTATCCCCTGGGACTTTGCCCCTGGGTCATAACTTGGAAACTATTGTGCACCCTATTGCCATATATATACTTACTATGCATGAAAAGACGAATTCAAATGTCAACTAATATTGATCCTTGGTTTATCCTTAACCCCCAGGGACTTAGCCCTTGGGTCATAGCTTAGAAACTACTGAGATCCCCAACCTATGACCATATATACACACTTACTGGGAATGAAAAAACAAATTCAGATATGCACCTTACGCAGGTCCCTGGGGTTATTCCTACACCTATCCACATCACCATGAGTTAGCCCCCTCATACATGTGAACCTCCTGCATACTCAAAATTATTACCTAAAAAATTCCGGAACATAAATTTTTCCCACCTTGCTTCAAGTGTAGTATATTTACAGTAAAAGACTTCCTGTGATCATGTGAACTGGCTTACACAGGGTGAGCATAACATTTTAACCGCAAATTCAACAGACAATAACCTAAAACTAATCACTGGACTATACTATGTGTGATCAGTAGTAATTTGGAAAGGATTCAAGACATGAATGGATTATGGTTGGATTACTAAAGAGCTCAAGCAGCATAAAACAATTAACATTACTTGGATTCTTTTGGCAGGGTCAGTTTGGCTTCAGTGTTTAAAGTTTGCTGAGATGCGTGATCAGAAGTAATATGGAATGGATTAAACATGTTAATGAATTATGGTTGGATTAGTCATTACTAAAGAGCTCAAGTGGCATAAAACAGGTAATTTAACTTTGGTATTTAAAGTTTCTTGAGATATCTAAGCATGTGTTATTTCCCAATGCTAAAATGCCACAATCTAAACAACCGAAAAATATCACACAAAATTCACTAATGGATGGAAACAGGAATTTCAATGGTCGGAATAAAGTTCAGAGGGACATGAATATGTATCTGCCATTCCTGTAAAGTCAATTTTAAGAAGAACTTCCCAAATTCAACCCAGACAGCACCAATCTTGAGTAGCTGTGGCAAACAGTCAGCAACCTGAATCTATCCACAGGCAGGAAACAATTTAAACTTCTTGGTGGACTCAGCCGAGTTGTACTAACATTGCCACATTCAAATGCAGATACTAAAAGGGCATTTTCTATTCCGAGGAAAATTCAGGCTGACTCCAGAGGAAACCTGGATCCAGTAACAATACATCATCTCCTAATTGTTGAGATCAACAATGATGAGGACTGCTACAAATATAATCCAGGAAATGATCTACTAACAAAAGTCAAAAATGCTTGTGCTACACATAATGACAGTATAAAAAGCAGCAAGTTACTGTGAAAGGACTGATGTGATGAGATGATGTACATACTTTAATATAGAAAAAGGAAATTTGTTCAATAGTTGTCATTTTAGTCCATTTGCATGCTAAAAATCAGGTAGATGAAAATCTTCATTATAGTCAAAACTCCTGACCAAATTTTGCAAATTTCCTGATCTGACCTAAGCTGACCTCTCTGTCCTGTCATATGTATGCACCTGGATCATTATCTGAAAACTATCAAGATCCCCATGCTACAAACTGTATATGTGTACAGTATATATGTATATATACTTATACTTACTGAACATCAAAAGACGAAATACACATAATCTAACTAATATTAACACCATAGTCAAATGGGTATATATATATATATATATATATATATATATATATATATATATATATTCAATCATACATTTTTGAGATGTATTTTTTCAGGTATGAGCAGATTCAGTTGTAAGTGACTCCAATGAATGTAATATTCAAAATGCTAATGTAAGGTCACAAATGTAAAATTAAATCAATTAAATAATTATGTTTTTATAAGTTTCATCCATTCAATTCAATTAATTCAATTTGTTATGCAAACTAATTTAAAATTATGCAAGCAAATGTATAACTTAGAGGCAGACATTTTTCAGAGTATATCATCCTACATTTATACACATATGAATATATTAACTCTAGCATGGAAATAGTTACATAAGTGTGCTGAATGGCTCCCATTGTAGTAAGAATGTCATCTGAAGCAATGCCAACATGTTATCAATGGTAGAAAAAAATTCAACCCACCGAGTGCAAGCTGCAGATGCCTGTAGCATCATCTACACTTTATACATTAATAATGTGGTCTTACAATGCTTAGCATAAAGCCCAGAAGTAAAATTTCTTAAAGTGGCAAGTTCAGTAAAATAAATAGAGCACTCCATCATTAGTGCAAATTGACCAAATCTACAAACATTGACAGAGACTGAAGCTATGGGATGAAATGTGTTCATGAGTTATCCTAGTATATCCATGCATGATATTTTTATGGCTCCTCAGATTGCCAGGAGGGTTTCCTATTTTGAATGGTGGAGTTTTACCCCAACACATGGGAAGGGGTTCTGTAGTTACTCCTCTGTGTGCATGTACAAAAAAAAAAACTGAACAAGACAGCTAGCTAGGGCTTTCATGTCGATTCCCACAATCATAGAATTGCTGTAAAACATATGACCTTGACCCCAAGGTCAAAAGGTTGAGTTAGCGTGTCACAGAATGATTTGTCTTAGCTTCATAATGATTGATACCAAATATGAAGAAAATCCACGAAGAGGATTAGGAAAACTAAGGAAATGAAAAAAAACTAATCAAAACCTTAATGCAAATTTTCTATGGCTGTGACCTTGACCCAAAGATTAAAGGTGTGAGGGTGTATGTCACAGAATGAATTGTCTTAGCTTCATAATGTTTTATGCCAAGTATGAAGCAAATCCATCAAGAGGTTTAGGTAATGTAAGCAAATGAAAAAAATGAAGAACATCCATCATGGGGTTTAGGAAATATAAGCAAATGAAAAATATTTACTCAAAACCATAATGCAAATTTTCTATGACTGTGACTTTGACCCGAAAATCAAAGGGGCAAGCATGTATGTCACTGACTGAATTGTCTTAACTTCATAATGATTTATTCATCAAGGAGTTTAGGAAATAGAAACAAATGAAAAACTTGAACCAATACCATAATGCAAATTTTCTATGACTGTGACCTTGACCCCAAGATCAAAGGGGCAAGCATGCATGTCACAGAATCAGTTGTCTTAGCTTCATAATGTCTATGATGCAAATCTATCAAGGGGTTTAGCAAATGAAAATCTTAACCAAAACCTTAACATACTGTTGCCACAAATACCGCCATTGCCATTGTCCCCACTATCGAAAAAGTGACTGCTATGTCTTGCTACCCACTAACTCAGGCTCCACAAAAACCATTTCATGGAAGTCCATGAAAGTTGGTACAATTACTGGGGGTGATCCAAGAAACCAGAGCAACTGCAATGGCTAACCACTGCAAATCCCTACAATTGTTACTACATTTCAACCCCTCTCTATACTCCACCTTGATACTCAACCTCACCCCCAGTAAGTGACCCAGGGGTCATAATGCAAAATTTGTTATATATACGATGTGTCTACCTACTATGACTGCATACACAAACATTGGTCCAAAAATATTTGAAAATGTCACCGTAATGTACATTTTTGTGCACCTGTCCTTTGACCCCCTCCAAGGGACCCCACAGGTGGAAGTCAAGGATGGCATAGCTCTTGTAGATGGTTACCCCAGGGCCAATATAACTACAAAGTTTTGTGAAATTCCACCCCACAGTTTAGGAGATGTGGTATGGAAGGAAAGAAGGATGAACAGACAGAGTTTCACAACAACCCTGATGGTTTTTTAAATTAGAATGTAATCAATGATTACATAGTTCACCTCTACAAAGCTTTCAGTAATCTCAGCAGCCACTGTAAACATTAATAATTATCATGCAGAAAATAAATTCAGACTAAAGTAATTTTGATGAAATGTTTACACCATTTCAAACTAAAACTTATTTTTGCTGCAATTTTTATCTTTACATTTTTTAACTTGACTTTTAAACAGAACTATACAGCCAGTATTGTGCTGATGTGCTATTAAACCATATACATACATACTGTTACAGGGCATAAAAGGCATAAAACAATAGAAAATAACATTTTTTTGATGATATCAAAGTAGGGGTACTATAATGAATTGAAAAAATAAGAGATTAGTTTTTTTAAAAATAAAATTCATTGTTTTTAAAATCTGCTTCAGAAGCCATAACCACTATGCACCCCCAGAAGTCATAATTTACTGGGTGAAAGTCACAAGCTTTGAGTAACCTTGAAGTGATACACTTATTTGCCACTTAAGCACGCAGTCCACATATCTAAATCCTAGACTCATTCAGGTGTACAATAAACAGTTAACTGGTGTGGGTAACTTTTACAATATACAATATATAGTTATTAATTTGGACAGTGAATAAACATATTGATTCTTACTTCCAACTGCACTGGTCAGAAAGGACCTTTGGTGAAGGCTAGGATTAATATAGCATCGAAAAAAAATTATGTGATCATGAACAAAACACAAATACTTAACCTACATTAGTAAAGCATAAAATATAGGTCACAGTGACCTTTTCTGGTTGTAAGGGTGTAGTACTAACAGAACTAAATACAAAAACATAATCAAACCCAGTAAAAAAACAAACAATGGGTCATGATGAGCTTATTTTTGTTGTTACAGATGTGGAACTAATAGAGATGCATATCATCATCAATTCAAGAGTCTAGCATGAACAATTCCTGAGAAATGAACATCAAATACAAAATTTAACACAAGTCAGTGAAGCCCAAAATATGGGCCATAATGACCTACTTCAGCAATTAGTAAGTAGTGCTCATCAAGATGTATTCCCGTACCAAGTTTCATGATTCTTTCTACAACGAAGAAGCAGAGCTCATCAAGATTCATCCCCTCACAAAGTTTCAGGATTCAAGATAACATAGTATGTACATAGCATGCAAGAAACCTCTGAGCTAAAAATTGCAAAATCTTAACCTAAGCCAGTATAATGCAAAATATTGGTCACAATGACCCTTTTTTGTATGGGAGTGGTACCAATAGGGATGTATAAAATCATCTTCTTTAATGATTCTAGCATCAATAGTTAAAACACAAAATGTAACCAGTCACAGATGCATACAATATGGTCACAGAGCTCTACATTTGCAAAAAAGGTATAGTTCTCATCAAGATGCATCCCCTCATCAAGTTTCATGATTCCAGTTACAACAGTATGTATACATGGAAGAACTTATCGCTATCATAACAGTTAACATGACTGTGGTCTTGTGTCAGATGTATCAAAAAATATGTGAGATGCCATTCCCTTTCATGGCTAATTGATCTGTTTATGGTATTAACTGAATATCTACCAAATTCCTGTACTTGACAGGTACAGTAAAATCCTGTGGTGTAAAAGGACAGGTATTATTCCAGGCATCAAGTGAATTAGGTTGATTATTGTCAAAACAGTCTTCGTGCATGTGGAAAGAGTCTGGTGTACTGGCCCCAAACACTGATTTCAATATGGATGATAACAAAAGACCGAAAGTATCAGGCTAATATTGGCCAATCTTGCATTGGCCGACTCAATGAATAATCCAGAATGATACCAAATAACTTCATTCATTGCATGGTGATGACTATAAAATTATGTGGAAGGTTTTGCATGGTGCACAACCACCACTGAAACATCAGAACTTTGATGATGACAATAGAAAGAGTGACTGTCAATATGATCAAGAGATAAGAGTAAGAAAGTACCAGAAATTCTGGAAAAATGCATATGAATGGCTGTAGTATGACCAAGCAAAGGTTGTGATATTGTGCACTTTCTGCAGAGAGTATTTGGAAAAATACAAAAGTGCATGGGATACTTTATTCATTGATGATTGTAAAAACTTTCATAATTTGTCCCTGGAATCACATTAATGATGGTGCTCTTTAACTCACCAGACATCAAGGATTATAATCCAAGAGATGCCATCAAGCTGTGGCATGCTGCTAGACAAAGAAAAAAAAGGACAGAGACTAGGCATTATGGATTTAGATCTGATGATGAATCAAATGAAGGCCAGAGACTAGGTCTTATGGATCTAAATAAAGTACTGCAGTGTACAATTTCAATATGTTTTCAATACTGCAATGTACAGTTTCAATGTATTTGAAATACAGCAGTGTCCAGTTTCAATGTATTTGATAGTTACAGGCTTCTTTCTGACATTACTGATTTAGAAAAACAAGAAAGATCAAAATGGCCGACTGTCAAAAATTCAAGAATATTTAAAAGTTTAATTGTGAATTTGTTGTTCAAATGTTAAGTTTGGTTACATTTTAGGAAGCAAAGATTGCTATTAAATACCATTATTAGTATCTTTTTTAAACACATCTAACTGGTCAATTGGTTCAGTAAACATAGTCTAGCCTCTCATTTTATCCTTACCATTTACTTCTGGTTATTTTGTTTTAACTTTTCATTTTCTAAACACATGGTTTAAAAACTACTAATCAATAACTTGTTAAGTAAGTTAATGTGAAACATGTTCATGCAGTAAACTGATGGTTGTTCTAAGCGATTTTCTGGTGAAATACATATCTTAGACAGTTAATGAGACAGATAGTGAGACAGATAGTGAGAGTGTGGTAGTAGCAGTAGTAGTAGGCGTAAAATACAACTTGTCTGAATTACATCAAAGTAGTTTGTTCTTGCCAGTTTCATACTATTAATAAACTAATTCTATTGAGATCATATCCATATTCATTATGTCTTTTACCATTTTATACTGTAATGTGTACAAAAGAGACACAAGGATAATATAAATACCAGATGTGGCAGATTAAATAAAATGAAGACTTGCTGTATTGTGTCGAGTCCTCTAATTAGGGGAGATTAGTGGTTTGTCAGCTAGTTAAAGTTTATTGTGTACAGCTGAGGGCAAGAAGCAAATATAATTGCTTTTTTGATCCATATAATGAAAACACTAAACCCTTATTCAAATGTAACACGTTGTTCTTGTAATTTACACATAACCATATTTGACTTCCTCCAGCTTATTCTCATTTGTTTGTGCATTGGTATATTTTGAAATTCTCCTATTTGTCTCTTTTCTTGTACATTAGATCATTATTGGCAATATAAATTAAAATAATAATTTTAAAAAATGAAACCTTAATGCACATAGTGATATCTCTCTCTCTCTCTCTCTCTCTCTCTCTCTCCGAAATAAACAATGGTTTTTTCCCTGTCCAACCATGTCTTATTTGCCATTGAGAAAAAAAATCCTACATATGTCACCAAAGTATATTATAGCATTCATCGAGATATGGCTTTAAAGACCTAGTGCCCAATACTTTTGGCAGAGACATATATACAGTCAAACCTGTCTACAGTGGCCACCCATGGGAAAAGGCCAAAGTGGCCTCTGTAGACAGGTGACGTCTGAAGGCAGGTCCAGCTCTCAAACTTGGTTCATGACAAATACATGTACTATGCACTGAATAGCATTAGCATTAGTAGTAGTAGAATGCTATCAAGATACATATATTTAGTTTAGCTATTTAGCAACAAGAAAAATAACAAAATAATAAAATAAAAAGTTCCACTTTAATCCATCATGTACGTTAAATCATCACTTATCAGCAGAAACAGCATCTAAATAAAATTACTAATTGACAGTTTACCTGTGATTGTAAAACACAGGACTGACTTTTTGCTAGGACAGCTGGTATAATTAGGCATGAAAACAGATGTTCACACTTCAAACAATTGATGAATTAAGCAGTTGCTCAAACTCACCGAGATCAAAAGACAGTCGGCTTTTGTGGGAGACCTTTTATGACTTTGGAATGAAAAGAAGCTTCCTGCGGCTATTGTTAGTAGCATATAAACCATACGGTATATAATAAGTGCAGTGTACATGCATCTCTACTTATTTGGTGTGATTGTACTTAATATCTTATACTCCAGATTAACATTGTTCTCAAAATCGGCCTTAATATCTCGCTTATGCTTAATAACCCCTTGGATCTGAGTTTGCCCGATTCCCATTTCTGCTGCAACTATATGACTACTTTGTTCACTATCCAGCAAATGAATTGCTTCGATTCTCTCATGTAAGGACAAAAACTGCCTTGCTTTCGAAGCCGACATATTGACACCTTTGAATTTTACTGACAGCATGACTGGACCACAGTAAGTACAATCAAGATATGAAATGCTTAGAGCTGTCATAGCTGATATGCTCCAGTGACCACTTAAGGCAGGGTGAAACCAGTGTTTGGTTAGGAAACAGCTGGCCACTGACTGCTGAAAGCAGATGACTGTTAAATACAGGGCATTTATATACAAAATTTGCTGGGGGGAAATTTGGAATGACCATTGTAACCAGTGACCATTTGGACAGGTTTGACTGTATATATTATTGTTATTATTATTTTTATTATTAATTATTAATATGCAAATGCAGCAATATCTCTAATGTCACCATAAGTATACCTAACTCGTGATCTGAAAGAAGCAATTGTTTCCTTCTCACTATCTGTCATGCTAGACGCTCAATACCCATAAACAGTAGCCTGAAGCACCACCTATAGGAATTAAGGGGTGGCTAAGTATGTTTTCGGAAAGGCCTATATAAGTACCAGTCTCCTATGGTTAACAATTGCTACAGGATTCATATACTTTTATATGCTTCATGACATGATGAGATAAAATCCAGCCTTTTGCATCAATTATAGACTCAAGAAGACTTGAAATCACACATCTTTGAATCTCAGGCTGGATATCCTATCAATCTATGTGCAGTCCATTTATGGTCAGGTTTTCTTCTGGAACTCAAGTTCTTCCTTCACTTCAAAGATCTCTTTTCTCTAACATTAATGCTTTTTGAAAGCAAAATTTTAAAAAATTTAATTTTAAATATACTCAAAATATAGCGTAAAAAACTTTCCTTGAAAAGGTTTACCAAGTTATATTCATGTTAAGAGACAGACCTGATTGCCCCCAGCATTGTGACATGGAAACAATCCAAGGATTCCATCTGCAAAGTTGCCCATTGTATCCATACACATTGTGCCCTGACGAACACTACCATATGCCACATCTTGACGATCAGGAACTCTGCAGGTAAAAAATAGTACAACTGAATAAGGTAAAAATTTTGATTGTGGAAAAATGATATTTTGTAAATCTTTCATGAAAACTTGCCATGATAAATATCAATAACTGATTTTTCTATTTAGTTTTTAAAAACTGCTGGAATTAAAGTCCTGTATCCCTTGATATACAAATCCATTCTCTCAGTAATAGTCATGCAAACATTACTATATTGGCATGGGACTTTCATGCAAAGCTCGCAAGTGGTCAACAGTTGTTATATTTTTAAAAATGCTTTGTAATATGGCCATTTTATCATTAACTCAATAATTACCATATATACTCGCATATAAGCTGATACCAACTGCAAAGTGCATAGACCCAGATCTGCCCTTGCATAATGCGTCGGCAGATCTGGGTCTATTCAATTTGTAAGGACTAATCAGTAGAACAAACAACATAGACCCTGATCTGCCGGCAAATTATGTGATGGCAGATCAGGGTCTATGTTGTTTGCATTTGGACTCCGCTTATATGCAAGTATAGACGGTACCCATGACTGATATTCATCATCTTTTAAAATCTCATTCCCCAAATAGGAGACAATTATTTTTCTGACGATATGTCCATCTTCAACTTTTACAAAGTTTAGGCAAATTTTTGTCTTACAAAGCCTTGTCCAGTGATAACCTGATGCAACATGCAACGTAACAAGATTTTCAAATTGGCCACCTAGGTCGCCACAATGAATGTTCAGTTGCCATTTTCATTCATGACCAACTAAACCCTGAGCTGAATGTGCATGTAAAGTTTCATGGCAATCATCTCAGTAGTTTAGGAGTAGCAATAAAAACCGTGTGCTACTGGATGGATAACAGGCCATCAAATAAGTTCTTCTGGTCTTTGACCAGTAGAGCTAGAAATTTTATTTCATTTCATGGTCATGTAATGGAATATGGTATAAATGTATGGTGGAAACACACTGGATGGAAATATATTCTTCAAGCTTAACTCATTAACCCCAGGAGATTCTTTTCATTTTTTCCTGAAATGGGAGTAGGAAATGCATTTTTGGGGTTACTTCTAAATGCAGCCAAACACATCTGCTTAAGTGAGTTTTTCATTTATCCGGATGCTTAGGGGTATTGATCTCGCGCATGTGCAGAAGGGTAAAAGTTGGACTTTTTTTATTTATTTGACCCCCAATGCTTGTGTCCTGGCCCCATGTTACTCCAATCTCAAACTTATCCTACTTTTTGCAAAGGTTCATCTATCAGTGTGCAGTTTGAACTGGTCTGCTTTAGATCTAAGGCCAAAAAGTATAAAATCTAGACATAAACTCCAGTTCCAAAACTGTCAATTTTCAACCTTAAAAAAATCGCGTCTCAAAAATTACATTTTTTCAACTGTATTTTTTAATGCGAGTAAAAGGTCTACATTATTTGGTATCATTGTAGAGCTACATCTGTCTACTTTCCTGTAATACCATCCATTTTAGTGTATCTTAAATGATGTGGGTGTTACAGAAGAAGGGTACAACCCTATGACGCATAAATGTCATACATGCCATAACACGACATGTCACGCAAAAAACATGATTTGGACTCCCAAACCCCCAGACACGGTCGTGTTTAGAAAAACACGATTTTCAGCAATATTAGCAATAACAAAAAAATCCCACAAAAAAAAGAGTAAATTTCTTGATCACAATGATATATGCCTGTAATCTGTGGTATGTATCAACAGTAAATACCGGTAGTCTTGCTCAGAACTCATATAAAACTATCCTCGGGGCAGTTTATACAGATGTTTTAGAGACAATTAAAAAGTAAGGCGGTCAGCAACAAACTGACGTCTTTCAGAGATTTACTGAATTGACTCACAATAGCTAGGGTGATGTATTGTGTCAAATCCTTTTAGCACTGCTGAGGGAGATCCCATTAGGCTAATTTGCAAAGGTAAAGTACACTAAGTGGAACAACCCAATTTGTCTGAAGTTAAATACATCAAACAGATGCATGTTGAAAAACAAATGTTATTACACATCACTGACTGTATTGAATGAGAATGTTGAAGCCGTCTTTATTATAGTTTGTGATCAGCGGCAATGTTTCTTTGAAGTCGGATTTTTACTCCACATATAAAATTCAAAACATGATTATTTCGGTAGGTTGAACAAAAGCACCATTCAATCTTTAATGCAGTGTTGCACATAGGATCCAAAGGTCAGGGGACACTGTGTCCCTCACCCTCCAGAATTGGGGGACACGCAACATTTTAAAGGGACAAAGGAATATTGTAGTACATAATCCACTAGAAGTGGTAATAAATGAGATAATATTATTTGCTTAGACAGTTTTGCAACCTTAACTTTCTCGTATTTTCCTTGGAAATTTACATGATTGCAATAAACATTTTATCATGTGATCAAGTAACTCATGAAAACATCAACTTGTTTGAATATCTGGTTAACCTGAAATGAACTGCACCATGGAATTTTAATAATATAAAAGTATTAAATCAATAATCAAATGACAAATTGTGTATTTGCATAAATTGGTATCTTTTTCATTAATTCAGCCTGAGAATAAATTAAATCTTCACTGCCGTAGGCGTGACTTTAACCTCGAAAATATATTACAATAGCGGCAGTCAAAGACTTTAGTAACTCGGCCGACTACCACAAACCTTAAATGTTTTCATTGCCAGATTCATTGTTTTGAAAAGGATATTCATTGTCATCTTATAGGTTTGATCACTTTTAGCGACTTTGGCCATTGATTGCGCCAACAGAGATGTGGATTCACATTCGCGAAGGAAAAGTGTACACATATTTGTGAACACAAATGACACTTGCATTACCGTCAGACCGACTAATGAAAGCAGCAAAGACTACATGTAATTAAAACTACATTCCACAGTCCAATGGATTTTAAAGACAGTAACTTGGTGTATTTTTGTATTTAATGTCTGTGAGGTTGTGACCATGTTTGTGGTGATGTTATCTGACAATTCTACCATTTTTTTTTTTTTTTGTAAGTATATTAAATGCTACAGAGAAAACAGATGGTATTTTCTTTCATTCAGATTTGAATTTCCAGTCATTTGCAATAATCTGATTTGAAAAGATAACTTATTCTCATTTGGATGATGTCGCTTTTGGGGGGTCACGCACACTGACCCCCCATTGGGACCTCAAGACACACTTTTTGAGTCTAAAAAAAACCCCAACACTATCTGGGAATATGGCAAGTATGAAATGTGGCACTAGTGGTTAATGAGTTAAGATAAAACTCATTATTTAGTGTTATCAAAACTTATTCCTTTTTTAATTTTCTGATCACAGTGTGTATAAGTATATAATTTAGATGTAATATATTCTATGCTTTTCACATATATATTCTGCCTTTAACTTGTACACAATTTTTAATTTTAATTTTTTTTATTTTAGCAACTACCAAGCTTTTTCTAACATCTAATAAAATGGACATAAAAAATGTGCAATCTGCAATGGATTGCCTAAATGTTGGGCATACTAAAAAGCTCACACTTTTGCAAACACTCCAAACTGAAGTACTTTCACTCAGTTCCTTTAGCAGGATTTAAAAGAAGCTCTTTCAAGGACATGGAGTAATAATGTTAACAGCTCTCAAAGTCAACTCTTTGGATAAAAGTGTTGTACACTACTACCGTATGCAAAGAAATTACAGCAAATGTATTATAAATGTGTGGTAAAAATTACATTTTGTGACATGATGTTATACTAATTTTCATCTATTGTGAGCTTATATTAAAGACAAGAGTTGCTTGATGGGATTGATGTTCTACTGTCCGAAAAGAATTTGAGGAATTCAAGACCATATTTTCTTTTCAACTACTGAGTGTTGAAACCATTTCTGATATTCTTAAGTGATAAGCTTTAAAAACATTAACCACTGTGGCAGCAATATTGGATTTAAGATCAGCACTATTTTCAAACTAGACACCATTAGAAGTCTTTTAGTGAAAATTCCATGTTGATATGATCATCCATTCAGCAGAATTATTGACAAGATTTTCAATATGTTCATTGTGGCATCCATATTTTAGGTCAGATCTGCACCATTTTCATTTAGGACCAACTAGATATCATAATTAGTCTTCTGGTGAATGTCGATGTAACTTTCCATTTAGGAAGAGTAGCAATAACAAAATTTTTCAAGATGGCTGTCTTGGTACATTTGAACCATTTTGTATCAACTAGACATCACAAGAAGCCTTCTGATGAAAACCCAATGTTCATGTGACTTTCCATCTAAGAGGAGTAGCAATAAAGATTTTCAAGATGTCAGCTGTGGTAGCCATATTGGATAGCAGATTGGCACAGTGTTTATTTAAGACCAACCAGACACCACATGAAGTCTTCCGATGAAAATCCCATGCTGATGTGACTTCCATTTAGGAGGAATAGCAATAACAAGATTTTCAAGATGACTGCTGTGGTGGCCATATTGGTTGTCAGATATGCACCATTTTCATTTACGACCAACAAAACATCATAAAAAGTTTTTTAATGAAAACCCTATGTTGATATGACCATCCATTCAGATGGGGTAGTGATAACAAGATTTTCATAATGGCCACTGGTGGCCATATATGTATATGTACACTGGTAAATCTGGTTTAAAGTTTAATGCTTATCCACAGATGAATGCTATAAGGTTTCTTTCCAAAATCTCTATAAAAAAAACTGGCCACTCTGACCTTGACCTCCACACCAGTAATACTATTTTATATTCCAGATAAACATCTTTATGTTTTCCAATGACAATTCATTCATGGCAATAGTAGATATTACTGCCATATCCAAAAAACCATAACCATTGATTAACCACCTAAAATTTAACAACTGCTCCCTGTGACCATGACCTTTGACCTCCTTGGCCTTCACTCTTAAGGAATATTTCTTTTCCCTAATGCATTTCTGGGCAAAGTTTGAAGATGATCAACTGATGAAAATAAGAGGCCCAAGCAGGTCTGAGATCGCTCACCTGGCTGACATCTGCATAATAGTCAAATTCAAGAGCAGATGGCCAAGAAATATAGATCATTAGGATGTTTTCTGTTGAAAGTTTTTCCAATGCTGTTGACTGCACATGTTATGAAAATAACTGTTTCAAGGTTTTTCTAGTTTTTGCATCTTCATCCATTTTTAATGGTACATCAGCATATGTCTAATACTGAAAGGCTCCTATGCCAAGACAATTTGTAACAAAGTTGGCTAAATTCTGTTCAGAGGTTTTTTGAGGTAAAGTTATGTAAATCGTTTTCTATTTTAGTAATGGTAGCCATATTTGATTGCAGAATGCATAATCTGTATAAAGCTGAAAGGCCTTCAAGCTAGGACACTTCCCATCAAATTTGGTTAAATTCTGCTAAGCAATTTTTCTCAAGAAGTTATTAAAGGTTTTTCTATTTTTAGTAACAGTATTCATATCTGATGGCCGATTGGCATCATTTAAACAAACATAAAAGTCCTTCATGCCAGAATGCTTTCTGTAAAAATTGGTAAAATTCTGTTGAGTGATTTTTGACAAGTCATATTAAGGATTTTATATTTTTAGTAAGGATGGCCATAATTGATGGTGATGTATGTATTAGCATTTAATTGCACATCAGCAGAATAATGGCTATATGGTACCATTTCAAGAGGATGAATTGGCATCATTTATACAAATTTGAAAAGCCTTAATATCTGACTGTTAAATTTGGCCAAATTCTGCAGAGCAGTTTATGAGAAGTTGTTCAAAGTTTCTTACCTTTTTAGTAAATGGTGGCCATATTTGATGCATTTGTACAAACTTAAAATGCCTTTTTGCTTTCTGTAAAATTTGGTCAAATTCTGTTAAGGGTTAAGAGTTTTTGAGATGAAGTCATTTAAAGGTTTTTCTATTTTTAGTAATGGTGGCCATATTTGATGGCAGATCTGCATAATTTGTACAATCTTGAAAGCCCACTACGCCAGGATGCCGAGTCAAATTTGGTCTAATTCTGTGGAGAGTCATTTAGAAGAAGTCATTAAAAGGCTTATCTATTTTGAGTAACAGTGGCCATATTTGATGGTGGATCAGCATAATTTGAACAAATTTGAAAGACCGTCATGCCAGGATGTTTTTTTGTCAAATTTGGTCAAATTCTGTCAAGCGATTTTTGAGTAGAAGTTGTTAAAAGGTTTTTCTATTTTGAGTAACAGTGGCCATATTGGATGATGGATCAGCATTCATGGAACAAATTTGAAAGACTTTGATGCCAGAATGCTTCCCAGTAAAATCATGTGCAAATTTGTCAAACAGTTTTTCCAAAGAAGTTGTAAATAAAAACTGTAAACATACAACATAAAACGCATGACAAATGACACACAATGAAGGACCATACCATATGTGCAATTGGCCTTATGGCAAGGTGGGCTATAAAAAACTTTAACCAAAAGATGATGCCTGCTGGATAGAAAAATGGATGGATGATAGGTGGATGGACATTGTGACCACTGGTTTGCCTCTTGTGACATTTATTGCCACTGAGAGAATGACATTTGAATATGCTTTAAAATTTGTGCAACATGTGAATGTCAAAAAATGTATTTGAAAAATCTGTAACTTTTATAACAGCATATTAAAAGATACAGTGCAAACTCTCTTAAACTATCAATAAAATGGATACATTTTATCTGGGTAAATGAGGTGTCTGCTGAGAGGAGGTTCAATAAATAAATGAAATTAACAGAAGAACAGTAAACATCTGACCTCCTCTGGTTATAAAAGGTTGTCGTGTAAGAGAGGTGACTGATATGGGAGACTGTACAGCAATAACAAGCATTTGGGTAAAGCTAAATTGTTTTTAATGCAGTACAGTCAAACATTGATTATCTCCTCTCCATTAAATTTATGGATTTTATCCAAACAAATGATCCTGTGGATAATTATAATAATATATAAACAATTTTGGAACTAAAGGACATTCCACTGATCTGGACAAGTAAAAAGAGTGGATTATTTTGTCTACATGCTTTACTTTATGTACAGTCTGTGACCATCAATGAATTCCCTCAGCAGTATATAACAATTTTTCAATGCTTTTAATCAATGATAATTTTTACTGAAATACAAGTACTTTTATTAATATTCTTTATACCCCCTCCACCTCTTCTATGATGGATTCCTATGAAACTTTATACATACAAGCATTATGATCATGTTCTAAAGATATGCATTTTTAACAATTACTGTCATCCTGTAACTTTTGTTTGAGTTGTTGCCCTTTTATACCTAAAGCTGAATGTATTATATGACACAATCTTGTGACTGCAACTAGTCCTGCAATTAATGATGGATTTCTTTGTCACTTGTTACATTTTATGGGTCTTTCTCTGAATATACACATATTGATCAATAATTGTGCGCCTGAAATTTTGCTGGAGTTATCACCCTTTTTTCACATTATCTAGATGCTATAATTGACACAGTCTTGTGACCACAGTTAGTCTCATAGTTAATGACTGATCTCTGTTATATTTCGTACATATTATGATCATCATAATAAGATATCTATATTAGCCTATCACAGTGCTTCAGAAATGTTTGTAAGAGTTACTGTCCTTTTTAACTTGCAGCTTAAGGCAATGAGTCTCATAGTTGTGTTCAATAGAGACAGTTCCATGGATTCATTTCCATCATGGATGCTGAGTGGGATGCAGGAGAGGCAGAGGTTAATTTATGTCCTCAGTTTTCTCACCATTCCTCTAGTCTTGAAAAATGAAATCTTTTTAGAAAAACAACTGTTTGAAGCTGTCAGATGGTGGCAATATTTGAACTTGACCATATTATATTAAAAGTTACATTGACATAGGCTTCAATTAAAAAATGAATGCATAATTTATGACTAATGCATATACAATACACATCCTTGTATTTCGTCACACAAATCCTAATGGATTCACTATATGTGATGCTCAAAATTGTAATGTTATCATTTAGGTAAATTAATAAGTTTACAATTTAATTTTTTTTTTTAAATGTCATTCATTATTTAAGTCTAAGGGATTCATACAAGAGGGAACTCACTAATAGCCACATAGTGTAAATCTGAAATGTTGTAACTATTTTTTTTAAAACTAAATGTTGCATTAATGAAAGAATAAAAGTCAAACCTGCCTTAGCAGACACCTCCATAATAAGGACACCTACTTATGACAGACATCATTTATATATCCCTTTTCTTAATTTTATTTCATTTTCAACCACTATCTAATGGATACCCATCCATAAATGACAGTCGCATTCAACTTGACACATGTGGCTGTGCGAGATCTCCGTCACACGAGGGTCTGGTAAAATGCTTCACTGATCGCTATTACTGACAGAAGGCACTCTGTTCAAACTTTTTTCAAGTGACAAAGACATTTCTCACTAAATCAGAACTTAACTAAATATTCTTACTGTGATCATTCAATCCAAACTTCTATATGGGTAAAAGAATATAATTATACATTTTTTTAAACAGATCCCGATGCAGGAATCAGCTTATCATTACAATGGCACATTACATCACAACATCTTATCAGGGAATCAAATCACTTTTCCAAATTTTGGGAAAGCCTCATTCTGGTGTTACAAAGAAAACTAGAAATCGTTACCAGACCCTCATTTGGCCAATATCTCAGAGACCTACATGAAAGATCTTGTTGAACAAGACTATAAAAGATACATGTAGGAGTCCATTGAGTGTCCTCTGTAGACAGAGTTCACTGTAAATATTAATTGTTCTTAAATTGTTTTAATTAATTTAAAGAATATATGAGAATTATGTATTTGGTTAGTAATAAAAACAAAGAAAAGAAAAGCATGAGAGCAAGTATAATCATCTAATATCTGGACAATATTTAAAGAACTTGTTTTGGTAGGTGACTTTTAAACAGGATATACATTTTGGTTAGATGATATTGGTAAAATACAAAGAAATCAAATTATACAAATAAAACTCCAAACAGTAATGTTAGTTCTCTAAATGAGAAAAAAATGGAAAGGTCAGAAGAAGCTGTTTATATCAGGTAAAATAAGTTAACAAAACCCAGTGCATATTAACAAAATTTGAAAATTGAGGAAACATAATACCTATATCATTTCCATTGATCTAAAAATTGGAAAAGAAGGCTGTTTCCTAAAGTATACTACAATGTGAAAAAAACTGTTCAAAATATGTAAAAGAGTGGAAAGATATCGCATATATAAATGTGTACATGTGTAACATGCAGCCAACAACAAACAGCACAGAACCAGATCTGACATAATATAAATGGGCTGGCAGATCAGGCCTGGAAATCATACTACTCTTGGGCTTGAGTTTGAGTGAACAATCACAATCAATGTTACATTTCAAAGGTCATATGTGACTGACTCATACTGGAAACTCAATCTCAAACTCATGTTCAGAGTTTTATAATCTCTAGGCCAGGCCTATGTTAATCTGCATACAGCCAACTGGGTAGATCCAGTACATTTCGTATGTATCTATGTAACCATTGCTCTGATTGGATGGATACAAAGATGTTTTAATTTGTGACATCATAATGTTTACCAACACCTCATGAATGAGCTCTAAATATATAGTGAAAAGCCTAGCAACAGACAGCAACATAGCAACTGAGGCTGATGTTAATTAATTTTAAAGGAAAAAAGTTAAATCACAATATTCAAAGTTCAATAAGAGTCCCTCGAAGGGACTGACACTCTAGTGACTGAAAAGAATTTCCTTGAATTCAAGATAATATGAGCAGTAGTTTTTCAAGATGGTCGATGTGGCAGCAATATTGGATGTCTGAATGAGTCCAATTCACTTAGGACCAACTAAACATAAGAAATCTTCTGGTGAAAATCCTATGTCGATATGACTTTCCTTTCAAGTCAAATAGCAATAAGAAGATTTTCAAGATGAATGCCATAGTGGCCATACTGGATGTCAGATCACCACCAAGGTTGCATCTAGGATTTGGTAAATGTGGGCACTTGCCCCCATTGACTCTAAAAAAAAAAAAGGGGGGGGGGGGGCCAACATAATGACAAGGTAGGCCTATCATGATGATGTAAAAACAAAAATAACTTTCAAACAGAGCAGTAGCAAGTATAATAAGTGTATTAAATGCATATAATGTGTTCTGAATATTACAGTATAATATTAAATACATGTGTTCTGTATATTACAGTATAACACTAAATGCATATTGTGTTCTGTATATTACTGTATAACACTTAATGTATATCATGTGTTCTGATTATTATCGTACAATACTAAATACATATCATGTGTTCTATATATTGTAGTATAACACTTAAAACTGAAATGAAAATCTTGTGTTTTCTAAGAATAGTATTTTCTCTACACACTGACCATTTAAGAATCAAACCATGCACTGCAAATCATGTCACTCCTCTGTCCATTCTTATATCTTAAAAACAGTGTCACGTATTTACTGTGTCACTTGATAAATGTCATGCATGTAGTTTTAAGATTTTCACTTTGTTTCAAATCCTGAATCGCCCGTTTGTGAGCTGAATTCAACGTGTCTGTCAGGGGCTGATATCCTGAAATTAGCAATTCCAAGTGTGAAGGAATTTTCTTTGACAGTTTTTACACACCAATTGCAAAGCATCTCATTTATTTCATTCATTTCCAGTTATGGTAGACTTTTTTTTACAGTCTGAATATAAAGATTTTTTTTTCTTGATGTTGGAAGGACACCACAGTTTCAGCAAAGCCATCTTTAGCATCGTCTGATACTAGGATTTGTTTGTTCACTGTCGCTGTGCCTACTGACAGAAAAATCTGAACAGTCTGACTATTATTATAAGTATTACTGATAAAATAATGAAAAAGTGTCTGAGTTTTAACTGGTTTTGCTATTTAACGTATTGTCCCGCCAAGCTAGCCTCATCATCAAACATCGATCGGCCATTTCCGTCAGGTCGTGAAATAGGTCTTTGTCGAATTGACATAAAAGGCAGAGGATGTTCCTGCTGCATCAAACGTGCTCTCTTGGCCTTTCTTAGTAACCAATCAGAATTGAGCACATGACACACAGGAAATATGTGATGTATTTCACATCTACACAAGGACAACATATCTGCTGAAAATGACAACTGGGATTTTTACATTAAAAGAAAACATATCAAAATATCGCATTCTTAAAAAAAAAATGCGCACAATTCTTATTTTTTGCGCGATTTTGCCCACATAGAATTTGAAATTTTGCATGAAATCTTAAATTTTGGGGGGATTTTCAAGATCGCACGTCCTAGATGCAACCCTGCACCACCATTTTCATTTGGAACCAACTAGATATCATAAGAAGTCTTCAAGTTAAAAAAACCCATGTTAATATAACTTTCCATTCAGGTGGAATATCGATAACAAGATTTTTAAGATGGCTGCCATGGTGGCCATATTGGATGTCAGACTGTCATCATTTTAATTTAGGACCAAGTAGACATCATAAGAAATCTTTAAGTGAAAACTGATTTTCCATTCAGGAGGAGGAGCAATAACAAGATTTTCAACACGACGATCATGGCAGCCATATTCTATATCAGATTGGCCTCGTTTTCATTTAGAACAAACTATACATCATAAGAAGTCTTTTAGTGAAATCCCCATGTTTATATGACCATTCATACAGAAGGAATAGCAATAACAAGATTTTCAAGATGGTTGCAGTGGACATCATTTTAGATGTCTGAGCAGCACCAATTTCACTTAGGGCCAACTAGACATAAGAAGTCTTCTGGTAAAAACCCCATGTTGATATGACTTTCCATTCAGGAGAAGTAGCAATAACAAGATTTTCAAGATGGCTGCTGTAGCAGCCATACTGAATGTCAGATCAGCACCATTTTCATTTAAGACCAACTAGACATTATAAAAAGTCTTCTGGTGAAAATCCCATTTTGTACATGACTTTCTGTTCAAGAGGAGGAGCAATAACAAGATTTTCAAAACAGCTATCATGGCACCCATATTGGACATCAGATCAGCACCGTTTTCATTTAGGGCAAACTAGACATCATAAAAAGTCTTTTAATGAAATCCCCATGTTTATATGACCATTCATACAGGAGGAATAGCAACAAGATTTTCAAGATGGTCGCAGTGGAAGCCATATTAAATGTCTGAGCAGCACCAATTTCACCTAGGGCTAACTAGACATAAGAAGTCTTCTGGTAAAAACCCCATGTCGATATGACTTTCCATTCAGGAGATGTAGCAATAACTCAGGAGATGTAACAATAACAAGATTTTCAAGATGGCTATTGTAGCAGATACACTGAATATCAGATCAGCACCATTTACAATTAGGACCAACTAGACATCATAAGAAGTCTTTTAGTGAAAATGTCACATTGATATGACCCTCCATTAAGGAGGAGTAGCAGTAACAAGATTTTCAAGATGGCCACTGAGGTGGCCATTTTTTATGTCCAAGCAGCACCATTTTCATATAGGATGAACTAGACCTAGGGATGAATGTGTATATATATATATAGTTCCATGGCAACCCTCCAAGTAATTTAGGAAGAGTAGCAATAACAAAATTGTGCTAAAAGAAGGATAGATAACAGTTGGATGACGACCACTAACGACAGACAACAGGCCATTCCATAAGCTCTTCTGGTCTATGACCAGTTGAGCTAAAAAAAAAAAAACAATATGGTGGAACAATATGGTAAGTGTCATTCCCTCTGCATGAACAAGATATTTATAGTCTAGGTCTATCCAAGTGATATAAATCTTACTTGAATATTTATAAGGAATTCCTTATTTAAAAAAGTGGAAGGGACGCAATAGTATCATTCTGTCTGCATGAATGAAATCTGTATAGTCTATGCTGTTCGCAGTTCAACATGCTGTATAAATTAGCAAATATGGTAACAATGAAACACCCTATTTATGATTATAAGTGGTAAGCTGTCTCCCTCTCTCTGATTTCTATATCTATATAAAACAAAAAGAATTCTTTATAAATATAATTTAACATGTTTAATGTAGATGAAAAAAAGGATTTTACTGACTACTTTTAAAATGAAACTTTATTTTGTTTCCTTAGCAAGACACTGGCAGTAATGATCACTAACAGTACCAAGCAACAGAAGCTAACTTCCTCTGTATTGGACTGAGAAGCTATGTGGAAAACAGGCAACATACAATTCATTATTACCATGTTTACACAAGAGGTTTTAGACCACATTGAATCGGTATAATTATACTGGTTTTAACTTTCCTCCATGTGAACATGAAAGATGTCAACTTATCCTTGTATAGTTATCCCAGTTTCATATGTGCGTTGGACCCTGTATAACTATGTTTGTGCTGTATTCCCCAGTGTGAACATGGAATTGGTGTTGTCATCTAGAAGATGTGCACAGCTTATCATAAACAAAATAGCAGAGAAGCAGATGAGATGTTTAACGTTGGGGATGGAGGAAACTAAACAATAATTAAATAATGGAGTGACCTAAAATTTCAAAAAGATTTTGAAACTTGCACAAGAAAATATTTTGCAGTGTGAATGAAAATTATACTGGTACAACTATACCAATATAATTATACCGGTTAAGAAACCTCATGTATAAACACAGTGTATGAGTAATATCTACATGACTTTAAAAGCGATATCCATAAGCAGATTTTCCATATCATTTCAAAAGAGTGAGAAAGGAAAAGATCACATTGGATTTACAATGACAAACTTGAACAGCACAACTAACCTACTCAGCAAATGCACCATCACCAACATTTTCTTTTGGTGCTCAGGCAACTCAGTCCACCATATAACCAACATTTTCTTTTGGTGCTCAGGCAGCTCAGTCCACCGTATCACTAACATTTTCTTTTGGTAATCAGGCAACTAAGTCGACAGCAAAGTATAAACCTACCGTATATACTCGCGTATAAGGCGATACCAACTGCAAACTGCATAGACGAAGATGTGCTGTCGCATAATGTGCCGGCAGATCTGGGTCTATGCAGTTTGTAAGGACTAATCAGTAGAACAAACAACATAGACCCTGATCTGCCGGCACATTATGCGATGGCAGATCAGGGTCTATGTTGTTTGCATTTGGACTTTGGTTATACACGAGTATATACTGTATTTTCAAAGCCAGAAAAACACACCTTATTTACTCTGTATTCCAACAAAAATTGAAAACTAATGGTGGCTGAGGTCTTTGTCATCTGCATAATGTTGAAGGCAATGAAGGCAAGCATATTGCTATTAACCATTCCTAAATAAAGAACCACCATGTTTGTTTTTATGTTAAATGCTGGAGTCATATCCTGATACATCTTTGTTTGAAGTTAGTCCAATCTCAATTTTATGACACAAATCACTGCCACTAAAAACATTTGATAATGGTAATTGCTTGATAAATAAATTCAGTTTACAAATGACTTTTAAAAAATTGTTTCCATTATGGTGTCACATAAGTGACCGTCAGATAAAAAGAAGTCAGATTTTTTAAATCACAGTCTCTATGTACATATATATGAAGTTTGGTCAGAAAATATTTACAAATGTCATTGTAACTGAAACCTGTGTTCATTTTATCTTTGACCCCTTGAGGCACAAGAGCCAATACTGTCTTACACCCCCCCCCCCCATTTTGCAGATAGTCACCACAGAGGCAATACTAAACCTACTTCCATGGATGGCAAATCCCCAAATATTAAAGTGCATGTTTGCTGCCCCAACCCAAGCCCACTCCAGACCTTGACCCAGGGGTTCTAACCCCAAATCAGTTATACATATTACGTGTCCTCCTCCCAAGAATGCATGTATAAGTTTGTAAAAGCATTAACCTTAATAAAACTGGAGTAGGCATTACATCCCCCTTATATGTACACAACTCCCTTGATAACTCGCGCCCGGATAACTCGCGAACCCGCTTATAACGCGGGGTCAGGAGTGGATCCCATTTTTTAAAACTAGAAAATAGCAAAAATATTGGCTCCTATTTGTTGAACGTGAAAATAATCATGATCAAAATTAGTAAATGAAACCTTGATATATCGCTCAATTTATCATCGAAAACAATGGTTAGTACCCGGATATTTTAATCAACATCATTAAATTTTCAACTTTTAATAAGAAGTCATATATTTTGTTCAATTTTCTTTCGAAACAACATTCTCAGAACACTGTAAATGACAATATTTGACAAAATTTTGATCCATGATAATGTCACTAATGCCTACTGGTGGCAACACTTTAAAATACCAATTAAAAAAATTTTGTCAAGTGAAATTTGTGTTTTAGTTCTATCTTTTAAGTCGGTTTCAGTGTAATCATCATAAATGCAATATGCCCTCTTGTATTCAAACATGAAAAATATAATTCAACCATCATAGCTATGTCCCCGAGCGTTTCTGTGAGAACCTGATTAAGTGCCGACTGTTTTTTTTTATCTCTGACTTGCAGAAGTATTTGTTGTGTTGTTACACTCAATTAAAAGCAGACCTGCTTTGTATTATCACGTTATTTACATCTTTTGTATCAAATCAAATAATGGGGATGGAATAAAAGAAAAGTTAAAAGACGTTCAAATTCTACCTGCGTAAGTGTAAGTGGTCATGGTCGTGTGTGAGGTCAACTCATTTCAACTGATCAATCGAACACTGTTATAAATATTATTATGTAAGTAATATAATTAAACTAATTTATTAGCCTATTCATTCACAAATGTGATCAAAGATATTAAGGCAACCAAGCGAAACGAGTATTTGGTGAATAAAAAGCTGTTTCACAGATATGGTTCATTACGAGGAAGCGAGTTCCAGAGTTTGTATTGAACTTAAAATTTCTAAATTGCCATTCAGAGGTTTCATCAAGGATAAGAAGAAGTTTCACTATTACTTGCAATGAACTCAAGGCATCTATATTTTATGAATAGAACAATAAATAAATCAAGTTTCGACGTTGACAGTTGTTTCATGAAATAAATGTCCCTAGCTTTTGTAAAAAATAAATCCTGTTTTGTTGTGAATCAACAACAACAAAAAGCAGTGACATAATACACAATGTTTTCACTTACATGTGTTGTTGAAACTGCTTGGATTAATGTTGTTAACGATCTTTCCGAGGTTGGGTATCTTGACAACTACATTAGAAAAAAGCTCTTTATTGACAATTATTCCCAATGCAATTATAACATGAGTATTCAGCCATTAAACAGCCCGGTTACCCCACCCCCACACTGCGGTTTTCTCGATGTCCAGCGGGGATGGCATCCCCTTCTTAACTTTTTTGAGGTCCCTCTGTAACTCGCGCCCTTGCTTATAGTACACTCTATGTTTTTAGACCCCATTGTGCACGAGTTATCGAGAGAGAGGTGTATATGAAAGTGATACTATGGTAGAACAATTAACTCACTAAAGTATAGAAAAAATAGCATAAGAAATATGCAAAAGATTATAAAATTATCAGTGATTTAGAGGAAATTGCAACCTTGAAAGAAGTAATGCTACCACATATATCCCACCTACAGCCTCTAAAGCCACTGATGGCTGAACAAAATTAACTTGAATTATGATCGTATTGGGAAGAACTCCATCATCTACCTATTTTCTGCATTTATGGCGCAAACTTTGAAACCAATATTGTCAGTCACAATGAGGAAATAAATCCACCAAATACATGTTTCTTGCAAAATGTCTGATCATATCTCCTTTAGGATAAACTGCACCAGACTGAGACATTAAATTGGAAAACTCTTTGAATGTCACAACAATAATCTGTTGCCAAATTCCACTGTATTTGCAGCTTATATATCTTCCTGTAGTTAGAAGGAAAGGCAAAGTCTATTAAAAAAAAAAAAAAAAGAAATTGTTTTCCACTTCGATTCTCTTTTCTCTCTCTCGAGAGCTCGTGACTTAAGCTGAAATTGTGTGGGTGTATCAACTCAAATTAAACTCATGACTTAAGCTGAAATTGTGTGGGTGTATCAACTCAAATTAAACACTCTCTCCTTGATGCAGAAATGTGACATTTTTTTGAAAATATCTTTCCTGATTATGCAATTTTATTAAAATTCATATAGGCAGATAATTCTTATCTCAGGCTTTTTCCTAAAAATCTTACAAGTTAATAAGGAAAAAATGTATTATGCAGAACAGGTTTAAGGATATCGATATTTAACCATTCTAATATATTCATTTTTCTTTCAATGAAATGAATGTCTCTTAATTACTTACTTTATAAACAGTATGAACTGAAACTGTTTTATATCAGTTCTTTCATTTATCATAAATAAATTAAATATTCATTTCTAAAAGAATTGGAGGAAGCAGACACACTTTCAATATACAGTCAAACCTGTTACTAGTGGCCACTCATGGGGAAAAAGGCAAAACTGGCTTACACACAGGTGATTGCTCTATACAGGTTCACCTTTTAAAATTGTTTTTTGAACAAATACCATGCCCCGAATATCATTATTATTATTATTATCATTATTATTATTATTATTATTATTATTATTATTATTACATAATCAAGATTGTTTATGTGCACTGTACAACAAAATCATAATTACGGGTGTATGTCGGTATCTCCCAAATTTATGTTCCACACAAGATTACTGTATCGTGCTCATTTTAATCCATCCTATAAATGAAAACATCACCAACTTAAAATTATACACCAATCTTAGTTTGTTCACGCTATAAAAACAATATCTGGATTAGTCAGTTGCTCAACTCGCCAAGATCAAAAGACAGTCGGCTTATGTCAGAAGCCTGTAATGAACAGAAAATCAAAAGAAGCCATATATGGTTATTCATTGTGATCCATGAATTGAAACTTCACCTGCCTTTACAGATACATTTAGAAAACTGAATGACACCAGACCATAATGAAAAGGGATGTAACTCGTATCTATTCTCAAAGACAAACTTTTTTCTTCTGAGATAGTTTTAATTCACAGGCAAATAGATGAAGACATCTAACTATATCTGTCACATTGGCACAAAAGGTGACTTCCATTTCTGCTGCAAAAACACAACTACTTTTCCCACTATCCAGCAAATGAATTGCTTCAACCCTCCACCCTAATGATAAAAACTGCTTCACTTTCGAATCTGACATATTGACACCTTTGAGTTACACTGTCAACGTGACTGGAGTTATGTGTACAAGCAAGATAAGAAATGTTTGCACATCAATTCACATGATAATCCTTTATCTAAACAACGCCTTCTTCATAAAGCAAAAATTCAGTTTGCATAGACTGAACGGTCAATGTCGATACACTCTAGTGACCACTTAAGGCAGGGAGAAACCACTGATTGGTTAGGAAACACTTGGCTGCTGACAGTGGAATCAGAATGGCCATTGTGAACAGGTGACTGCTGAATACACCTGACCATTAGGACAGGTTTGACTGTATTTTTAATATATGTCAAAACATGTGTTGCATTCATGTTGTATTTATGCTCATCATGTGCTATTATCTGTTGCATTTAGGTCAAACTATAAGCAACATATCTGACATGTCGATCGGCACTGCATCATATTTATTTCTACATTATTTTTGAAAAATACATAAATAAAAAAAATTCTTAATTGAAAAAGCGATACATTTTATTCAGTTTTAATGTTTTACATTCCCTTTGAAAACTTCAAGGAGTTTTTCACAAATCAAAAGGACTTTTCAAGGATAATACCAACTTGATGGAGATTCAATCATGTGTCAGGCAGGTGCTTCTAATAACGCTGAATCACTCTCCTCACAGACACTTAATTCTCTAAGGAGAGAGTGACATCGAATCAGAAAATGCAAGCATCTTCCAGACTTAGACTGATTTGTATCAAATGGAAGAACATTAACCTTAATTGGATGAATCATCTTTGAGAGAATAGGGCAATAACTTGAAAACTTTTTAAATTAACTTTTTGAAATTCCAAAATTCTAGGCACCAATACTTGTGAAAATAAATGAAGAAACATTGATGGCTACTAGCTTCTGTATTTCACCTCTGCTCAATCTCAGAATAAAATGGCTTAGCACTGGGTTTCAGTTGTTACTTGAATCCACTGTAAATCACAATATTTTAGCATCATTCAATTTCAACAAATTATTAACTCTGGTATATTAGCAATATACAATTTTAGCAAAGGGACAAAAATTAAACTTTTGATTAATAAGCTTATAGTTTCCATTTTCTTTGAAGAAAATAGCATAAACTAGAGGAATGGTGAACAATTTATGCTTACATAAATATGCCTGTGCCTCTCCCACATCATCATCATCACCCATCCCACCACTGCCTCAAGCAGTAGAATAGGCCCAATAAGCCCTGCCACAATCTGCATGTCATAAAAGGTGACTAAAGGAGCAACCTTTTTGCCCTAGGATGTGTCCCATGATGATATTCCAGCTTTTGTATTTTAAGGATTTTACTGTCTTTTGCCTGTATCTCTGTTTTTGGGATACCTAAACTTTACTCTGTGCTATACAGCCATGATTGTTCTGATGTGCAATATATAAATACATACATATCTCCCATATCCTACCCCTACCCCCATGACAGAGATGAGTCTATAGTCACAAAAGTGCACAACACTTCCAAAAACAGTGACAGTACAATTATTGGTCAACATGCTTATCTTCTGATGATGACCATAATAAGTACTAAATTTCACAGCAATCCACTGAAAACTGCAAGAGTAGTTTTATTCACAAAATTGTGTCAACTCTATCTAGTGCAAGTCCAAAATGGCAACAACTCTTACTCAAATCACCAGAGCATAAAGATTTGTAAATATCCACATCTTTAGATGATGAACATAATATGTACCAAAGTTTTACAGTGATTCAAGGACTACTGCAAGGAAAGTTGTGTTCACAAGTTTCTGTATTACACTGCACTCAGCTGCAAGACTCAAAGGGCAATAACTCTAAAAAAAATTTCAAGAGCATATTAATTTACTGAAATACACATCTTCAGATGATGACCATAACATGTACAAAGTTTCATAGTGATACCCTGAAAATTGTGAGACTATTTGCATTCACAATAATCTGTCATACATTACATCCAGCTCCAAGTAAAAAATGAACAGTAGCTCTAACAAAAATCATAGGAGCACAGTTATATGTCATTTGAAGAGATGATGACCATACTATTTACCAAGTTTCACAGCAATACATAAAAAAATGATAGTCCCAGTTGAGTTCACTGACTAGTTTCAATCACAAGATTTACTACATCCAACTGCAAGACAAAAAGTGCAATAATTCAAAACAAAAACTGGGAGAGGACAATAACATGTACATCTTCAAATGATGATCATACAGACCCTGAAAGAAGTAATTTTGCCAAATCTGCATTTTGTTTGCATTTCATTTGTGCTTCATTTGCATTCATCCTGCATTCCATTCCTTTTGCATTTCAGATATCATCTTGTCATTTGTCATTCATGATCTCATATATTCATGATCTCACAAAATGCATGAAATATTTACATGATGACTTTGTTGATATGTGACTTTAACAGGTGGAGGCCTAATAATAGACCATAAAATTGATAATGATGGTATGTGCCCTGGACATGCAGCATCTACTAAACTTAGAACCTGGTAGTAAGTCAGGCATACAAGCATACAGATGGATAGACAGATAAGCAGACAGACTTGTGAACAGATAAAGGGAAAATATACATAAAGTTGGACTGAGTCAGACAGACAGACAGATAGAGAGATATTTAGGGGAGAAGGGAAAACAGATGGACTGACTTACAGATATGTATGGAATAAAATCGACAGAGACAATTTTATAGGTGATAGGAAGGGATGAGTATATTGGAAAGCAAAGTAAATGGGAAACAGGCTTGGTAAATTCAATTGAGACAGTAAAGACTAAAAACTGCCAGTGGTGAAGTGGTAGTGATGGTGGTGGTGGTGGTGTTGTGGTAGTGCTATGTATGGGAGTAACCAAACAAATAGTAGAGTCACATCATACCTTTCTTCCTCCTTCCCCTCCTCAATGATCTTACCGGTTTCCAATTGTTGTCTATCATAGTCAATATCAGATTATTATTTTAAAATAACGCAGATTAAAATCATCATTCAGCTCATTAGATATGATTGTGTGTTTTGTACACTACTATCAATATGGGCATGGGAAAGAGAAAAAAGTCTACGAGTTCTCTCTCCTCCCTTTAGATGTAAAGGGAGATCATTCTTTCCCCTCTTCTGGTTTTTTTATTTTTTTTTGCTTTTTAACTGTTGAACCCAGAGATGACCTTGCAATGAGCTAGCAGAGAATACATGCAACTACATCCATTCTGACAATAGTATGGTATGAAAATTTGGCAGTTTACGAGTTAGTGAGGAATGTAAAATATTAAAGCAATTACACTATACCTAGCACTTATTACATGTTTAAGTTTAAAATACTGGGAGCAGAAAGACCAAAAAGAACATCATGCATTTGGAAACTTTGCGCAAGAGACTCCATAGCATAAGCGCTGACAAAAGGATTTAAAAATCGGGAGTGAAAACATGATTTTCCTGCTAAATGCATGTCTGCAGTGTAGGTGCCTTGATTCATCTTAAATAAAATATTATTTGTTGTTCTAAAATTAAATCTTAATATAGATTTAACAAAGTCTGTTCATTCCTGATTGTTGAGTGATCTTAACTTTATTTGTCATCATAAAACTTTCCAATTAATATTATTCATCACTGTGGACTTTTAAAATGGCAGTTGGATACTAAACTGGGTCAAGAAAAAAGTATGTTGGGTCTAAACATTGCCAGCACAGGATACTAAAAATTTTTTCCAATATGCTGTGCTTTCATTGTGACATCACTGTGAGTGACATTCAATCAGGTTTACACTGGATCACACTTCTTGGTTGGCTACATCTAAAAATATCCACACACTTTAATACCGATTTGTCGCATGTATTTCTTGTGGTGGTTATATAATGATCTGGCAATGAATACTGATTGATGAGCAAGCAAAAAAAAAGAATAATTGCCATTTAAAGGTATGTGGAATCAAATTCTAAAAAATTACTTCTATAGCTGAAATAGTCGACACAATGTGCCTACATGACATGTATGAACTGTACTTTAATCTGTGAAAGTCAAGCCAAAGGTACCGTATATAATCGCATATAATCCAATACCAACTGCAAACTGCATAGACCCAGATCTGCCATCGCATAATGTGCCAGCAGATCTGGGTATGCAGTTTGTAAGGACTAATCAGTAGAACAAACAACATAGACCCTGATCTGCCGGCGCATTATGTGACGGCAGATCAGGGTCTATGTTATTTGCATTTGGACTCGGCATATACGCAAGTATAGACAGGATGTATGAATGCAAAGCAAGGATAATGAATAATGGCCGAGCATTTTTCTGCACAAAATTTACAAGGCAGTGTTTTAAGTTTATATGAAGAGTGAGACAATGCATTTTTGATATTCTAGCAAAGATATTCTGGAAAAAGGCTGTTAAGAAATTTAAGTTTAAACCTTTACATTTAGAAGAAAAGGAAAACCTGTGGGGTTTTTCTCAGAATACGTAGGTAGGTAACAATGTA
This sequence comes from Margaritifera margaritifera, assembly GCA_029931535.1. NCBI lineage: Eukaryota > Metazoa > Mollusca > Bivalvia > Unionida > Margaritiferidae > Margaritifera > Margaritifera margaritifera. The sequence goes on from JAQPZY010001686.1 coordinate 9,238,487, forward strand.
AAAAGTTTGCAAAAGTAAAAATAAAATCTTGCTGTAAACTAAAGAAATATATTATCTCAGAACAAGAAACCCATCTACAATTCATGCAATCCAAAAGAGACATCATCCATAAATACTCAAAGAAAGCAATGGATATATTAGAATTCAGTGTTCAAAATGTACTAATATATGACCTAAATCTCACAACCTGTCTTGGGTGACCTCTGCCATGAGTGACCACTTGTCATTTATGACCACAATCATTATGCACTGATCAATTTTATTATACCAATTCACTGTCATGAGCAACCACCTGCAAAATGTGACCAATGATGATTTTAAGGCAAAATATGCATTTTGACACTGCTATGAATGACTGCATCTGAAAAACAGAAATAAATACCAATACCCTTTATTTAATCTTTTGTAACCATGACCGCTTAGGAGGGTCTGCAGGCAAAGTGCAGATTATTCTTAACTTACTGCCATCAATGACTGCATTGCAAAAACAGAGATAACCACCAATGAACTTTATTTAATCCTTTGAAGCCATGACCACTTAGGAGAGTTTGTTCTAAACTAAAAAAAGCTGGATCTTGCTACCAGTTTCCTAGATCTACAGATCATGTAGATAGTGTCATATGCTACAGACTGTACACCAGAGTAAAGTACAAGGCACTAACATCCATTGTGGTACCAAAGTCATGTAAATCCCCATTACAATTAACCATTCCTTCTTCAAAGGGGCAGTCAAGGACATACAATGTCAATTCAAAGGTTCATATTGTTTCTTTATCTTTTGTGATAAAAAAACACAATGCTGATAATGTCATACTAAAAAATCTTCTTAAAGAGCTTCAATGTAGCAGTTGAGTATGTTGTTTGTCTTTGGAGTCAATCCATAATGCCTGGATGAATGAGGTCTTTGTCTTTAATAAGTGATTAGCATTTTCCTGATTTGATTGTCATTGTTTATGTTTTGTTGCTTTTTTGATGTTACAGTTATTAAAACCCACACACCAAGCCATCATCTGTTCACCATTGTGCAGCCAGTTACACCCTTTGTTTATCAAGTTAATCTCTTTATATCATAAGTGAATTAAGCCTTTGGCTTTTGTCTCAAAATAAATTTATTTTGTTTCTGGATGGGTTAATTCTGTCTTTTGATTTCCTTCATTGGTATATATATATATATTACATATTTACCCAAAACCTTATCAAAACCACTGCAGTGCAATTCACAGACGTGATGAGTAAGTGTTATCACAGTTAACTGTCCAACTTTTATGCTACATTTGACGTAACTCTGAAATTTATGGACATGTGAATTTAACGTATGGACAGGATAAATAAATATTGCCTTAGTTAATTTTGAAATTTATATACAAATACATGTACATGTGATTTTCAAATATTAATGTTAATGTTTTATGATCGAGTTATATCTCTACTGCTACAATTATTTTGAGAAGAAATGAGTGCAATATTTTAACAAGAACTATGAATAAAGAACAAAATCATGCACAGTAATTATGGGTATTTTTCCTTCTTAAACACTGTTGAATATTGACCTCAAAAACTGGTCATCTTGCACAAACCTATTTTGAGAGACCACCTGTCTTGAGAGACCATATTTTGTTGGTAGAAGAGGTGGTCTCTCTAGATAGGTTTTACTGTACTGTATGGTACTTTATCTATTTTCCCAATTGTTCTTTCATTTTTCTCAAATGGACATTTTGGTAGGGATTAATTTTAGTGCTATCCAGGCTGAAAGTGCAACCACATGCAGGCATGCTCAGATGCACACACACAATGAAACTTCCATAAATAAAGCACCATTGTAACACACACACACACACACACGCACGCACGCATGCATGCACGCACACACACACACACACACACACACACACACACACACACACACACACACTGAAGTTACACTAAATGAGGCACTATTATAACTGAAATTTTTTGCTGTTTAATAGGTGGCCAGTATAAAGAAGTTTTTTGTCCAAATAACTGACCCATCTGGAGAGAAGGTTAGGTTACAGAGGCCCCAGTTTATGAAAAAGAGGCCAAAGTGCACCGGATATTGCTCACCTGGCTTACTTAACTTAACAGTTGACCATTTTACTAACCAGGCTTATGTAGTAATTTAAGAACATATTGATTTTACATATTTTACTATATCATGATACAAAAATTCTAAAGATAAAGGCATAATTAACATGCACAGTCTCTTGCTCATAATCAAAGTCATCCAAGCACTTGATGAGATAAACCTATTTACTAAGTTTCATAAAAATTATATCAGAAATCGAATCTCTAGATCTAGAAACTTAGCCAATTGGATGCAAGGTATATGCACAGATCACACTACAACAACGATAATATAAGCTTAAGGTGGAGCCAACATTTATTGTAATTCGGTCTCCAGAGTGGTAACAAGCTCAGGCAATCTGATACAAGATTACCTCATTCAAATGCAAAGATCTTGCTCATAATCAAGCTTGTCCAATGTCTCGATAATATAAAATTGATAAATCTCTGATCAGAAATATAGTTGTTCTATCGTTGACAACCTTAGCCAATCAGATGCAAGGTTACATTATTAATATACATAAATTTGACTCGTAATCATATTCAACAAAGGTCTTGATGATATAGACCTATTTTTCAAGTTGATGAAAGTCTTATCAAAAATACGGTCTCCAGAGTGGTAAAAAAAAAAAATCTCTGCATCAGATTCAAGATAGCCTCATAAATATGCAGAGGTCTAGCTCATAATAAAAATCATCCAACATCTTGATGATATTAGCCTATTTACCAATTTTGATTAAAATCAGGTCAGAAATACAGTCTCTCAAGTGATAAGAAGACCAGCCAATCATGTGTAAGATCACTTCATGAATATTCATCAATCTTGCTCATAAAACACATTATATACCTTGATGATATAAACCTATTTACCAAGTATAATAAAAACATGGTCAGAAATAGAGTGGCTAAAGTGCTGACAAGCTCAATCAATCAGATGTAAAATAACCTAATTAATATGCATGGATCTTGCTTATCCAGAATCTTAAATGATTTAATGATTTAAGCCTACTGACCAAGCTTGATCAAAACTGGATCAGAAATACAGTTTCTAGAGTGGTAACAAGTTCACTCAATCACATGCAAAGTCATTTCATTAATATGAGTGGATCCATTATAGTACTCATGCAAAATCTTTATCATATTAGATGCAAGATCACCTCATTTACATGCATGGGTCTTGCTCATAATCGAACTAGTGCAAGATCTTAAAAGATATAAGCCCATATTCCAAGTTTTATGAAAATCAAAACAGTGGTAATAAACTAAGCCAATCAGATGCTTCGTTTGCTTTTGTTGAGTTTAAACAGTACTTTTATCATATTATTGGCTACATAGATTTTCAAGATGGCCACTAAGGTGGTTATATTGAATATGCAAGTGGCACCCTTTTCATTTTGGACGAACCAGACATCATAATAAGTCTTCAGGTGAAAATACAATGGCAATATTACTTTTCATTCTGGAGGAGTAGTGATAACAAGATTTCAAGATGGCTGCTCTGGCAGAAGACATCATAAGAACTCGTTTAGTGAAAACTCGATGATGATATGACCATCCATTCAGAAGGAGTAGGCTATAACAAGATTTTCAAGATGACCAATGTGGTGGCCATATTGGAAATCAGATCAGCACCATTTTCATTTAGGACTTGACACAATAAGAAGTCTTCTGGTGAAAACCTAATGTCAATATGACTTTCTGTTCAGAAGGAGTAGCAGTAAGAAGATTTTCAAGATGGATGCTGTGGTGGCCAAATTGGACATCAGATCAGCAACATTTTCGTTTAGGACCAACTAGACATTATCTCTTTTAGTTAAAACTCCATGTCAATTCAGGAGGAGTGGTGATAACAAGATTTTTAAGATGGTTGCTGTGGTGGTCATATTGGATGTCAGATCAGCAACATTTTCATTTAGGACCAACTAGACACTATAAGAAATCTTTTATTTAAACCCCCTGTTAATATGACCATCCATTCAGGAGGAGTAGCAATAACAAGATTTTGAAGATGGCTGCTGTGGCAGCCATATTGGATGTCCAAGCAGCACCATTTTCATTTGAGCTTAACTAGACCATGGGATGAATGTGTGTATAAAGTTTAGATGGCAATCCTGCAAGTAGTTTGTGAGGAGCAACGATAATAAACTCGTGATATCGGACAGACAGACGAAGGACAACATACCATTGCATAAGTTCTTCTGGTCTATGACCAGTAATGAAAAACTGGGTTGCAGGACTTCCAAAAATAAAAGGTTCATAAAGCTCAATATGTAGATTTAATCATGAATAAAAACTAAGCAACAAAGGATAATGCTTTCTTTTCTTCAAAAGCATTTTATTTAGTTAAACTGCAGGACAACACAATATTACTTCAAACCACTACTGAAATTGGGATATATTTACATGAAGAGAGTAAAATCTCCGAACAACAATAAACCTGTGTAATCTGAACAAGAGTAAAATTAAAACTTGTGACCAGAATACGGAGTCAAATGCTCATAATCAGGCAAATAAAGACTAAAACTTGAGGCAGTATTAGGTCTAAGAAATATTCAGGGACCAATTTGAACAAGTTCACTGTAGTATTATCACTAGGAAAATTAAGAATATCAATTGAAGATCAATGCAAAATAATTCATCTGCTCTAACAGAAATCTGGATATTATCCGAGAGGCAACTACATAAAATCATGTCACGATATTCATTATTGAATAGATAATGTTTTCATGCCACTTACTTTAGTTCTGGATATACATTTTTCAGGTACCAGCTAAATGGTTTGCACTTCAGCTGCTTTTTCAGTTCCACTCTTTCAGATATACTGAAAATAAAATGCATACAAATTTTATTGTGGAATTTGAATTTTATGTAAATATGTGAATTCTTTGCAGTTTACACCATGAGAAAAGATAATATACAACTATACAGAAGATACAGCAAATAAGAACTAGTATTGTGTTTGCAAAATATGTACCCTTGTGCTTTCCAGTTTTGACCTCCACCTAAAAGTTTGAGCTTCTTGCATAGGTCCTTGAGGGTATGATCTGCTCCAGAAGCAAATGTCTGTTGGATATGTGCACTTGACTTCAAATACCCAACAAGTATGTACATGATTATAAGATGGAAATTTCAATAGTTTTCAAGCAATGTCCAAGGGACCAAGTCCCTTTTGATGTAAGGATGGACCTTGTGACTAGTATCAGTTGCATATAATAATTTTTATCTTCATTCCCACTAAGTGTGTATAAGGCTACTGGAGATCTCAATAGTATCCCAATTATGACCTTGGGGCCAAGTCTCTTGGGTAGGTATGGACCCTGGGGTCAAGGTCAGCTGCATTTATATTTTTACCTTCTCATGCCCAGTAAGTATGTCTGTGTGTGAGTGTGTGTGTGCATGTGTGTGTTTTATGGGTATTCTCCTTCTTCTTCTTCTTCTTCTTCATATTATTATTATTATTAATTGAACTCTTGTCCATTATCCCACTATACCATACTCTTGACATACTTCCTTACTACCTCCATGCATAACTTTACCAGGATATAATTTCCTTTACACATTCTGATGATGGCTTTGATTCTTCACCGCACATGGTGTCAGTCCTCTGTTCCAAGCCTGGAATTAGGTCAAAACACTTTGGTCCTCTGCGTGATACATACGATAAACACTTCTTTAAAAAATTTTGACACAACTTTGTTGGGCTGATGGCAGCATAACACACATATGTAGTTTACCCGTTTTAGACAGTCTTTTAATTTTGTCTTCTTTCTTTCTTCTATTGTTTATCCTTTGTTTGTTTATTTCCCCATCATCAAAACATATAGGAGTCAAGAATTCTTCTTGACTTTTGTCTTTAGTGTTTGTTCTGTGGATGTAAATTGTTTCTTCCACTGACGAAGAACTTGTTTAGCTTGAAACATTGGGAAACTGTTTTTTATTTGCCCCATTATCAATTTTTGTTTCATTATGTGTATATATATATAAGGTGTGGATCTGAAAAATAATCAAGTTATGACCAAGGGGCTAAGTCCCTGAGGGTAGGTATGGACCCCAGAGTAAATGTCAGTTGCATGTATCAATTTGTCTTTTCATGCCAAGTAAGTGGATATGTGATTAGTCACTGATCACATATGCCAATTCTCATACATGTGATACATATTGATACAACTCAAGAGTTATTTGAAATTTATATAAAATAAGCCTTATCCCCACCCCATGTCCCACCCACTGAGATGTGATCAAATTCAACAAAAAGTTGGCACAATGTTCATATGTTTAAAGTGTCTGGTTTGAATGGTGTAGGAGGAGTTCAAGGACATTGCACATGTACAGCCATAAATAAGTATTTATGTCCAGACAGACAGACTGAACCACAATATCTCCCCGCTTATGTTAAAGTGCACAGTTAAGAAATGACTGACCTCTACTGGTCAGGAAGAATTTTCTAGAAATCCACAAAAGGTCTCTTTCTCTCTCCCTGTGCTGAGTATTGAAACAATCTGAGATATACTTGAGATAAACAAGCACACAAAGTCTGGTCAAAATCCAATATTGTAGCCCCTGACTTAATGAGGAAAATACTGTGGACAAATACAGAAATAACCTGGAAAATACTAGAGAAGCATGATGAACATTACTATATACCATAGATTATAGCTCATGAAAATATGCACCATATTTTTAAAAAGTTGGAAAAGCATGCACAGCTTTACATAAAGAGCAAAGAAAACAAATAGAAAAAACTAAAGCTGGAAGCCAATGCAAAAATTCCCACTTGTTTTTACTTTTGTTCCAGCAATACCACCACTTCTTTCCCTGGGGGTGCACCCACGATCAGAAACCTTTTGTTGCCATCTAATTATCCCCCTGAAACATCACACCAAATATGATTCCTATCCATCAATCAGTGTAGTTGGAATTCGCATTACAGGAGAAGCAACTAATGGATAGACAGATGAACGTAAGGACAATAATGATGTATCATAATATCACAACAGATCACAATACTGGTTATCTCCAAGTAGATAATGGAGACAAAAAATATAACAAAGAATGAAAAATAAAATAAAAATTAAAGCAATCGCTCAGCTTAAAGACCTGGCCCCATACTCTTTAAACTTTTTGGGCACGAAACTCATGCCAAAGTGCAAAAAAAAATCTGATGTTTTATTTGAAGTACAAATCTACATAACTGAAATTTTAGTATGCTAGCTGAAGAACAGAAGTTCATAATATACTGAAAGTTCTATGATTTTAACTTAATTACTATGAAGTGAAAAAAAGTTATAATTTTCAGACTCTCAAAAAGTTTTACAAGCACAATCAAACCTGTGTATAATGACCACTGAGGGGACCATACAAAAGTAGACAGGTGGTCTTAATATACAGGTAAGAGTCATGAAAGTGAATTTTGAAGGAAAGATAAAGTATAAGTAGCCAGAGCTAGATAGTTTGATATATAGATAATTCGGTGCAAAATCAATAATCCAGGTGAGATTATGTCTTTTAAAGTGCATGACTCTCAATAAGAGATAAAGTAGCCATTCATTCCTCATAATCATTAGTAACAATATGCAGTAAATGTGGGTCCATGAGACTGATAAATAGTTCTCACTGGTCATATTGAGCAGGTGGTTGCAATATGCAGATGAACTATATAGGACATTTGGAGGGGAATAATGGTAGTCACTATGGGCAGGTGGTCACAATGGCAGGTTTGATTATACATGTACAGGGGTTGGTCTTAACAGCTGTAAGATACAATACAATAGCTAGCAAGATAAAACAAGAGGCCCAAGTGGGCCTGATATCGCTCACCTTCTTACATAACTTACCAGTTGACCATTTCATTAAGTAGGTGTATGTAGCATTGGAAGAACACATCCTATGCAAAGTATCTCCCAAACTTTACAGCATGGCAATTTTACAAATTTTACTAAAGTCTGATAAAAATCCTCTAAAAAGCAAAAGATAAAGGCATAATTAATATGCACAGTCTCTTGCTTGCCTATAACTGAAGGCATCCAAGATCTTTAAAAGTTATGCTTACAGACAAAGCTCTAAGTTCTGGTCTACAGAATCACATGTCTTGCACACACAAAAAAATGAAATTACAATTCACAGGTTGTTGTTTTGCTTTTTTTTAGGTAATGGATTTCTTTACTCTTGGTAATTAAAAATGGAAGTTTAAGAAGAAAAGCATACTGGGGTATTTTTTTTTAATTAAAAGCTAGAAAGAAAGAACATAATTCCAAAACATTGGTGAATAATGGAATTGAACATATGAAATGCCATAAAATAATGCACAATATATGTGATAATATATACATGACAAATGTTTCAGGCACTTTAATATGGCATTACTAACAACTGTCAAATTTCACTAAACATATCTAACTTCCTTCCAAATATTTATTAATTTAAAATGTGGTAAAGTTTTTAGAAATAATTCTCTGCAAGTAAATTTATAAACCTGGTTTTTTACAAGAAATATGTTTATATTGGAACAATATCAATATTATTATAAAAAAAACAATTACATGTACTTACAAACAAATATCTAAAACTGTGTAAAGAAATTCTGACCCTTAATTACAACACTGCACATAGTTTGTGCTAGCCTGCAATTGTACATTTTCTCTAACAATATTTATATTTTTATACTTTTTCTTCAGCTATAAATTACAAATTGTTCATTTTAATCCCTAAGGTGTATTATTTAGCTGTTTTTATAAACTGTTCTACTAAAATTTACACATTTTGTATTCTAAAATTTATGTTTGACTAGTTTCATAATTTTTGCATGGGGAAGAACTCTGTAACCATACCTGTGATTCTCAATAATCAATATTTCCTTTGCTTTAATTTTGAGAGGGAGATTTTTTTATTTTAAAAGCAAAAAAACTGTTTACATTGCATACAATTTGAGAACTATATCTAACTGTGCTGAATTTCTATATGTGCAGATCTTGCTCATAATAAAATGCACTGGACATCTTTATGATTTGAGTCTATTTACCAAATTTACTCACAATCAGATAACAAATAGTCTCTCGAGTGGTAACAAGTTCAGCTATTCAGATGCAAGATGACCTGAATAATGTGTGGATCTCACTCATTACTGAACTCGTATGAGATCTTGATCATATCAGCCTATATTCCAAATTTTATCAAAATCTGATCAGAAATATGGCCTCCATAGTAGATCACCTCATTAAAAGGCATGGATCTTGCTTAATACTGAACTCATTGAAGAGATTCATGAAATAGGCCCATATTCAAAGTCTGATCACAATCAGACCTGTAATATGGTTTCTAGAATGGGGACAAAATATAAGCTAATCGGATGCAAGATCACTTCATTAATATGCATGTATCTCCCTCATTACTGAACCCATCTGAGATCTTGATGATATAAGTGTATATTCCAAGTTTGATCAGGGTCAGGTCAGAAATACAGACTCTAGAGTGGTAACAAGCTCAGCTAAATCAAATGCAAGATTACTCCATTAATATATGTGGATCTTGCTAATTACTGAACTTGTCCCAGATTCTGATGATATAAGCATACATTCCAAGTTTAATCAAAATCAGATCATAAATATGGCCTCCAGAGTGGTAAAAAGCACAGTCAATCAGATGCAAGATCACCCCAATAATATACATAAATCTCACTCATATTTAAACTCATTTGAGATACTGATGATATAAACCTATATTACAAGTTGAATCAAAAACATGACCATACCATAAACTTACTAGGCCTTCCAGCCAAGCAAGATAACATGGGGAAACATCTTGACTGGCAGCAAAGATAGCAAAATCCCCTTTAACTTCAATTTAAAAATTTCCTTGCAACAAAGTGTTTTAAAACTATAGATTAAAAATATTAAAAAGAAATGACCGAACTCCATATCTCCTCAGATGAGGCATTGACATGCAAATACAAATAAATCATACTCAAAGAAAATGGCTTGTCCTGAAAAGGGAAGTAAACAAAACAAATTCATGCACTTTATTGACTTTAATGAGACAGATATAGAGGAATGTCTGATTCAGTAATTTGAACACCAAAGAAAAACATTAAGATAAATTTGCAATTCAGATGCACAAGTTTGGGGAAATTACATGTGGTTTGGGTTAACATATAATCATATAATCCAGTTGAACAAGGTTTGGATACTGTATATAACAAATGATAAGGACAAAAATTAAAAATCACTTATGGGATTTAAAAAATACCATGAAATGATTAATTAATCATCTTAGAGCATTTTCTCAATTACTTTAAAAACAACAGAAAACATTAACTTTCAGAAGAAAAAAAATTAATGATAGCCACACCAATTTATATCAAAGTGAGTTTTATTTTTTGCAAGGGACAGTACCAGTTAAACTGGTATAACAGGTAAGAAAGTCATAATTAGCAAGCTGGGTGAAAAGCTCATGCAAGCAAACAAAATGTACAACCAGAAAGGATATGAGTATCATATTGTAATGTGTATTAAATGCACCTAAATGCAAGCAGCATAAACCCAGATCAGCCATTGTAGAATCAACTGGCAGAGCAGACTTAAAGCTGTTTGCCTGTAATAATAGACAGAATGAACAGTATAACTCTGATCTACTAGTGCATTATATGACAGCAGTTCAAAGTCTACACCATTCACAACTGGATTCATGTTAAAGACAAGTAATATGATACATCATTCTAACTCATTCTAAGCATTCCATATTTACAAAATGGTAAAGGATCATTGTGGAAATAAAGATTTATTAAAAGGACTTATCAGCTGTCCTAAAAGAACTAAGCCAAAACTTAATTAATCAGGTGACGGAAACTGAAAGATTTGGATTCGAAATAACAACAAATGGACAAGACCACCAATCAATGTGGGCTTCTGTAGTTCAATTACCATCCAAAAGTTATAGAAAACACAAAAACACATGGAATATTGTATGCATAATGTTGTGATTGAAACCCAAGAAACATGTTAAGGATCATAAGCTTTTCAACAACCTTGCTTATTAAAATATTGTAAAAAATTTAACAGTATTGTTTTACTGTATTTACCCAGGTATAAAGGAGATCTGTCTCATCTATCAACAACTGTCAATCAAAATGACTGCTGACTGGTAATTCAAGTGGACTGCTGACCAATTAGACTGAGAGCCAGCTAACAGTTGTTATGCAATCACCCCTGTACCACTTGTTTGTCTGAGTCCTCACTGACCAAAGTCTGACACATGGACATTTCTGCCCATATAGCATGTACAAATTTATCTTGCCAAAACCTTTCTATCTCTTACTCCATTTTAACAAGATTTTCCATACTAACTCAGTTTTCATCTAAAAAAGAGGATATGCAAATGAGTTGGCAGAGCATGAAGAATAGGTCCATGATGAATGATAAGTCAATTGCAAACATCTTAAACCCAGATCAGATATAACAAGTAACATAGATTCTGAGCTACCAACATATAATGTCACAGAAGATATGGGTCTATGCTGATCAGTTCTGGGCATGCATCATATCTCGTTAAATACTTAGAAATGCAGCCAGAAATTTTCTTATGAGGGGGAAGGAGGCAGTCCCATACATCTACCTCCTGAGGGAAGGAGAGGTGATTTTTTCACCTACGTGCTGCAATGCCAAAGTTGCTGGCAAAATTCAGCAGTCATCCTGTGCAGAAGATTTTTGTGTCCACACTTTCCTTTAGTAATCACTTTTATGTTTCGACATGATTCACAACTGCTATTGACCTTTCACACTCTAGAAATTTCCTTCATGGCAGATTAGTGGATCAATTTACTATACATCAGAACCTAAGTACTTGATTGCACATATGGACATAAATACAATGATTTGATAACCATTTATTTTCAATTAAAAAAAAAAAAGAAAGAAATTGGTGCACTGGGAACAATAAACTGCAGGAACTACAGGTAATTTGCATGAAATGTCCCCAATTTGGTTTTAAAGTTTGTGTGACTTGATCATTTTTGTGAGAGATTCCATGATCCCCTGGCCTGGCAGCATCTCTGAATACTATATTTACTGCACAATATATTACGAAGATGTTGCACTCGAACAGTTTTTTTTTTCCTTCTCTGTTCCATTTCAAACCTACTAGTATTTTGTTCAACACTTTCAAAAATGAAGCGCTCATGAAATTAACATACCTGATTGCAGCAAAACTTGTGATATAGTTTTCCTCTAAATCAAGAAAAAAAAATACTTAGTTAAATATTCCTTGCAAAGTTTCTTTCACATCAGGTTTTAATGAAAGTAACCTACACAATATGTTCTATTCTATTACCACTGTCAGGTGGAAGGTAGAAGGAGGAAGAAAATTCAGATTAAGGATTCCTTACTCTCCAAAGTTGACCATTTTTGATGATGGTACTGCTGCATAGTAGAATTCTTTGTATTCATCCATCCATACCTCTGCTGCTCTTCTTGTATTCCTGTTAACATTTAATAAGTATTAAAAAAAAGCAACTTAAGCTGGAACCTAAACCAGAATATAGCAACATTATTTCCTTAACAATTTTGGTATCTATTAACTAAAGGTTTACTATTGAAATACATAGTTTCAGATGAACAAATGAACTTAAAGAGTACTGCAAATGCCACATGCTACATCATGAACATAAGATTAGTTGTTTGAATACATTTTCTGCAGTTTACTTTGAGTACACATGAAAATGTTCAGAAAGTGTGCAATTGCGGCTGTGTTTTTACATCTATGTTCTGGGCTGAAGCACCATTGATTCTGCCATTACTTGGCACAAAACTAAAGTGTATGTCAATGTGGTCATGTAGGCGCATTTACAAATCTTAAATTAAATATTAATTGTTGTTTTAAAATTTAATACTAATATAGTTTTACTAAAGTCATATCATACTTTCCACACCACATGCAAAGACAAATTCAAGTTGTAAATGTGATTAACTTCAATATCCTCCAAAATGTGTCTATAAGACTAAGATCTATCTGACAAGGCTAAAATCCAGATGCAGAACATGGTAACATAAACAGGAGCAGCACAATTTTATATTATTTTTTTTAAAGCTGGAAATGCGATTGTTTTTTGGGGAAATGCAGCAGAGCCTGATAAGTAAATAATTTACTGAACAAAATCATCAAAGTGTCTCTTTAGAATATTATTTTGCATACCCATTTACAAATCACAATATTCATCTAACACTGACAGTACCACTAATTCTTACAATTTATCAAATGCTATTGAAAGTCCACATGGTTGTATTTGCTGGCATCTGAGTTGAAGGAAACTGGAAAACCTGGTGGAACCAATTATAGTCATCCCTTCCTCAATATAATGCCATTCAAGAAAGCCATACAAGTAATGTTGCATTATAGTGGGGTACATTATATGTAGTATTACTATGACATAATGTAATGGGAGCCATGACCAAAGACATATAAAAGAAAATGTGTTATAATGAGGTGCCTTATAATGAGAGTCCACTGTACCACAGATGGGTTCCCAATCCTGCACTTGCCAATTCTGGTTCTGAACCTGGGCACACAAAGGTGTAAAATGAGTGTGTACTTAACATATGTAAAGACCACAGTGACCTACCTTGCAAAAACATTTCCACTACCCCCTGGGAATGTGTAAGGATGCTGTTTGCGGAAGACATGACCTACACGACTACAGGGTATGATTTCTAGACTGCCATGGCACTGCCACACTCGAAATGAAATTTCTGGGAAAAGAAAACAGAATTTAAACTCTGACAATGTTTTTACATAACTTAAATACATTTTAGTGTGAAATTTAGAAATATATTTTATAGGAACTTTATTTGAAAAGTGAATGAAAATTGTTGTTAATTATGTTAGAATATTTTTATTTAAGGCATGTAATATATTAGGATTGCAGATTGTATGCTGACCAATGGGATTTTATAACTTTCTATAAACTGCTATCTGTTCAAAGACAACATATATCATGAAAATGCTGAATACCTAAGCAACATGTGAGAACTTCAAGGAAAAGAAGGACAATATTCCAACTGACAGAAGTTGACTAAGGTATCAGACTGGGATCATGTTGTTTTCATTCTCGACCTCCAATTACTAATTGGAGGAGGAAATAATCACGTTGGACTGGGGACCACTGACAGGAAAAGATATAGCAATTAAGAAACAGTAGGTATTGTATTACTGCTATTAAAACAAAATTTGAACAAAGTCACTGAAGCATGAAATATAAGTCAAAAAGACATCCTTTTGCAAAAAAGGATGTAGAACCTATCAAGATGCATCCACATACCAAGTTTCATGATTCTAGGTAGGAAAGTAAGTGCATAATATGCCAAAAAACTAATGTGGTCATGAGCTAAATGAAACAAGTTAAACAAAGCCAATAAAGATTAAATATAGGTCACAATGCACCTCTTTTGTTGTATGGTTGTGATAGTTACATAGATGTATATCATCATAAATTTCAAAATTTTAGCATGAACAGTGCCTTAGAAATAAACATCACATGCAAAGTTTAACCCAAGTCAATGAAGCGTAAAATGTGACATATAATGACCTACTACTGAAAGAAGGGAGTAGTGCTCATCAAGATGCATCCCTCAAGTTTCACGATTCTAGATAGGATAATGTACAAAGCATGCCAAAAACTTTTGCAGCCATGAGCTAAATGCAAAATCTTAACCTAAGCCACTAAAATGTTAAACATAGGTCACAGTGACATTTTCTGGTATTGGTGTAGTACTAAGAGAAATGTATACAATCGTTTAGTTTAATGATTAAAGCATGAACAATAAAAACATGAAACTGAACCAAAGTCAGTTAAGTGTGGAATATGGGTCACAGTGACCTACTTTTAAAATGAGGGTGTAGTACTTATCAAGATGCATTCTCTCACCATATTTTCATGATTCCAGGTATAACAGTATTATACAGTACATAAAAAAACCAATCTGGTCATGAGCTAAATGCACAAACTTAACACAAGTCAGTAAAATGTGAAATGTAGGTCACAATGACCTTCTATTGCTGTAAGGGTGTGGTACTAACAGAGAAGCATAAAGTCATCTTGTTTGATGATTCTGGCATGAACAGCGCTTCAGACTGAACCCAGGTCAGTGAAGAAGTGACCTACTTTTGTCACATGTATACAGTACTCATCAAGATGCATCCCCTCACCAAATTTTATGAATTTTGGTAAACAGTATAAATACAGCGTCCTTAAAACCTAACCTAAGCCAGTAAAATGTGAAATGTAGGTCACCATGACCTTCTTTTGTAGTTAGAGAGTGGTACTGATAGACATGGATACAATCATCTAGTTTGATGATTTTAACATGAAGAGTGCTTGAGAAATAAACTTAAAACACAAAATGTAACCAAAGTCAGTGAAGCATGAAATCGGTCACAGTGATGCATCCCCTCACCAAGTTTCATGAATCTAGGTATAACAGTATATATACAGGGTACTAAAACCTAGTTGGTCATGAGCTAATTGCAAGAACTTAACCTAAGCCAGTAAAATGTGAAATGTAGGTCACAGTGACATTCTTTTGTGGTAAGGGTGTGGTACTAATAGAGATACATACAATCAAATAGTTTTATGATTCTACCATGAACAGAATTGGAGAAATAAACTTAAAACACTAAATTTAACCAGTAATTGAAGCTCAAAATATAGATCACAGTGACCCTCTTTTGTGATTAGGGTGTAGTACTCATCAAGATGCATCCCCTCATCAAGTTTCATGATTTCAGGTATAAAAGTATTTATACAGTGTACAAAAAATCTGAGCTAAATGCAAAAACTTTACCAAGAATGTACAACTAATGTACATATATACAAAGTTAGCCTCCCTCAACCCCCTCTCCAGGAGGTAGGTGCTATGAAACCCACTCCAAACTGTTGCCTAGGACCTAGGAAGCAAGAATGGTCAACATTTAATGAGGGTGTACATATGTATATGCTTTATCTGTACTGGCACTGACAATGACACCGACACCAACACCAGGTAGTACAACAGCTCACCTCTATTTCATAGAGGTATTTCATAGAGGTGAGCTATAAACCTTGAAAAGTCGCTAGAGCATGAAAAGTAGGTCACAACTTTAAGTGATGATTATTTTGCCTAAACATGGATTTATTTCAATACCAACCTAAGTTTTCACCTCCCCAAACATCCATTTTCATGTCATATTTTCCAAGTTCTTCAAACCAGCTTTTGTCTATCACAAATAAACCACCTGCTATCATTGGTGTTCTGCAAAAGATATCCAAAAATAGAAACATTATGTCTGTCTATCTGTCTGTATAATTTAAAGCTAATGAGATTTATGTTTGTAAAGCATGTATGCCCTAACTGCAGACCAAATAACTCCAAATCATTTCAAAACTTCAGAAAAATTTGAAAAACTGATATAATAGAATGAAAATCAAACCAGATTATCTAAATATACATACAAAGATTTATACCAAATTTCATTTGTCTACCTCTAATGGTTTTTGCTTTACGCATGCTAGCAAGCTTTTGTCCAGAAAGTCTACATCCAAAACTTTTAAGAATGTGTAGAAAATGTTTTGAAAAACTCCTGTTACATAATAGCCTGAAAATTTAATCAGGTCATCAATATATCAATACAAATATGCCTACTAAATTTTATTTGTCTACTTCAGGTGTTTTTTGCTTAATTGTGCTAGCAAAAGTTTTATAAGAAAAGTCACATTAAAAAATTAAAATGTGTAAAACAATCTTTTTATAAAAATGAAAAATTGCTGTAATGGCTTGAAAATCTAATCAGGTCACCTGCTTATGACCATAATAATGTGTGTAAAATTCCATGGCTCTAAGTTTAATAGTTTTTGCGCTATAGCACGAAAATGGATTAGTGACAGACTTTATGATGTGCAGTTGTATGAACAGCAGCAAAACAATATGCTTCCTTCTGCTATTGCAGTGGGGCATAATAATAGGCAACAAAAATGATCTGCCTATCAATATTAACAAAGAGAAGGACTTCTGGTCCGTATTCCTTATTATTTACTGATGGAAAAATTCAGTGATCACATAAATGATGTTCTACTGACCTCTCTAGATAAATCAAATCTTTTTCTATAAAAAACAACAAAGTTTTTTTTTCCATTTATGTCAAAAGGTCTTCTAAAATTATGTTTAAAACCACAATATCCAAATAGCTACTTCAAAAGCCATTTATTTACTTCTATGTATTAGAAAACATTCCAAGCTCTATTTGATAATCTTATTGAAGTAGAAAATATACTCCTAATATGGGTGCATGATTCAAAGCATTTCATACATAGGCATAAGAAAATATATTAATTCTACAAGTTATGCAAAAAAACATCTGCCTTCATTCAAGCTAAAAGTAAACACTTTCTCATGGGAAATTCTCACAAAAACTATACTATCTAATTGGAGAGGGGAATTAAATTCAATACAAAGTCTAATTAATTTTATTCCTATGAGAGCAGGCACATCCAAAAATACAAATCCACCATACCTAATGGGACCAATTTGGTTACTCATACGTTCATTTCTCTCTTCTGATGTCATGTAGTCCCACTTGAACACAAGATTCCAACCAAATCCTGAAGATGCAATGTACACAATTTTAAAAAACAATTGTTAAACTAAGGCTCTGCAGTACAAGTCAGTACATCTACACTTGTTGGTTATTGTAGCTCTCCCATCCCACAATCCCCATGTCCTAACCCAAACCATAGAAAACAGATCTAAGATCTAAAACCAAGGCTCTGCAGCAAGTCAGTACATCTACATGCATTTGTTGGTTATTGTAGCTCTCCCATCCCACAATCGCTCATGTCCTAACCCAAACCATAGAGAACAGATCTAAGATGTAAAAACCATTTTCCATATTAATCAACACACGGTGAATTCATTTATGGGCATCAAATTTTGTGGTTTGGCCAGATATGGAATATTTTTCATTGATACTTAAATTCATGGATGCGAATCTGAAGAAGAAGGGTGTCATACTGTCCTAGCTGATGGATAATTGTTCATTTTTATCTCATAAACATAATTCTAGGAATACAATTGGTTAATTATCAAGATATAAAATCCAGTACTACTGCTTAAAAGTTTTAGTGGGGTGTAAGAACTCCAACAAGGTCATAACTAGATCATGTGTCTTAAAAGGAGGGTGTAAGCAAGTGACATGACAACTAACAATAAACAACTGGGTAAAAGAAAATGGCAAACAACCTCTGCTTCAAAAGTTAAAATCTAAATATTTAATTTTATGATCAAAATGTATGATATGATTATATTATATACAGAAATGAGTTACTGTACGGTTTGTTTATCATAAGAAATTATGCATCAAAAGAAAGCTTGATTTTAATTAAACAACGCTGATTCGTCAGTCATTTGGAGAAGATTCTTTTTTTGGCCCAAGGGAGAAAACTGCTCTGCTACAAATAGCAGCTAATAGATTCTTATGTTATTCTGGTAACAAATATGTTTATATAAATTTTATGAGGTAATAAATTCATTACATGTTAGTTTCCCAGGGTGTATGAATTTTTATGACCATCTTGAATGACATACACCTCGCCTTTGGCTCATTGTGTATCGGATTCAAAACAGTCATAACATGTACACCTATATAAACTAACATGTAACTAACATTGTGTCTTTAAATTTGTGGTTTTTAGCAACCACATAATTAAAAAAAAATTGTAACTCTACAAAAAAGTGAAGTCATAGTGTTCTAGTCATTAAAATATGAGCTGTTGTTTCCTTTAGTGTACAAGGTGTTGCTGAAGAGGTATATTCTTATAAAAACAGTGAATTATTTTAAAAAATAATAATTGAAAATAGCTATTTTCATGGTTATCAAATGGAGAAAAGTGCTGTATGACATGATGTCCACATTATTTCCATAGCTTTTTACTTCAGAAAACAATTTTTATTTTTCAATTTTAATATGCAAATAAGTTCAACATTTCAAATTTTGAAGACACTATTATAAATATAAGTTAATACAAACAATGTTTCTCTTTTATAGCTTCAAATGGCAATTAACCCGGTAGTATTTTCCAATACATATTTTTTTTTACTACATATGGCAAATACAGCTTGATGAAGTTATTCATACCTCCTTTTAAATCAGCTGATGCCCCAATATACTCAAAGTTGTCCATGTTAATGACATCTATGATTGGACTGACCACTCTGCTTCTGTCCTGGAAACAGATTAAGGGTCAGTGGAAAACTGTCCTGCCTGTGAACCATGCTATGATATATCATCCCTGAACAAGGCTTTCAAATACTTTAACATACTAACATAAAATTGACAATGTTGCTGCAAAAAAGTAAAAATTAACATGTTTGATGTAATACCTGCATTGTGGACTTAAGAAACTATTTTTTGCATAAATTTAATGTGATATAAGCTCATCACAATAAGTGCACAGTGACGATATTATAAATAAGTATCTATCACGTGTATGTATATACTATTAGCTCCCTTTGTCTATGTTATGAGCTCTCCACTTTGGAGGTGCATTGCCTCCACCAAAATGGCTGAGCTAAAAAGAGTACATGTAATATTCATCTCTTAGACTGATTTGACGCATTAAGTCGAGTGGTAATGAGACATCAAACATGCATAAATTCCAAGAAAATCATGATGTTCTAGGTGTGTTTTAGCAGTTGATTCCCTCCCATGAGGCATACTGGGATTGAGAAATATGCACTCAGTAAGGAACTTTTTTGGCATGATATGTAAGCAAATGAGAAAATTTATTGTAAATACATGTAGTATCAAACTCAGGCCTAAATTAAACAAGAGGTCAATGTGGCCTTATATTGCTCTTCTGGCAATACACTGATCTAAAAGGCAAATGTAGTAATAAGGCCCATACATAATTCTGACAGAGAATGTCCAAACATACATTCATAGCAATGTCTATGGATAACACACAACATACAATGCACGCTGGACACAGATCCATGCCATAAGCTCACTTGACCAAGTGAACTACAAATTGTTGGTTTGCCCTCTACTAACCAACCTGACCAAATCTCTGCAACAGAAAGAAATTCTTTACAGTGATCTGGCACTGGATATTTTTTTCTTCTCCAAACTGGGTATACCATTTAGTCTGCACCTTATCCTAATCATTTTTGCGTGTATTGCATTTATTTCATAAGTCTTTTCAATGCTGAATCAAACATTTAGGAAGGCGAATGCCAGATGCAAAACCCATGCTAACAAGAACAGGAAGTGGACGTCCTGCTACGTGTAACTGTGGAGAAGTGATGTGGTAACAATGTCTGGTTTGATTGAGGATTATATCTTGTATTTTTGCATGTTGGGGTTCATGCCAGGTACTCTCTGATCTTCAATCATGCTCTGTACCATGTTAACTAGCTTTAGAAATTGCAAAAAACCTACAAGGTAAGTAGTGTTTTGTATTTCCAAATGGATCATCAGCCAGTCTCTTTAAACCACTATGGAAATTGTGGGCTCTAGCTAGCATGGGCTCAACACAAGAAATATGAGTCCCTCAAAAGGCCTGATGCTCTACTGTCCAAAAAGAATTTTCAGGAATTCAAGATAAGACAACTAGACATCATAAGAAGTCTTGTGATGAAAATCCCATGTCAATCTGATTTAGAAGATGTCTGAGTGGCATCATTTTCATTTAGGACCAACTAGACCATGGGATGAATGTGCATGTAAAGCAGGGGTGGCCAGACTTTAGTGACATGGGATCTACTTTTTACTGACTCATACCAACATGGTCTACCAGCATGCCCCCCGCCTTTACAAGACATTGAAACATGTTGAAAAAATTGAATTTCTTTTAATAATCAAATAATGTGGCTATGGATATATCAAACACTCTTACATACTTTTTTACAAAGTCTATTAATAAATGTACATATGTCAGGGGTGGCCAGACTTCAGTGACATGCGATCTACTTTTTACTGAGTCATACCAACATGGTGCGGTCTATCAGAAACTACTCTGCAATCGACCGGCTGACCGCGATTGACGTATTGGTCACCCCTGATATGTAGTTTTTTGGGGGGTAAAACTAATTTTAATTATGCAATACTTACCCATCACTATTATATAGCTTTATTCCTTTTTCGTGTCGAAAAACTCGTCCGTTCGATGTGAAAACATTCTCCCACTTAAAGTGGAGAATTTGTCAACAAGCCACGTCACGCCCGTGCATCTCTCTGCGCCTGCGCGAACATTCATCTTTTTCATAGATGAAATTACGCCAGGGCATCAGAGCGGGGTGGGAGGAGGGCATTTGATAATAGTGATGGGTAAGTATTACATAATTAAAATTAGTTTTACCCCCAAAAAAACTACATTTTAATAGCAGCAATACATTTACTCATCACTATTATATAGCTGAATTTGTCAGTTAGGTGGGTCGGCTGATGTTAAACTGATCAAAAACAGAGGAAAAATGTAAACTACTCACCATTTGAGGGGAGATGTCCACTTTACTATTTGCTGGAGTCCTTCTGGGCCACATGTTGTGCCGCAACTA
Source organism: Margaritifera margaritifera (assembly GCA_029931535.1). Lineage (NCBI taxonomy): Eukaryota > Metazoa > Mollusca > Bivalvia > Unionida > Margaritiferidae > Margaritifera > Margaritifera margaritifera. The sequence goes on from JAQPZY010001686.1 coordinate 9,260,140, forward strand.
TGGGACCCAGAGAAAATATGCCTGCGCTTTGATGTGCTAATGAGCGGAGGTAGAAGGACGAAAAGGTAGTATGGGATCGCCAAAATGCTGCCTTCATGACGTCCTCCAGAGAAGAGTGATTTAGATAGGCCCATGAGGCAGCGACGGCTCGAACCTCATGGGCTTTTAGTTTCATAAAGGAAAGGCCTCTATCAGTAAGGGACTGGTAGGCTCTTTTAATTGTGGTGACAATCCACCTTGAAATCGTGGAGGCCGAAATATCAACGGAGCCCTTAAGAGGAAGGAAAAGACGTTTCCTGCCCTTTCTTTTCACTTTTGAAGCATTTAGATAGAAACGCAGAGCCCTAACTGGGCATAAGAGCCTATCTTGATCATCCCCAGCACAGATTCGACTACGACTGGGGATCTCTATAGGTGATGGAGCTACCGCAGGTAATTGATTTTTGGCTAAAAATCCTGGCTGACAAAGGAGGGAAACGGATTCAAAATTGCCATTAAAACGGAGACAGTCAGTGTCCACCGACAATGCATGAATCTCGCTACGTCTTCTCGCAGACGCCAAAGCGAGTAAAAATACCGTCTTGAGTGTGAGATCCTGAAAGGATGCCTCACTCAATGGTTCATAGGGGGTTTTTGTTAAGGACCATAAAACACATGATAGATTCCATCTAGGCGTCAGAGAGCGAGTGACAGGTCTCTGTAGCTCAAAATACTTAATGAGATCGGCAAGGTGTGGATCTGAAACAATCTCTGAGCCCTGAGAGAATTTAAGTGTGTTAGAAATGGCGGCTCTATAGCCCTTGATAGTAGATACTGAACATCTTTTGTTCTCGAAAAGGAACAAAAGGAAATCAGCAATGGCAGTTATAGAGGAACAGCTGGGATCAACACGTTTCCTACTGCACCAATCACAAAAGATTCTCCACCTGGCATCATAGACCTTGGATGTAGAAGCTCTCCTGGCCTGAATGATGCAACTGGCAACCCGGCCCGAAAACTTGTTCTGGCGGATAGATCGCTTGAGATGAACCAAGCGTGAAGGTGGAGAATGTGTGGGCTGTTGTGTAGGAGGGAGCCTCTGTGTTGTGACAGAAGATCCCTCTGTTGAGCGAGAGATCTGGGTTGATCTATCAATAGATCTAGAAGATCGTTGAACCACGATCGTTGGGGCCATAACGGAGCTATGAGAATGATCCGGGCAGTGGAAGTTCTTACTTTTTGCAGAACTTGGGGAAGCAATTGGAACGGTGGGAAGGCGTATGCGAACAGACGATCCCACTGGAAGCTGAACGCCTCCACTGCCCACGCTCTCTGGTCCGGGACTGGGGAGACGTAAAAGGGGAGTCTGTTGTTGAGCCTGGTCGCAAACAAGTCCACGAGGGGCCTTCCCCATAGTGAGAAAAGGGACTCTGTCACTTCGCGGTGAAGAGTCCATTCTGTGAGAACTGATTTGCCTGACCTGGACAGACTGTCCGCTAAGATGTTCTTTTTCCCTGTGATGTGGTGAACTCGGAGGGAGATGTTCTCCGAGGTAGCCCAGCGGAGGAGGTTCCAGACCTCCACGCAAAGAGAAGGGGCATGTGTGCCTCCTTGACGTCGGAGATACGCTACGACGGACGTGTTGTCGGAGGAGACCATGACACAACGACCCCTTACCCTGTTGACGCACCCTTGTAACGCTAGAAAGACAGCCTTCATTTCTAGGTTGTTTATGTGGAGGGACGACTCGTGTAGGGTCCAAAGGCCCTGAAGAGTTATCCCCTCCGGCTCTAGATGAGCACCCCAACCGGAATCTGACGCGTCGGCGAACAGGTAGGAGTGGGGATCCGGAGCGTGCATGGGGACCCCAGCTAGGAATCTGTCTCGATTCATCCACCATCGCAGATGATGATGGAAATCTGGTCCTAGAGGAATCAGAGCTGATAGAGAATCCTTGTGTGGTTTCCACCTTGCGAGTAGGAGAAACTGTAGAGGGCGCATATGGAGCCGTCCTAAGGGAACCAGATCTGCAGCGGCGTTCAAGGTTCCCAGTAGGGATAGGTAAAGGCGAGCAGACAACACGGTTTTTACTCGTAGTGTCTCTAAGAGTGCCAGGATTCGATCTATACGCTCTCCGGGAACCCGGACTAAGTTCTGGTTTGTGAGGAAGTTGATTCCTACATAAACGAAGTCTTGGGATGGAATCAGTTCTGACTTCTCGAGGTTGGGTAAAAGACCCAATCGAGTTACTGTGGACCAACAACGGAACAGATCCTGATGGAGGGACTGAACCTGAACGTTGTGGATTAACCAGTCGTCGAAGTATTGGAGGATCGGGGTTCCCCATACTCATAGATAAGACGCTATTACTCCCATAACTCGGGTGAAAACTCTGGGTGCGGAAGCTATTCCGAACGGCAGAACCCGGAATTGAAAAACTTCCTGGTCCAAGCAAAACCGGAGATATTTCCGATGAGGTGGAAAAATCGGAATGTGAAGATATGCATCTTGAAGGTCGATGGAGACCGCTTAATCCGATGGCTGCATCGCATTTCGGATTGAGGAGGTGGTCTCCATCTTGAAATGTTCCTCCAAAAGAAAACGGTTTAAGGGGGAGAGATCGATAATAAGGCGAAATTTCCCACTTTTCTTGGTGACCAGGAAGATTCGGGAGTAGAATGCAGGGGACTGATCGTTCAGGACCCTCTCGACTGCCCCTTTTTGTAAAAGGGTATTTACCTCTTCCCTTAGTTTCACCAGATTGGACTGATGAAAGAATACGGGGGTCCTTGATAGTGGAGGTTGTTCCTGAAACTGAATACGGTAACCCTCGCTTACAAGAGAAAGGACCCACCCATCGTCCGTGATACTTGCCCAAGCCTCTGAAAAGAGGCCTAGGCGAGCCCCTACAGGAATGTTTGGGAGAGGAATGGATGGCAGGAGAGGGTGCGAGTCCCTAGGGCCGTCCCCCCCTCCTTCCTTGGGAAAGGAAGGTGGGTTGTAGAACTTCTTCCTAGGGGCTCCTCGGCGTCTAGGTCCACGCCTAGGACCTGACTGACGAGGAGGTCTCACTTGAGGTTGTGCACTATATTGAGGTTGTGCACTATATTGGGGCTGTACCTGCTTAAAGAATTTAGCAGGTGGCCCCTGAGGTCGATACACATTAGTACGCTTCCTGGCCGATTGCGATGGGCCAGGTGCAGTTGTGAAGGACCTATGTTGATGGTCCTTCAAATCTTGTGAGGCCACAGTGGGAATGAGACCTCCGAAGAGACTCTCAGCTTCCAAAGGAGCAGCCCTTAGAAGGTCTTTACTGTGGCTAAGTAAGACCCTCGAGGAGTCCAGTGCAACATCACGACAGATGTGTAGGAGTTCCGCTGAAAGGGCCATTGCAATAGCGAGTGAATGCCGAGATGTCTTGGCAACAGCTTCCAGCACACGCTGTAATGCGGCTGGATTCAGAGAGGCCTCCCTCAGCATACTAAACGACGTAGCTGAGAAGAGGTCCGCATGAGAAGCTATGGTGGTCAGAAGACGGACCTTCTGCTCAATGGCTTCGATCGTCTTAATAGGAAGGCGTGCCCAGGTTCCCGTTGTCAAGCCGACTTGAGATGCATCTGCATCCAATTGAGGAGGTTTAACAGGCCACTTTGGGGAATGTACCCGGTAACTAGAGGCAACTAGGTCTTAAAGTAGAGGCTGGGACAGCCCACCCTTTGCGCCGTCTAGCGATGTCCTGGCCTGAGGAGAACCTCTGTGATATTTCCTCAATTGTAGAGGAATGCGGAAGGAGCAGAAGATCTGATTGTGGTTGAGCCCCGGAGATCTTTTCCAAACTGGAGAGGATCTTCTTGGACTGTGAACCAGACGGTTTCGGGCACAAATCCGTAGGTAGTAGGCGGTAAACTTCATTTACCGCCTTATCAAAAGACCATATCTCTTCCGCTTCCTCTGGTTGAGGGAAGCTGGGTCTAGTTGCTTCCAGTTCGTACTCGTTGGAATCGACGATGATAGATACAGCATCATCATCTAGAACACTCCGAGCAGGAGGGTGGCCGGGCGACACAATGTCCTTTGGAGAAGGTAACAGAGGCGCACTATGCGCCATTTCCCATACTTGCTGAGTAGGGGCTCTAGGTGTTCTAGATCTTTCAGGAGAAAGACGAGACCGCTTGCCTTTCGCGGATGATGCTAGGCGTCGGAATCTACTAGTGGATGCTACCTGGCGAGGAGGCGATGGCGGAACACGAGCCGCAACATCGTTTCTACTCAGAGTCCAGGGTCCAGTAGCCCAAGGGGGCATAAGGGGCCAATTATTATGAGATGTTGGTCCCCACATCCCGTATGGATTCATTGGTATAATAGGGAAGGGGGGGATACCGATCCGATCCCCTTCCCTGGTCTGCGACCTACGTACGACGAGGCCTCTGATTGTTGATCAGTGTGACGTCGGTGACCGGTACGAGAAGACAGGTGGCCTATGACCGGTGACCGGCGACCGGTATTGGATGACCGGTCACCGGAACGATGTGACCAGTGACCAGTGATCAACCAAAGACCGGTGACCGGTGACCGGTACCGGGTACCCGGTCACCGGTCACCCGACATTGACCGGTGACCGGACCGGTCACCCGACACCGACCAGTGACCGGACCGGTCACCGGTCTGTGACCGGTCACAAGACATTGACCGGTGACCGGTGGACCGGTCACCCGACACTGACTGGTGACCGGTCAGAAGACATTGACCGGTGACCGGAAGACCGGTAACCCGACACTGACCGGTCACTGGTCAGTGACCGGTCAGACGACATCTCAGATGTCCGTCTGTCTTCATTACTACCCAAGGTGCGGTGTAGCCCCTCCTCGAGAGGGTGCGACACGCTACTTTGGGAATGTTTGGAGTGGTACACTTCCTTCCTGGTGGAAGGAAGTAACACACTACTGCTCTTTTTCGTCTTCTCCCTTCCCGGGAGATGCGATTTACTCTTGGAGCGTTCACTGGCCCCTACAGGAGGGACCTCAACTATGTCCGGGGAGGCTGGTGCAGGCTCTTGGGGCCCCGGAATGTTCTTGTGAACTAGAGTGGCCTTCTTGCTGTATGTTGCCTTAGTCTGAGTACCTGTAAAAGAAAATCCAGAGAAATCAGACGATGAGGGGGATTTAACTATTTTTTTCCGCCCTCTATAAGTATGCCTGGAATCAGCAAGATTCCAGGTTTCATTGGTCCAATTTGTACAGATATTGCAGCGACTGTTCCGCTTACACTTGGAACAGGTAAGACAGTCTGAGTGTGTATCCCATGGGGCCTTCTTATGGCCACACTTACCTACAGACTGATTTGCTGGCATTGTTTCTTTTTATCTGAAATAAATATTATCTGAAATAATTATTATTGAAGTATCAATCAATAATAATAACAATGTGTAAACTCACCTTTAAAATCTACACGTAGAAAACACACCTTTTTTTGGTATGTCGCGTACTCTATACATACCCGTTTACCATATACTTTGCGGGCTATCTGCACCACAGTGGTTAGTTTGCTACAGGTAAACAATATACATATATATGTTCTTCCCAAGAGATATTAGAAGCTAGTTCACTTGACAAGCTTTATTGTTCTCAGGAAAATACAAGAAAAGCATGCGACGCGTAGATAATAAAGAAACAATTGAAATAGTAGGAGAATAATATATAAATGAAATATTAATTCTGTAAAATTATGCGCCTGTTAATTGCGGCGCTATCACAGTTGTTCTATGTCGCGTTGTAATGACATAGACGACTTACCGTGTACCTGAAAAGAAACAAGATATATTGTTTACCCTAACCCCTCTAAGGGTAGAGTACACGTGGAGAACTAGAAAAACTCTTCCTAGAACTAAACACTGACGAATAGCGGCATAAAACACATATAGCCGAGACGGACAACTGTAACACAGATGAATTTAGAAGGAGGGAAGTCCGAAATGTAGTTGAAAAACTGCAGCAGACAATTTCCTCAGGTTACGTTTTTGCGACACAACCACCAGGTATGGCGTCCATGAAAAAGATGAATGTTCGCGCAGGCGCAGAAAGATGCACGGGCGTGACGTGGCTTGTTGACAAATTCTCCACTTTAAGTGGGAGAACGTTTTCACATCGAACGGACGAGTTTTTCGACACGAAAAAGGAATAAAGCTATATAATAGTGATGGGTAAATGTATTGCTGCTATTAAAGTAAAATTTCATGGCAATCCTCCAAGTAGGAGAATAAGTTATAACAAACTTGTGCTAACAGACAGATGGACAACAGACGACGGACAACAGACTATCCCATAAGTTCTTCTGGCGTATGACCAGTAGAGCTAAACATCCATTATTATATGCCCCCTCTCCCCTTTCCCATCCCTTCCAGAAAGTCATAACCCAAATCTGTTAAATAAATTACGTGTCCTCCTCCTACAAATCCATTAACATGTTGGATAAAAATAACATTAAAAAATTTAACTAATTGCTATTTTTAGATACCTGACCTTTGACCCTCTCTGAGGGACACCAAGGCAGAGGCCTGAAAATCATACCCCTCTTGAAGATTATCACCACATGGGCAACCTATGTACCAAGTTTGGTTAATTTCCACCCAGCATTTTAGGAGGAGATGTGGTTACAGACAGAATGATGAATGAACACATCACAGTTGGAGGGTATTACAATATCTCCACTAATGTGTGGCAATAATAACAAATTTTGGATATAAATAAGTAATTTTTGGAATCCCAAGAAGTTTCTCTTAAACTTGATTGACTGTACAAGTTGACAGAACTTGTTATATAATCAATATGAAACAAATAAAGTTTAAAACAATTTTAAGTAATCATTAGTAAGTGGTTTTTCGTGGGTCTTTTGGTTGCCTCCATCATCAAGACCATGCTCCACAACTTTCAATGCCTCTGAAAATCAGTTCAGTTTGTTGAAACAGTATATACAATCTTGGTAAAACAAAAAAAGGTAATGTAATTATGTGAAATATACCTGTACCACTCTGTCTAGCAAGGGTTCCAGCCAGTTCTGGTTACATTCACAATGGCTGTCCAGGAATGTCAGCACCTTGGCTTTGGCTGCATCAGCACCTTTAACTCGTGACCTCATCAAACCTGTCAATCAGAATATATGTCACAAAGACTTAGTTTTGAAACCTGTATTATTCATATAAGATATCATCCAATAAGGGTTTTTATCAAAGACCATGATACTGTATTGCTGACCTTTTTTTAAACATTCAACACAATTATTTCAGTTTTAACTATAATACCATAAACCAAAAACAATCTATTAAGGAAATAACAAATTTTGTGAGCTGAATGCTGTTTACCATTTTCAAAGACCAGAAAATACATGGAAATAGTGTTATGCAAACAAATTTCCTACCTTTACGTGTGACTCCATCCAAAATTGTTGGTACTATGTACAAGCTATCTGTATTTTATAACAATTACATAATAACCATGATTGATGTCAAAGGTGTGAGTGATTGCACAGTTTTACATAATACAAATAATCCTATGGAGCAAAAACTGCAAAGACCCCACAAAGTAGACTAAAATGTAGAGAATATTACAGTAACTTTGAGCTGAAATAACTCCAAAAGATTGAACTGATTGGATTAATCCCAAATTTTAATTAAAAGCAATAAATCTGTAAAAAAAAATGTCATACTTTGTGTGCAATTAGTAAACATTTTCCTATGCAAAAAAGGGTGGAGTGGGCTTAGGGCAAAAAATGGATTAATTAATTTGAAGTAAACAGTCAAAACTACACAGTAGATGGTTAAATTCCTAATGCTTCCTTATGATTAATGGATCTAACTGCAAACTGCATAGACCCAGATCTTCTGTCACATAATGAGCTGACAGATCTGGGTCTATGCAGTTTGTCAGGACTATTTGGTAGAACAAACAACAAAGACCCTGATCTGCTGTCACATATGTAAAACTTAACCAGGTTTGACAGACAGATGGATGAATTGAAAGACAGGGTAACCAGAGTCTCTTCTAGAACTGGAAATTTTGGGGAGAAATTCCCCCCTCCATTTGAAAACAATAGTCCCTCAAAGGACTGACACCTTACTGGCCAAAAAGAATTTCGAAGAATTCAAGATAAGACCATTTCTTCCTTTTAACTGCTGAGTGTTGAAACTATCTCCGATATATTTTAACAATAAGATTTTCAAATTAGCTGCTGTGGTGGACATATTGGATGTAAGATTGGCACTATTTTTATTTAGGACCAAGCAGATATCATTAGAAGTCTATTGGTGAAAACCCCATGTTGATATAGCCATCCATTTGGGAGGAGTAGAGATAATATAGGTGATATTGAGGGTCAGTTTGCATCATTTTCATTCAGGACCAACTAGACACCATATGAATTCTGATAAAAACAACATGTAAAAATGACTTTCCATTTAAGAGTGGCAATGGCCACCATAGTGACCATACTGGACGTCAGATCAGCACCATTCCAGTCTTCTGGTGAAAACCCCATGCTGATAAGACTTTCCATTTTTGAAGGAGTAACAATAACAAGATTTTCATGATGGCTGCCATGGTAGCCATGTTGGATATCACATTTGCACCATTTCCATTTAGGACCAACTAGACATTATAAGAAGTATTTTGGTGAAAGCACAATATCGATATGACCAGCCATCCTGGAGAAGCAGTGATATTAAGATTTTGAAGATGGCCTTTGTGGCGGCCAAATTGGAGGTCAGATCGTGACCATTTTCATTTTGGACCAACTAGACATAAGACGACCTCTGCTAAAACCCCCATGTCAATATGACTTTTCATTCAGAAGGAGTTGTGATTACAAGATTTTCAAGATGGCTGATATGGTGGCCATATTGGACCTCAGATTGGCACCATTGTCATTCAGTAAAAACCTCCATGCTGATATGACCATCCATTCAAGAGAAGCTTTGACAAGATTTTCAAGATGGCTGCTGTGAGGGCCATATTGGACATCAGATCAGCACCATTTTAAATTCAGGACCAGCAAGACATTATAAGATCTCTTCTGGAAAAAACCCAATGTCAATATGACTTTCCATTCAGGAGGAGTAGCAATAACATGATTTTCAAGATGGCGGCAATGGTGACCATACAGGATGTCTGATCAACACCATTTTCATTTAGGACCAAGTAGACCATGGGATACATGTGTGTACAAAGTTCATGGCAATCTTCCAAGTAATTTAGGAGTAGTAGTGATAACAAACTTGTGCTAACAGACTGATGGGCAATGGACAACTGATGACAGACCATAAGCTCTTCTGGTCTATGACCAGCAGTGCTAAAAATGGTGGAATTTTCTAAATATTGGGGGGATTTAACAAAAGGTTTGCAGATATGATGCATGATTTTTGAGCATTAAGATGTTTTTTCCGTGCAAAATATTTAGAAATTATTATGAATCCTAAAATAGACCCTGGTTAACACTAACGCCCCTTCCAAATTTGTGATGGGGGCATAACAATATTACTAAAAAGATGTAATAGAAAACTTTGTTTATTCTCCATAATCTATCATCTTTTTAAAACCTGCAGTCATGAATACCAACTCAAGGAATTCTTTTTTTTTTTCATACTGCATGAAAGTTGGAGGGACATTATTTCAAACTTCTGTGGCACAAAACAGTATTTTTAAGCAATGCTGAATAATCTCTAAAAGTAGGTCACAGTGACCAAGTTCTGGTGTGCAACATGCAAGCATAATATCAAGATGCACCTACATTGCAACTGCGGTAAAAACAGACCCATGAAAAGGTACTGAAATTTGAGCCTATACACAAATTTGTAAGCAATGCTGAATAATTTATACATTTTTATTAAGCCTTTGTAACAAGCATCTATACTGTAAAAGACCCAACCGAGTTACTGTTGGCCAAGAACGAATGCTGCTACTACTCTCATAACTCAGGTGAAGACTCTGGATACAGAAGAGATTCCGAACGGCAGAATCCAGAATTTAAAAACTTCCTGGTCCAAGCAAAACCAGAGGTATTGCGATGTAAAGGAAATATCAGGATGTGCAAATAGGTATCCTGAAGGTCGATGGAGACCGCCCAATCTGACAGACAAATTGCATTCCGGATTGAGGAGGTGGTCTCCATCTTGAAAGGTTCCTCCAGAAAAAACTGGTTTACAGGGGAGAGACCAATTATGATGTGAAACTTTTCTGCTTTTCTTGATAACTAGGAAGATTCTGGAATAGAATGTAGGAGACTGATCGTTCAGGACCTTCTTGACTGAGCTTTTCTATAAAAGGGTGTGAAAGAACATGGGGGTCCTTGACAGAGGGAGTTGTTCCCAACAACTTAAGTCGGTAACCATCACTCACAATAGAAAGGACCCACCCATAGTCTGTAATGCTTGACCAAACCTCTGAAAAGAGGCCTAGACGAGTACCTACGGAGACAGTTGGGAGAGGAATGCACAGCAAGAAAAGGTGTGAGTCCCTAGGGCTCTCCCCCCTCCCTTCCTTAGGAAAGGAAGGTGAGTTAGAGAACTTATTCCTAGTGGTTCGTCATCGACTATGCTTTAAACCCGACTGGAGGTCTCATTTGAGGTTGCAGATTGGACTGAGGCTGCGTCTGTTTGAAGAATTTTGCAGACGGCTCCTGAGGGTGATTCGCATTAGCACACTTCCTGGCCGATTACAATGGGCCAGGAGCGGGTGTGAAGGATCTATGTTGATGATCCTTCAGATCTTGTGAAGCTACAGTAGGGGTGAGTCATCCGAAGAGGATCTCGACTTTCAACAGAGCAGCACTTAGAAGGTCTTTACTGTGGTTAAGTAAGACATCCGAGGAGTCCAATGCAACATCACCGCAGATGTGCAGAAGTTCCACCGATAACACTATTTAGACGGAAAGAACATGCCAGGATGACTTCACCACAGCTTCCTGCACGTGCTGTAATGCAGCTGGATTCAATGTGACCTCTTTCAGCATACTAAAAGAAGTAGCATGAGAAGCTATGGTAACTAAAAGCTGGGCTTCCTGCCCAATAGCTTCAATTGTTTTTATGGGAAGGTATGTCCAGGATCCAGTTGAGATACCCATTTACCAGTATTCAACTGGGGAGGTCTAGTAGGCCACTTTGGGGAATGTACCCGGTAACTCGAAGCCGAGACGATAGGTCTTAAGGTAGAGGGAGGAACAGACCACCCTCTACGTCGCTGAGCGATGTCTTGGCCTGTTGAAAACCTCTGTGATATTTCCTCAATCATGGAGAAATGAGGAAGAAGCAGGGGGTCTGGTTGCGGTTGAGTCCCAGAGATCTTTTCCAAAATGGAAAGTATCTTCTTGGACTGTGTACCAGATGGTTTCAGGCACAAGTTCATGGGTAAAAGGTGGTAAACTTTGTTTACCACCTTATCAAAGGACCAGACCTCCTCCTCCTCATCCAACTGAGAGGAAGGAATGGCCCCGATAGGAGGCATCAATGCAGTTGCTTCTACCTCAAACTCATCGGAGTCAACGAGGATAAAAAGGGCATCATCATTTACTACACTCCAAGCAGGAGAATGGTTGGGCATCACTATGTACTTTGGTGGAGGAGGTGACATAGGAGCACTCTGCACCACTGCCTGCAGCTCATCTCATGGTGAGTAGTCACTCTATGTGTGCTAAGAGTTCCAGTGTTAAGACGAGACCACTTGTCTTTCCTGGATGATGCTACATCTCCAGCCTTCCTGGTGGGTGCCACCTGACGAGGAGGTGATAACACGAGCTATGGCATCACCTCTACTCTGGGTCCAGGGTCCTGTAGCCCATAGAGGCATAAAGGATCAATTAACACAAGGTGGAGGGCCCACATCCCATGAGGATTCATTGGGATACTAGGGAAGGGGGGATACCGATCCAATCTCCTTCCCTAGTCTGAACCCAGTGGGCAGACTCCTAATCCTGCACAGGGTGTGACGGTAGAGTGGGGAAAGAGGGAAACTCTGTCCGAGCCCTATCCCCATACTGTGAGGCCTCTGAGTAATGACCAGTGAAAGAACAGTACAGTGGCCAGTGACCAGTATGATCTTACCAGTCACCAAGATGAACTGACCAGTGACCACACATTGACCAGTCAGCAGTCAAAGACTGGTCACTGCCAGGTCACCAGTCGGTGACCGGTCAGGTGACATAGATATGTCAGAGCCTAGTTCATCCGATTCATCACTCGGTAAGGTGTGGTGCTGCTCCTCCCACTTGGGAGCATGACACTGGGTGTGGTGCAACTCCTTCCTTGTGGGAGGGTGCAGCATTCTACTGTGAATGTGAGGAGTGTTCGACTTCTCCTCCCTTTTGGGGAGAAGGCTTAATGGGTGAGTGTCTCATGAGCCCTTCTTGTGGTCACACTTTCCCACAGACTGTCCCAACATTGTTCTCTGAAATATAAATGTATCTGAAGAAAACAATAAATAATGACAATATGTATAATGTCACATGTGAAACTTATCTGTTTGTAGAAAGTGTGTGCTATATACACCCCAGTGTATTTGCACAAGGTAAACAATGAACTCACTCATTAGGAATTTACCTGTCTTTTCTTAGTAAAGTAAGACATTTCAATTGTAAACCTTTATTGTTCTCTAGGACAATGCAGACACACACAATAACAATGCGATGAAAATCACGTGACTGATTAATATACAATGGTGAAAAGGTAAAAAAACACCGAATTGATGTTTATTCAATTATTTAAATGAAAGGAATACCAATTCTGACTAAGTTAGGGTATGGCCTCTGTTGTGTTATTTCTTAGCACAAAAGACTTACCCATAAACAACGATAAGAAGAGGGGTGTACCCTAATCCCTAAAGGGTGGGATACAACGTGGTAACATAAAAGGTTCCTTCCAGAACTAATTTCTAAAGGGGCAGGGGTTACTTGCATATAAACAGAATATGTAACGAATGAATGTAACACTGAAATAGAATATTGTTGAAGTGAAGACCACAATGCGGTAAAACACTCGCAACAAGCAATATTTCTCTGGTCACAATTTACAATACATCCATTAATATGGCGTCCTTGAAAAAGATGACCATTCTGCACATGGGCATATGAGGTGCACGAGTGGACCGTGTCTTATTGGCAATTCTCCACTCTGTAGGAGCATGTATTCACATCGAACAGACAAGGTTTTTTGGCACTAAAAAGTAAAAGCTACGCAATAGCGATGGGTGAGATATTGCTATTAGATGTTCAATTAAGGTATCTAGTATACAAGTGAAGTTATTGTGTGGAAAGTTTTCCTGCTTTCAATCCATGTGACCTTGACCTTTTCACTTTTGAGCGTGAAATCAATAGGTTTCTTCCTTGCTCCAAATGCAAGAAACTTACAAAGTTTAGCAATGATTGATGGTGAAGAACTCGAGTTACTGAACAGAAACGAAATAAGGAACAGGTGGATGGACAGACATACAGAGAGAAAACAACAAAACATGATATGCTCCACTTCATGGTGGGCATATAAAAACTCAGTAAAACTGAACTTTTATCATCAGAAAGCACTGTTTTAGGTCTAACCATTATGTTCTCTTTATATTCCTCTTCTTTCTTTGAAAATCTGTCTCTTAAAAAAAAAAAAATTATGGGTTGAAAGAGCTTTATCTGAAACAATCTTGCTTTATCAGGTTTGCATACCTTCTCTCTTGTCATTTCTCAACACTCTGACTCTCTTAATTTTTGCCAACTCCTCCCCATCTGACGCTGTAATGAACAAAAATGTAAAAGATGTATTTCCACCAACTGCTTAGCGTATTTACAATACATAATAAAAATAGAACAAAACTAAAATAAATCCATTGACAACTATATAATTGCAGCATCTATTATATTTTGACTCGAAAAGCTGAAAGTTCAGATCTGTGTTAATTGTTTTCTCTCTAGAATACTGAACTTCCAGCACACAATAATAAAAGTGGTTTACAATTAGCACAATCAAAATGGGAAAGGCATATGTACTGATATACTGTAAGAAAGAAATGTGTTGCTCACAATTAAATTTTATACCATGTATAAGTTGACATTTTTCACTGAAAATTTTATTCATGCAGAGATGGGGTCATCTTTTAAGTGCAGCATACAAACATTTTGATAAATCTAGGTGTAATATTGGAAACTCTAGGTGTTTGCAATACATACAAATAATGTCAATTCAAATATTTTCACATTATCATGCCACTATTTCCATTCAGAAATGCATATATGGTATGCACTGTGTTTATCTATTTCATGATGGTATTCATTAAACAATATTGTATCTAGTTATTTGGATTTGAATAATTTGAAAATATTGCTGCAAAAATTAAATATTATCCACAGCAAAGTGAAGTGTCTGTCAATGTTGTTTACCATGGGTGTTTACTAGTAAGTATATTGCTTCCATTCTGGTGCAAGTCCGAACAACCTGTATTTTTATTATATTTTGTGATTTGCTGTATAAACAACTATCTGCGTCTGTCTGACCTTAATCCCTTAGCTTGTAATGGATGCACCCTCTTAGTCTTTCCACATGACAACCATTTGATTGAGCCGCAAATCTGATATTTGTTCAGTGCCAAGTAACAGAGGGTGGTTATTTGAACTCTGTGATCTTGCCGCACAATTGACACCTGTTCAGCTGCATCCTTTAACAGATTTCACAGACTGTATGATCAAAGTGTCGCTTACAGAGCCCAAGCTCAGTCTCTACATAAGCACCTGCATATATATATGTGTGTGTGTGTGTGTGTGTGAGGTCCAGAGAAAAACTGTGAACTGCTGCTGGAGATCTGACTTGTCAGAGGCATACTTCTCCCATCCACCTTCATCGATACCCTTCCTTACCTCAAGTGCAAGCCATCCATAAAGTTGGCTTCAGGCTTGTAATGTTGAAATAATGTTATTATGCAGAAACCATTCTTCTTCTTTCAGTCACACTGACCTTGACTTTTGGCCTTTTGACACCCAAAATTGATATGGGTTCTTCTTTACTCCAAGTGCAAGCTATCCACAAAGTTTTGTAACTGTAGATAATGGAGAACTCAAGTTATTGTGTGGAAACCTTTGTCTTCTTTCACTTAGTGACCTTGACCTATGACTTCAAATTTTGATAACTGCATCCAGTGGAGAACTTGAGATATTGTATGCCAACCATTTTTCTTTTCTTTTTCAGTCACAGTGACCTTGACCTTTGAGCTTTTGACCCAAAATCTACAAGGTTCATCCATACCACACATGCAAGCCATCCACAAAGGTTGGTATTTGTAGAGGTGGACAACTCAAGTTATTGTGCAGAAACAAAATTGGTAACAGACAGAGAGACCAATGGATGGATGGACAACACTGTAACATAATACACTCAGCCTCATAGCGAGTATATAAAAAATTACAAGTTAGACCATTTGGGCTTATCATAAAAGAAATGATGTATATTGTTTAGTTACCATCGTCACTGAAATCATCCACCAAAATAATTTCTTTGATCAAATGTTCAGGACTCATTCTGAAAACACTGAAAAAGAAAGAAACAAATCCCGTCATAATCAAAGTATTACCCTAAAAGACGAAGTCCTATAGTCTCAAAACTTGTTGAGCACAAAACTTTAATAAAAAATTTTGGTGATGATTATATTTACTTTATTACTTTAGACCTTGACACAGGTAAAATTTCACCAATACTGAAAGACGTTGGGCTATGTTGGAGCATGAGTAAAATATTTTCTTATAGTTTCATGACTACATAACCTGCATTAATTCATTTTCTTTATTTTTGTAACACATGTAATTCATTCAGTTTTACATGGTCTGAAGAGCTCAGCAGTTGGTAAATATAAGCATAAATTACATAAAGTTTTCACATAGTCAGATCTGTATTTAAATATAAGTTTATATTCAAAATTGGTATGGGTACAAGGCAATTACGGACAAGTTAATTAGAGAGGTGTAAGCACTAGAAGAAAAGAAGGAGAGGAGTAACAAGTCCAGTTCTGTTCTGCAATGCTAAGCAAAAGAAAGATAAAACTCCTTCCATTTCTAAGGTGAATTGTCTTTGGTAGTTTTTTTTTGCAACCATTCAATGACTGTTTTTGCATGTCTATCAATGGTAGAGTTAAATCATCATCAACATCTACTGGGGTGCACTCTGCCTTGATCCTATCCCTTGGGACCTTAATCCACCCCCATCCCCGATCTCTGTCTGTATCAATCCACACCCACATCAATCCACATGCACAGAAAATTAAAAATTACTTTAATATGAACTGACCCATCCCTGATGTTAAAGAAGGGCATACAAATTTAATTATCTTTAATGATGATCATACAATCAAGAGTGCAAGGAATAAATGAAAATTATTGACAGTAAATAAAACAAGTATTATCTGTCCCAAAAACTGTAATGCTCTGATAAGTTGAATGAATTGTCTTGGTTGGGAAAGAAATAATTTTTTTGTTTTTAAATTTAGAGGCAGCAAGCTGGAGAAGTAAGTCAGGTATTCTAATGAAGCAGGAATATTCCTTTCAAGTTGACCAGGTGTGGGATAACTTTAATTTAGATATTTTTGTCTTGTCATTCTTAAGCGCAATTGGATTCATAGAGCTTAAGAAATTCCTATATCTCAAAGAAACATTTTGCAAAGTAAATTAAACCTAAGTGTGGTTACATATGCTTTTGGTATGATGCAACTAATGCAGTGCACTTTCCCAGTGGAAACATGGGTGACAGAAAATAGTACCTACTGTCCAACATGTCAGCCACTCGTGGGAAAAGGCCTAACTGGCCCTTTGTACACAGGTTCACGTTTCAAACTTGTTTCTTAACAAATTCCATGCATCAAATGTCATTACCATTATTATAATTACATGTATTATTATTATTATTATTATTATTTCAGGCAACTGTCATCATTTCCTATTCAAAGAATTCACCATATAAATTTATCATTCATAAACACTAGTGGAAAAGGATTTAATTTACAGATTTCTTCAAGCTTTCCCTCTGTCTCTTTTTTTAAGTGGTACATTTTTGCTTATGTATACTGTAAGGAGGAAAGTTAGCTCACTGCTTGTATATTGCAGCTGCAAATATCTCATAAGTAACAGATCTAGGCCAAATATAGAAAGTGTCAACTTTGTTCAAAGACCTGGGATGCCTTTTAGGTTGAAACACTCTGTTCCCATTATGTATTTACTATCATATAGAAAATGTCAACTTTGTTCAAAGACCTGGGATGAGGTTGAAACACTGTTCCCATTATGTATTTACTATCAAATGTACACTAGTTTTCTTCCTTAATTTCGTTTTCTTGCAGAATTTGGCATAGCATTCCTTGAAAATTTGAACCAACAGAATATCATATCAGAATATCATATATGAAATTGTGACTGTAGTGTTGGTCCATTATCTATTCTTGGAATAAAAAGAGTAACCCACTTTTTAAATGCCTGTTAATGTTTTCATCTCAAATGTGGATGGAGGTTTAATGAAGATCTGACATGTACATTGTGACTGTCTGTTCGTTTCTCTTGGCCCACAATGCATTTTGCATATAGTATTATATTGTTTTAGATACGGGGGTTTTTTTTCATTTTTTTTTACATACAACAATTGCCATCCAATTATCTGACAGAAATGAGTAGTGTTTGAAAACTGAATTTGATTTTCACACTATAAACAATACATAGGAACAGCTTACCATGATTGTGCACCCAAAACTATTATTATGCAGTTAACACTGATTTAAACACACTGATTTAAACTGTTGAATAAAATTTTTTCAAATTTTATAAACTGAAACAAATTTGGGGTAAAATTAGTTCTATATTCATCTTTTCTGATGAATATACATATATTTAGCACAGTCATCAGCACATCCACAAACTGACCAAAAATAGGAGGCGGGGGGAGACGGGGCTATAAGAATGACAATTTGCCTTGAGTATTTACCCCAACCACACATTTCGAAGCAATATTGTGGCTTTATTAAAAATTTTAAAATAAAAATAGAGAGATTACCATATAAACTTGCTTATAAGTTGAGTCCATCTGCAAACTGCACAGACCCAGATCTGCCATAGCATAATGCACCAGCAGATCTAGGTCTATGCAGTTTGTTAGGAGTATTCAGTAAAATAAACAACACAGACCATAATATGCCAACACATTATGCAATGGCAGATCAGGGTCTATGTTGTTTGCAGTTGGACTCAACTTATAAGCGAGTATCGATGGTAACCAATTCCAAATTAAAGTTACAATGACAGACTGACTTGAGTACAGTGAATATAAGGAAGAATAGGCATGTTTACAGATCAATTCACATTACACATCAATATTCACATTACACATCAATATTCACATTACATATCAATTCACATTACAATACAATTCACATTACAGATCAATTCACATTACATATCAATTCACATTACACATCAATTCACATTACATATCAATTCACATTACACATCAATATTCACATTACATATCAATTCACATTACATATCAGTTCACATTACACATCAATTCACATTACATATCAATTCACATTACACATCAATTAACATTACACATCAATATTCACATTATATGTCTTTACCTAAACAATGCCTTTCTCTGGGAAAATAAATGCTTCATTTGCATGGTCAATATGCTTAAGTGACCGCTTTAAGTAGACCCCTTTTTGGGTAGGTAAACACCTGGCCATTGACAGCAGAAAGCAGGTGACCATCTAATACATGACTTTTAAAGAGAAAATGGGAATGTCCTTTGAGACCAGGTGATCACTAAGTAAAGGTAACTGTCTGGGCAGGTTTGATTGTAGTTTGCTTTTATTTTATTTTATTTTATTTTTGTTTTTTAATGATGCTAAGTGCTTTCAAATTTGTTTCATGCAAAGGCAAATAATTGTGGCACTAGCACCCAACAGGCTATTAAAATAATGATTATGGATATTTTCAAAGTGGGTGTAAAAATGTACTTCTAATACCATACTTGCATGCATTTGTGATGGTAACCATTTGAAGGGGTTATAATTTCAGTGAAGGGACTGTTTATATATTTGCTGAAAAATTTTACATAGAAAAATTGATACAAAAATACCTACCTTTCAGTATATCATAAAAAGTCAAGAGCTTTGTGTTAATTATGCAATTGTGTAGTGAACTGAAGTTCTTAAGAAGGTAAGAAAAACATAACCTACTTTTGGAAAGAAATAAACAAACCAGTACCGATATGTGTATCCTTGAAAACAAATGATATTAGCATTTACCAGTAATCAGAAGCATATGAACAGATTTTATTACCTGGAAGACTTAATTTTGATGAATACTGAACCACAAGGATACAGAACATGATCATCATGTACCCCTTATCAATACAAAATCTTTCTTATGATACAAGTTATAATTGTGTAATTAAAAAAATGTTCACAACTTTATCACACCCATTTAAAACTTGCACATTTTTCATTGAACTTTCTATGTCAAAATTCAAACAAAGTATGTAAACAGTCCCTCTAAAGTATTACTGACATAGTATCACTATAGCATATGAAAGATAAATCTGCAAAAAAAAAACACAATGGGTGGAGGCCATCTTACAAGTAAATAATGAATATTTTGATTATAAACAAACCAACAGAATGAATAGATGAGTTTCACAATCACCGATAATCATGGTAACACTGATTATCACATTATCTCGTTAATTGAAAGCGAGGTTTAGGGTATATGCTTGAATACCAAACACAATGCAGGCCAATCGTAAATGAATAGCATATTTAGATGTGCTATGGTACATAAATTATTCTAAATTGACACAAAAGCCTGAAAACAATGAATGAATAAATAAAATAATCAAAAAATGTGAATGTGTAAATATCTTCAAACAGCTTAATATTATGTTCTGGATACCTTCCCTGAGGCCAACAACTCCTCGAGCATGTATGACATGCATTATCAAAGTAAAAGCACAAAGCCAGATGGATTTCTGTATAAAAAAAATTACCCATAATACTATAATGACCATAATCTGACATCAAAGGTCTATAATTCAGTAATCACTGTCCATCATTTCCTAAATGTAACATTCATCAGTTGATAGCAGTGAGAACAAGAAAATACGATCGAGGGAAAAACAATGGTGTTTCCTATGAGAAAATGAGATTCTGTCATTTATTAAGGGATACATAAACTAGTGTGGAACAAAGAATGTATTTCAGGGTGACCATATGAAATTGTAAAAAAATCATTACTTTTATCTGTAAGGAATAAATTCCACATTAAAAGGAAATCACTAAGGAAATTGGTGAAAGTAGAAACAAAATCAAGCATTGATCATTTTCATGGTGTTTTCTGTATTTCATATACCATTCCACAATATTTTCAAATACCAGAGACATTTTGAAGAAGAAAAAATATGAAGGGGTTGATGTAGGATTTCAAAGGGAATAGTAAAACTATCCATTTAAATTTTGACCATTAAATAATCTCTACTTTGCATTATCCATTTATATGTCTGCAATCTATGATAATAATAATAATAATAATAATAATAATAATAATAATGAGGACTTTGTATAGCGCCTAATCTTTAGAAGCTCTAAGCGCTTTACAACATTAGATAACACCTAAAAAACATATATAATGATATGATTACGAAAAACAAACACCATGAAATTAGAAAACAAAAACATGCTGAAAATAGTTGAGGTAAGGAAACATTATTAAGTCTTTAGGTCTATTCTTGCAGTCGAAACAGGTGAGTTTTAAGAGCACTCTTGAATGAGATCACTGTGTCTTTGTGTCTAAGTTCAGTGGGCAATTTGTTCCACGTTGCTGGGCCCTGGCATGCAAAAGAACGTTGTCCGTATGACTTCATTTTGATAGTGGGAATAATGAGAATACGAGTGTCGGAAGAGGAGCGTAAGTATCTTGCTGGTGTGTAGGTATGTTGGACTGGAGACAGTCAATGAAATGTAGCACAGAGAACAAATTTTGTGTTTGATTCTGGATCGAATAGGTAGCCAGTGTAGGGTACAGAGCAGGGGGGAGGTGTGCTCTGTTCGTGGTACTCTAAGAATGATCCGAGCAGCTGTGTTTTGAACTTTTTGAAGTTTCTGGAGTAGATACTGCGACGAACCAGATAGAATTGAGTTACAATAGTCCAGTCTTGAAAGTACTAAGGAACACACAAGTGTTTTAGTGACATCAACTGAAAGATAATTGCGAATGGAGCTGATGCGTCTCAGCTCAAGATATGCAGCCTTGCATATGTTCATGACATGTTGGTGCAATGAGAAAATACTGTCTAGAGTAACACCCAGGTTTCGTACTGACTGTGTGAATTTAATGTTGGTGTTGCTGATATTTATTGTTTGAGGTAAAGGATGTGAATAAGAAAGTCTTTGTTTTTGTTATCAGAATGGCTTCAGTTTTATCATCATTCATCTGCAGCTTGTTACATGTCATCCATGATTTCACATCGGAAATGCACCTCTCTACACCTTGGATGGTAGCATCAACTTCAGTTGGATGGCTCGATTTGTATATTTGGGTGTCATCAGCATACAATTGGTGAGACACTGGATGACGATCTATGACACTTGAGAGCGGCTGAGTGTACAGAATGAAGAGAACAGGTCCAAGAACAGAACCCTGTGGAACACCAAAACATAGATCAACTGGACTGGAGTGTTTTCCATTTGCGGACACAATTTGTGTCCTGTTGACCAAGTAGGACTTGAACCATAGTAAGGCTGTATCGTGAATGCCAAATACATGATGGAGACGGTGAAGTAATATATCATGGTCTATTGTGTCAAATGCTGCAGACAAGTCAAGGAGGGTGAGGACTGTAATCTTTCCACTATCCAAAGCAGAGAGAAGGTCGTTAACTACTTTCAGAAGGGTACTTTCGGTACAGTAGCGAGGGCAATATGCAGACTGTACATTGCTAAAAAGACTGTTTGAATTCAGATGAGATACAAGTTGGGATAGAACAACTTTTTCTAAGATTTTTGACTGAATGGAAGGTTAGAAACTGGGCGGTAGTTCATTAAATTGTTATGGTCAAGTGTTGGTTTCTTCAGCAGAGGCTTTACAATGGCAGTTTTGAAAAATTATGGGAATTCCCCGGATGAGAGAGAAGTATTAATAACATCAGTTAGTGAAGGCAATATTGGATCTAAGCACTCAAGCAGCAGTGATGTCGGAATCGGATCAAGTTCACATGACTTTGGGGCACTCTTCAACATGATTGTACATACTAAATCCAAAGACACAGTTCAAATGCTGCTAATGGTTGCCGCTGAAATTCTGTATCGCAACTGTATGACGACGAGTCAATTGAAAGTGTGTTGTCAAGCTTATCTCTAATGGTTTGTACTTTGTCACGGAAGAAATTTGCAAACTGGTCCGGAAGGTCAACTGGAGAGAAGGTAGTTGGAAGTGGTGTACATTTGTTCCTTGACATTAGCTTGTTAGTAATCTCGAAGACCTCTTTGCAGCTGGAACTTTCAGAGATCTTAGTACTGTAGTGGGCTGATTTTGCTGCATGGACTATGTTTGTAACATTCTTCTTAGCGGCCTCATAGATTTGCTTATGAATAGTGAGTCTGGTGGAAAGCCAAAGTCTCTCAGCCTTACGGCGGTCTCTTTTAGCAGTGTGATACTGGTCCCTAACACTGCTATACCACGGAGAACACTTTTGAATTGATACTCTGCACTTGGTTGCTGGGGCATGTTTGTCAAGCGATGAACGCAGGCAGTTATCAAGTTGTTCTGTTGTAGGAGGTAACAAAGTTGTTAGGATTGCTTGAATGTCATGCATTAGTTGAGTTTTATTTATCACACAGAGGTTTCTCTTAGTAGCAAACAAAGATAGAGGGTTAGGGACTGATACATCAAGATGGCATATAATGCAAAAGTGATCTGATGCAAGTTCATGGGACACCAGGGAGGACTGTAGAATATTATCATCAGGTCTATGAAGAATCCAGTCTAAAATGTGACCATGTTTATGGGTGGGTTGGCTAACTGACTGTTTGAGATTGAAAACGTTAATGGAATCTAGGAGTTTTGATGTGTATGGGTTTCCAGGACAGTCAAAGTGAAACTTGAAATCTCCAAGAATAATCAGGTTGCCACGTATCGAATTTCCATACTCCAAGAGATTCGGAAACTGATCCAAAAAGAGATTCAGTCAGCTGTTTTTTCTACTAGGAGGAGGGCGGTAGAGGCAGAAAAAATGGACTGACCTTTGTTCCAGTGTGAGTGTGGTTTGGACTAGTTCAAACGATGCATGGTAAAAATTTAAGGTTGTAGTGTGATTAAGACGGTTATGACTACAGGATGACGGATTGCGCTGAATGTGTTGATGTACTCCTCCATCAGGGTAGTTCATCCTAACAATACATCAAAGGATGGATCTGTGCATACATACCGTATATACTCGCTTGTAAGTCGACGTTTTTTAACTTAAAATTCGATTCATGCAGAGTACGCGTCGTCTTATAAGTGCAACATTAAAAAAAATTATAAATCTTGGGGTAATGTTGGAAACTCTAGATGTCTGCAGTACATAAAAATACTGTCAATTCATATATTTTTAAGTTTTCATGCCACTATTCCTATGCAGTAATGCATATATGGTATGCACTGTGTTTATCTGTTTCACGACGGTCTTCATTACACAATACTTGTATCTAAAGTTGTTTGGATTTTAATAATTTGAAAATATTACTGGTAAATTAAATACTACCTACCGTAAAGTGAAGTGTCCGTCAATGTTTACCATGGGTGTTTACTAGTAAGTATATTGCTTCCATTTTCGTGCAAGTCCGAACAACCTGTATTTGTATTAATATTTGTGTTTTGCTGTATAATTACTGCGCTTGATGCAATAAAAGTTTTGATTTATTTTGTATTTTCCTTTTCCACAAGTCAGATTTAATTCCCAAGTGATATTTCCCAAGTTATCTGCCAGTGCACATGGTCCGATAAGCCTTTGGCTTGTAAAGGCACTCACTTTGTTTTCAAGTTGACAATACTTTTGATCGAGCCACCAATCTAATACTTGTTCAGTGCCAAGTAGAGTTCTACAACTTCCTGTGCATATACTTTGACCTTAATCCCTTAGCTTGTAAAGGCACCACACTCTGTTTTCCCACGTGACAACCCTTTGATCAAGCCACGAGTTTCATACTTGCTCAGTGCCAAGTAACAGAAGGTGGTTATTTGAACTCCCTCTGATCTTGCCGCACAATTGACATGTGTTCAGTTGCATCCTTTAATAGATTTCTGACTTTATGATCAAAGTGTTACTTACAGAGCCCAAGCTCAGTCTCTGCATAAGCAACCGCATACGACAGTAAAGCCGAGGAATCGGAGTCAGACAAGATTTACGATGACTAGACGACGACAATTTATAATGACTTGACGATGATGTAGGATTTCAGAACTTTATCAAACAATGAGGATTAATTCTTGGATTTTGTACCAGATGACATTAGATAGTGACATTTATAGGATACCGTGAATCACAAAAAAGTGAACTTAACTTTCATTGTTTATTTGTACGACGTGTGGAATTAACATATTACGGAATATTGTGAATCAGATCATTCTGAACTTCTATTTTTATACTGGTATGTGACCTATAATTGAATTCATGGATTTATCATATAAATGGATTTAAAATGTCAAGCATTATGGACTTCAATGGACTTTATTACACAAAGATGGACAAATTGTAAGTTGTCAATTTATTTGTGACATATTTCACTCAATACTATAATTGTATTTTACACTGGTTTTGTCTTTATTTTTCTTATCTATCTATCTATCCAGTTTGGCTTGTTTATATTTCCAAAGTGCAATTCTGACTTCATAAGAAGTCACCCCTTCAGACGGATCTGACTTGCAAAATACACCCCGACTTATAGGAGGGTCAAAGAGAAATTCACTTTTTGCAGCCCTAAAAAGGGGTGGGTCGACTTATAGTCGAGTTGACTTTTAATCGAGTATATACGGTAATTATGACAGACATCAAAAGATCAATCTATACAAAGATTTGTAATATGGAACAAGAAAGAGTACCATGTACAACACATTATATGCCTGCCCTGTATGTAATAGTCCTCCATGTAAGTAATAGTAGGATATTGTTGACTCTAGAGATTACTGACCAACAGGTCTCAATGACCTCAACCTTTTTGTCTAGGTATGTGGTCTTGAACTAAACTTAATGGGCAAAAACAATTATTTTCTTATTAGACACACCATGGCCATAACCTCTGACCTTTAGACCCGAGAACAATAGGTTTCTTTATTACCCTAAGTCAAAGCCATCTATAAAGTTTGGTCAAAAGGAACCAAAAAGTTATTCAACAAAAACAATTTGTATTTGGGCCACAACAACTCTGACCTTCGACCCCAAAATCAACAGGCATTCCATACTTTAAGTCAAGCCCTCTGCAAACTTTGGTCATGGTACATGTATATGGTCTAGACCTAAAGTTATCATGAAAAAAACATTTTTCTTCTTCCAGTTAGTGACCTTGACCTTTGACCCCCCCCCCCCAAATCAATATAGACATCTTTCTTAAACAATGCGTAAGTCACCCACAAAGTTTGGTGAAGTTACATAAATGATAATTTTGTGCAAAAAAACGTTTGTCTTCTTTCAGTCATAGTGGACTTGACCTTCAACCTCTTGACCCTAAAATCAACAGGCTTCTTCCTTACCCCAAGTGCAACCCATCCACAAAGTTTGGTCTGAGTATGTGATGTAGAACTAATGTTATTGTGAGGAAACCATTTTTATTCTTTAGGTCACAGCAACTTTGATATTTGACCTTGTGGCTTACCTCAAGTTAAAGCTATCCACAAAGTTTTGGTGGAGGTATGTACTTGGTAAAAGACCTAAATTTCTCATGCTGAATAGGAAAAGTTAACAGACAGACAGGGCAATAGCAATAATATGCTCCCCCAAAATGGCAGACATATACAAAACCTTACATTTGGTCAGCCTGCTATGTGGAAACAAAATTTTGTGCAAGGAAAAGTAATTGACCCAAGAAAAGATGAGGATTACAGAATGATCATCATCTTTGATGTAACTGCCAATTTTGTGTGGACATGGGCTGTGGACACACCCTCTCCACTTGATGACTGTTGTCCAAAGTGATGCAGGAACACCCTTACTATGTTCAATGTAGATACCATGCCTACAGCTGGAGATATGCCTGAAGGACAAGGCTACCATATGTACTCGCATATAATCAAATACCAACTGCAAACTGCACAGACCCAGATCTGCCATCGCATAATGCGCCGGCAGATCTGGGTCTATGCAGTTTGTGAGGACTAATCAGTAGAACAAACAACATAGACCCTGATCTTGTGGCACATTATGCGATGGCAGATCAGGGTCTATGTTGTTTGCATTTGGACTCGGCTTATACGCAAGTATAGACGGTACTTAACAAGGGTTAACCAGTCTAAAAATTCATTAATTTAGTGTAAGAAAACCAGGCCACTGTGACCAACTTTCACCTGAGGTGGTCTAGAATAATACAAGCTTAACTACAGCTGGAGTCATGCTAGTAAGACAAAAATGTTATACAGGGGATAACCTGTGAAGACACCATTCAGTAGTATAAGAAAGGGTAGGTCACTGTAACTGGTTCAGAAAGATACAAATAACACTCTGACCAAGTTCCATGCTATTTGATTTATATCTGATTGGATAAATCAATATTTATTGGCTTGACCAGAAGATAAGACAAAATTCTTTTTTGGCTCCACTGGCATATAGGGGGCACTCTACAGATAATATGTGCTTCTGAAAGAGTGACAGGTGTAAGATGAAGTTGTTTGCATTTGCAACCTGCACAATCGAGAGAATGTTGGCATACCTCTATGCTACTTTCATGTACTGTGGCTGAAATTTCTTTACATATTGTATTTGTGGAATTGGACATGATCTAAGCACACAGCAGACAGAAATGGCTGCTCCAAGTACTCAAAAAATCAGCCTGAATTAGTCAAAAGTACACTATTTTCAGCAGTTAATAAAATAGGGAAATGAATTTTGCCAGAGTAGGCAATAACAGCCTCTGAAAGTAAAATGAATGAATTACAAAACATATATAAAGTAAAAAAGGTTATTGGCTCTTTTTTTAAAAATATTTACCTTTGAAGTCCAGGAAGTGAAAATGACCAAGCGGAGCTAGCAGTTTTTTTATAGATGCACATCTTAAGACCAAGCTGTATACTCTATAACCCATATTGCACCCATCAATCATACACCAAAATAAAGGGAATTCAAAGTTCTTATAACAATACCTAAGATATACAAGGTCTTTTGAAATAGCCAGGACAACCAGTGAGGAAAAAGCTGGGTAATTCTTTTTCTTGAAAAATCTAACCCTATGCAAAGTACGAAACTGGAGAGTGCCACCATAGGACTTGCCCTATATTTGCAAAACATAAGTCTCAGAAGTATTGATTTTTGGTCTATAATTTCAGGAGGAGGGATATAGGGCTACATAACTACACCTGCAGAGTTGCAAAGAAGACAAAACGTTTACACTGGTATTAATCTTCCTAACATCTCCCTTGGGGTGTGGCACAGAATGATGCAAGGAACATCATAAGTAAGTTCTGTGACAATATCATTCCTAAAGCTGGCAAAAGTGGCAGTCAAACAAAACTTGTACACTTTGGTAAAGACATGCATACAACTTCATAGTAGCAAGTTGAAAATGGATCAAATGTTGAACCTGCTTATAACAAGATTAAGGCATCGGCATCTAACTTGAACAATTTAATTGTTTTCAAAAATACTGTGAAAATATGGCAAACATTATAAATCTATGCACAGAATTTAAACAAATCCAAAATCCAATCACCAGAAGTTTATCTTCAGGTGGCAGGGAAAACCAACCTCCTCACCATTTTCACAGTTCTGTATGTTAATATACTCATGAAAGATTGCTGTCTAAATTAACATCATAATTCTAGAACAAAGGTTCACCTGTACATGTGTACATGAATGTATATTTTCAACTAGTTTTTTTCCACAATATGTCTCACTACATAAACCAGTTTCTCCAGTGTATCTCATGGGCTTGGAATCAGCACAAATTAAGTATTGTACACAGATCTCTAATTCAATCAGATGTGTTTATACATGTTTTATTAGTTGAGCCAAGATGCTAGCAGGTACCACTAGAGTGCCACCTGTTCCACCTGTAACTTAATTTGAATTCTAACTTCATGATACCAAATGAACTAAAACCTTAAATCCCACATGCATGCATGCACATATATATATATATATATATATATATATATATATATATATATATATATATATATATATATATATATATATATATATATATATATATATATATATATATATATATATATATATATATATATATATATATATATATATATATATATATATATATATATATATACACACACACACACACACACACACATGCAGGACCTTTTCAGAACAGAAAAAACAGGTGTCCCACAAATTACAGTGATTGACACTGATGATTGACATCACTGTGGTTTGAGCCAAACCACTTAGGTGATATTCTTTGGAGTACACTTTGCCATTTTCCAGTATTCTTAGCTATTCTGGAAATGGTTTACAGCAAAACTGGCCATTCTTCAGTTTATGTAGGTTCTCCATCTTCATCCAAGAATGAGATCTGATCCAGTCTCCTCCACATACAAGTCAATGTGTACAAGTTTTGACTGAAACATCAATTACCAGTCAATTTTTAAAACAGATATCACTGTTAATTAGACTTGTATTCTGTACGTGTTCCACATTGAGTTTACATTTATTCTGCATATGCTTTAGACTGAGAACATTGGGTAGCCACAATTGCTCCAACTAAGTTTCCATTTTATAGGTTTAATTTAAGTATGAAATTGATATTTGGAACCAAAGATTTCCTTCGGTTTTCAAAGAAGAGGGGTTTTGGTTTACCGAGTTAAAGTCTACTGAATTTGTAATGGAAAATTTTAAGATGAGAAATATGACTCAGTTTCAAGGAGATTTCAGTTTACTAAGGTTTCAGTCTTCAAAGGTTTCCAGAGTCGTTCATTCTGGGAAATTAAACAATCTTTACAGCTATGAAAAGTGTCTAAATTAAACCGTAATATTGACTAGAAGAGTTCCAGCTAGGAATTTGTAAATTTGACAGGAGAGGACAAGAGGGGCAACTTTTATGAAAGGTTTTTGAAGGAATGGTCACATTTTGAAACAAAGGGACATTGTTGCAACCAAAGGATTTACTACCGATGATGAATTAAGAACGTCCCGTTATGAATGTAAAAACAGACAAAATCATGTAGGTTTCCTACATGAAATAAACATATAAATAAATAAATGGATTAATAGAAAATAAGTTTTTTAAAACCAAGAAAACCTGGATCGAACCCACAATAACAGCACTGCCATAAAATGTGTGCCCTTGACCCAAAGGTTAAAAGGTTGAGCTAGCATGTCGCAGAATGATCAGTCTTAGCTTCATAATGATTCATCCAATGTACTGTACAGCATAAATAAAATCCATCAAGAGATATAAGGAAATGAAAAAACTTTAACCAAAACCTTAACACAACTTTTCTATGACCCCAAGGTCAAAGGGCAAGCATGCATGTCACTGAATTAATGGTCTTAGCTTCATAATGATTCATTCCAAGCATGAAGAAAATCCATCAAGGGGTTTAGGAAATATAAGGAAATGAAAAATCTTTAACCAAAACCTTAATGCAAATTTTCTGACTGTCACCTTGACCTCAAGGTCAAAGAAGCAAGCATGCATGTCACTGAATAAATTGTCTTAGTTTCATAATGATTTAATAATGATTCATCCGAAGTATGAAGAAAATCCTTCAAGAGGTTTAGGAAATATAAGCATATGATAAAAACTTTAACCAAAACATTAACACACATTTTCTATGACTGTCGACCTGACCTCAAGGTAAAAGGAGAAAGCATGCATGTTACTAAATGAATTGTTTTTGTTTCATAATAACTCATCCCAAATATGAAGAAATCCATCAAGAGATTTAGGAGATATAAGCAGATGAAAAAACTTCAACCAAAACCTTAACAAAAAATTTTATGACTGTGACCTAGAGCCCAAGGTCATTGGGGCGAGCAAGCATGTCATAGAAGCATTGTCTTAGATTCATAATGATTATTGCCAAGTATGATGAGAATATATGAAGGGCTTTAGACCTTAATGCAAATTTTCTATGAATGTGACCTTGAAACTAAGGTAAAAGGGGCATGCGAGCATGTCACAAAATGAATTGTCTTAGCTTCATATTGATTCATACCAAATATGATGAGAATCTATGAAGGGGTTTAGAAAACATATGCAAATGAAAAATTAAACCAAAACCTTAAACTGGTGATGACAATGCCACTGCTGCCATAAAAAGGTGACTCCTACCTCTCACTTGCCACTAACGTGGACTCAACAAAAAAAGCATTTAAGTGATCTGAAGAGGTGAAGAGGGGAGGTCCCTAGATGAGTAGAGGGGAGTGGACTAGGAGTAAAGAAGTTGGGAGCACCAGACTAACTCTATCTAGCTAGAGCACTGAGTGGTAATAAAAGAACTGATAGTTATTAATCAACATCTGAATCCAGTTTCCAGCAAACCAAACCAAGGTTTTCATCATAGGACCATGCACTAAAAATTGCTACATAAAATCATATCAAAGATCTTGTTAGATTAAGAACTAAGTCAAAACTATTTCCTGCATTTTTATTGATTATATCATTACAAACATGCAACTTCATTGCTCTGCACAACAGATTTCTGATCCTCCAGTAGGCTTTAGTTAAAAGTATACTGTACTCCATCACTGTTTATCAAAAACTATCTCCATTTTTGGCATAGTGTAAAATACAGAGTGGATTCAATGGAGAGGAGTCTGGAATCTGAAATCTCGGGTCAGGGTCTAGTGGAAGTATTTGTATGTATGTTCGTTTTAACATGTGTTTGTATAGGTGCATGTGCGTCTTTTATGTTTTTTTGGTCAATCACTGCCATCATATATCACCATATAGTTTCAAAAGCATATTTCTTTCAATATGAAGATAACCAGATTAGACTGTCAGGCTATTTAAATAACTTGTTCTGTCTTTCCTGTCAAAGCATAAGTGAGGCATATGCATCATTTTTCCAATTTGATGTCATTGGCAGTGGCGACAAGAACAACATGAAAATAACAAGAACAAAAACAACAACAACAACAATAATAATAACAATAATAATAATAATAAAATATATAATTACATAATACAAATTAAATTATTACCATTAGCAGTGATAGTAATATGATTATGATTATGATTATTATTATTATTATTATTATTATAAGAAGAAGAAGGTCATCTTTGCCATATACTTGGCAAGGAAGCTTACACTAATTAGTGTCAAAAACAAAATCAGTGACAACGGAAAAGGTTGAGTCAGGTATAAGAAATTACCAAAAATTCCATGAATATTTTGAACATTTTATTAAACTGTCAAAGTTATAAAACTTCAACAGTATTTTATTATTGTACACATTTTGTTGTACTGTAGTACATAAAGAAATTACTTGTGAAATTGTATCAGCATACATGTAGCAGCAAAACAGGTACAAAATTAAAGATATTCAGAGGATTCAACTTAAGTCAGATGTATAACATTGCAATAAAAAACAGGACACAAGGCTGTTCATATGTGGTTTTAGTTATTGTTAACAAATATATCAGTTGAGAAGGATGATAATATAGTAACTAAGTTTTGGAGGGTTCATGTTAGATACAAAGCTAACAGCTGTATTTCCAGGCTTAATTTTCAATATGTGATTTAACATATGTATAACGAATAGCTTAAGTGATAAAAAAAAGTGTCACAAACAATCTCAACACCTCGAAATTCATACTTGACTGACAATTTTCATCTGATCATCTGCAATATAAATCATGTCTTGTCTGATTATCTGCGATATAAATGATGTCCCTGTGTCTAGTGTGAATTTTAGTGGCTTTGCAAATGCCAATTTGTAATTTGGTACTTATCTTAACCCAGCAAAGAACAAATACCTAACATCTGTTAGAAAATTGGTAATGTGTAACAGCTAGTCCTGTGACCTGTAAAAAGTAACCAATTACCCAGCCACAAGAGCAATATTTGTTTGATAACCTAAATACTTTCTAACTTCCCATGAAATTCGATATTATCAATTTCCTCCTCCTGAAATTATGGACCAGAAATCAGTGCTTCTGAGACTTACGTTTTCAAAATGTAGGTCAAGCCCTATATCCCAGTGGAGCCAAAAAATGAATTTGGCTTTATCTTCTGGTCAAGCCACTAAATATTGAATTGTCTAATCAGTTAATTACTAAATATTGAATGGTCTAATCAGATATAAATCAAATAGCAACACCAGGTTAATTACTAAATACTGAATTGTCTAATCAGATATAAATCAAATAGCAATACCAGGTTAATTACTAAATACTGAATTGTCTAATCAGATATAAATCAAATGGCAATACCAGGTTCATTACTAAATACTGAATTGTCTAATCAGATATAAATCAAATAGCAATACCAGGTTAATTACTATATACTGAATTGTCTAATCAGATATAAATCAAATGGCAATACCAGGTTAAGTACTAAATATTGAATTGTCTAATCAGATATAAATCAAATAGCAATACCAGGTTAATTACTAAATACTGAATTGTCTAATCAGATATAAATCAAATAGCAATACCAGATTAATTACTAAATGAGTATTATTTACAATCAGAGAAGTTTCAAACTTTGAGCTAAAGGAAGACAGTAATATTTTTATATTTTCTGAGATGAAAAAATATAGCTGAGGCTAATGATCCTAAGCTGATGATGTTACAATCTAGGAAGTGAGAAAAAAATGTCTGACACGTTTGTGTACTTGTGTCATATACACACAAATATAAAGACCAAATTGCAGTAAAGCACTCTCCCTCTTCATAGAAGATTTTAGTGTAATTTCCTTCAGTGCCCAAAACATGTTTAAGAAAGTGTTTACAAAAGTGTTTTGGTGATTACTGTTAGAGGTCAGAATTTGATTGTATCTATGCATGATTATCATGAATGTATGTAATCAGACAAAAAATAATTTTCTCAAACATTATAAGCAGCCACTACCACCATCATCATTATCATCATCATCATCATCACCACCACCACTACCAGCAGCATCATCACTGTTTTTGTTATCATGAAAATATTTACATGTATATGTATATAATTCGTTTTTTTCTTTTTCTGCTTCTTCTTCTTCTTCTAATAATAATAATAATAATATTATTATTATTATTATTGTTGTTGTTGTTGTTGTCACTGCTGGCAATGACACCAAATTGGAAAAGTGATCTATATGCCTCGCTTATGCTTGCAGGAATGACAAAACAAATTGTTTAAGCTGCCTGACAATCTAATTAGGTCATCTCCATATTCAACAAAATATACTTTTGAAACTATATACAGTAGTGTTACACAACAGCAGTGATTGACCTAAGAGACCTAAGAAACACACGAGCATGCATACAAACATATGATAAAACCAACATACACACAGCTGCCCAAGACCCCAGACTCCACTCCAAGACTCCGCTCCGCATTTAACACTATGCCCTTCTTTTTCCCTTTTCCTTTTGTGACTTTCCCCTTGCTGCTCTTATTCAAGCATTCACAATTTGTTTTATTTAAACTGCAAGAATGACTAAGTATTCAGAATAAGACTTCCCTGACACTACAGTCTTATCTATTTACAAAATATTTTAAATAACACCAACTTCGAGAAAAAAGGCAAAATCTGAAAATCAGCTGGAGAGAAATACAGGTTTGCCCTTTCTTTCTGCCACTAATCCCATCCCCTCTGCCTCTTTATTCACCATTCATTCCCTATATTTTATTAATAATACAGAAAATATTGTTTTGTCAATTTCGACAACAAAATCAAATATCCTAAATTGTGTTATCAGGAACATGTTTTTCATTTGTGCTAAATAATTCCCCTCCTTTCTGTAAAAATACATTATTGGTAAAGCATGATCCTTTATTCCATTTAAAACAAAGGTACTGTAGTTCAGTCAACTACAACTGAGCAAGATTCCATAGTCAAGTTTGTACTGTTATCATCACCTTGCAAACAGATTACACAGTCCTCGTAATCTATACATTTTGCTCAATCTGTATTGTAACCAGATACCTTCACACACATAGTGTGTCTATGCTTGTTAATCATTTTCTGACATTTCAATTTCATAAGCAGGGTGGGGGGGTGGGGGGGGGGGGTTGTTATATAATTACAAAGGTATTGTCCTTGTAATAATCATTGCAAAATTTTTCATTAATAGATCTGACTGCCTACTTACCCTAGATTCAGAGAGAAGCTGTGTTAATTAATGCAGACATTACTAATTAATTCGAGCTTATTAATGTATGGAGACAATTCATTGAAATAAGAAAGGATACTCTTTGAGGGGTATAAATAACTTAAGGAGGCAACTTTATTTTCTTATCTGAGAGAGAACTCAAAGATATTGAAAATGCAGATGTAGAAGGAAACATTTGGGCACTTATAATGCTACAGATTTCATGTTGATAATTAAAATTATTTTATTGTGTTGATGTTTACTACATTGCATATTAGATTCTGGGTTCATGATTTTTGTGGGAAAGAGGTTTCCTGAAAAAGTGACAATTGTCTCTTGATAAGGCTGGCATATGGAAGCAACAGCTGTGTAAACATGTTCCTGTTTCCCAAACTGTAATGAGCACCCCATGCCAGACAGTGAATGGTTTTGTTTGAAACTGCATGAAAACTTAACCACATGCTATATGTTCTAGTAACAGGACATTATATTTTGACAGTCTCAAAATAACATAACAAAGAACTACTGGTATTTGTCTTGAACGAATTTAAAATTGGTATATAATGAAACCATAACACCACAAACCAAGCCCAGTAGTTGTGTCAAAAAATTATTCCCAGATTGGATGAAGAGTAATATATCTACCATCTACCATAATCATATCATATTAATGAGGTCAACTGCTGATGAATTTTATTTTTTTTTAAATGCATGTTTATACATCTTCAAGGGCAATAAAGTACCGGTACCCAGCAGAATGATGAAAGTAACTGATTGCTAAGAATTTCATTGTACTAGGCTGTTTCTACAAATCACAAATTCAAAGACCTAATAAACAATGTTCCATTTGTAAAGACAATATGATCCCTTTTCCATTTGAGGCATAGCCATAAATTTATATACCGTCTATACTCGCGTACAAGCTGGGTCCAAATGCAAACAACATAGACCCTGATCTGCCGTAGCATAATGCGCCGGCAGATCAGGGTCTATGTTATTTTTTCTACCGATTAGTCCTTATAAACTGCATAGACCCAGATCTGCCGGTGCATTATGCACCGGCAGATCTGGGTCTATGCAGTTTGCAGTTGGTAAGTTTAAGTATATCCCTTAAATACTATAAGTAATTACTGATTACTGGAAGTATTCTTAGAAATTTGCTAAATTATTATTTTTACTAAATCTATTGATAAACAAAGTGTTGGTTATTGTGCGATATTTTCTAATATGGAATATTATTGTAAAATGACAACAGAGTTCTTCAGTGAAAATGTTGAGAAAGGAAGTCAATAAAGTAACAAATGATTGACTGATTTTTTCACTCTAACAGCAATAACAGAGAAGACCCAAAATCCTCTTTAGCACAATGGCATATGAACTGGAAGTATAGCCTTGTGTAACTGTCCCTCTAAGGGACTGATGCTCTACTGGCCAAAAAGAAATCTGTAGGAATCCATGACAAGTCTGTTCCTTCCATCCTTTTCTTTCAACTGAGTACTAAAACCATCTCAGATATTCTTGATAAATTCCAACATGCCAAATGCCCAAGTTAAAACATTTACAAGATAAGCACAGTTTTAAATCTTTGTCACTGCCTTTGACCTTGAAGCTGATGTCATGAATGGAAGACCATTGAATTTTTCACAAATATCATCAAGATATCACCACATGCTAACTTTGGTTCAAATCTATTATTAATATTTTTTTAACTGTTGTGTGCACATGCACTGTAGATCAAAACAAAGTTATGAATACTGAATTGGCTTCATTCAAGGCATTCTTCAGATATATCCACAAATCAGGTTTTTGAGATATATTCACAAACCAGGTTTTTGAGAAATATTCATCAACCAGGTTTGATAAAAAAAAATCCATTCATACTTGTTCTGTTGTGTTATAAAACCATTACAGTCACCATGTTTATAAGTGAATGAAAAAAAAAATGTGAGAAGTGAACTTTGACTTGACCCCAATTTCAAGTCTGGTTTTCATACTCATTTATAATAGAGCAACCATGTTGTTGGTCAGATCTGCACCATTATCACTCAGGAATAACAAAATATTGCAAGAAGTGTTTAAGTGAAAACCACATGATGATGTGACCATATGTTTAAGATGAGCAGTGATAATACGATTTTCAAGATGCCCCTACTGGTTGCCATGTTGGAGGTCAGATTGGCATTATTTTCATTCAGAATCTCACTGCATACATGTGTTTGAAAAGTGTTGTAATGAAAACCCCATGTCTATTTTTGGGGGGAGGTCAGGTCCACATCATTATCATTTAGGACCAACTACATGTCATAAGAAGTCTTTTAGTGAAAACCCAGTGTTGATATGACATTTCATTCAGAAAAAGCAGCAATAACGAGATTTTAAAGATGGCCACCATAGCAGTCATCTTGGAAGATCAGATTAGCACCATTTTCATTTAGGACCAACCATACAATGAAGAAATCTTAAATTGAAAACACCATGTCAATTTGACCATTTGCTGTGGAGAAGCAATAACAAGATTTTAAAGACAACTACCATGACAGCAACTGTATAAGGTAAGATTGGCACCAATTTCATTTAGAACCAACTACATATCATAAAAAGTGTGTCGGTGGAGACCCCATGTCAATAGAACCATTCATTCAGGAGGAGTAGCCATAAGCAGATTTTCAAGATGTCACCATGGTGGCAATTTTATGAGGCCAATATGCACCAGTTTTGAGCAGGACCAGCTACATATGGTAAAAAGTATTTCAGTAAAAAACCCATATCATTTTGACCAAATGTTCAAAAGGAGTAACAATAAAAAGATTTTCAAGATGGCTATCATGGCGACCATGTTGGAGGTCAGATTTGCATCATTTTAAGTTAGGACCATCCATATGCATATTATAAGAAGTCTCTTCATAAAAATCACATGTCAATATGACCATAAATTCGAGAGCAGTAGCAGTAACAGTATTTTCAAGAAGGCTGCCATGGTGACCATATCGGAGGTTGGAGGTCAGATTTTTTTTGCCACTATTTTCATCTAGGACAATCTACATACATGTATCATAAGTCTTTCAGTGAAAACCCCATGTCAATATAATGATCCGTTCAGGAGAAGTAACAATAACAAGATTTTCAAGATGGCTGTTGTGGAAGTCATATTGGACGTCCAAGTGCCAGAGTTTTCATTTAGAACCAACTAGACCTCAAGATGAAATGGTGTACCAAGTTTCATGACTTTCCTTGATGTAGTTATGGGGAAGTTGCAATAACAACCTTATATTAATGAATAGATGCCAAATGACAGGTCATTGCATAAGCTCTTCTGGTCATTGGTCAGTAGATGACTTGCCATTGCAAATACCCATGCTATTTATACAATGCCCGATTTTAAACAGATTCCTTTTAGACCCTTCTGCCCCCCTCCCTTCCCAACTGTGACCCCGAAGTCATAAACAAAAAGTTCATTACATATTATCATCAATATATGTCCCATCCTGTTGTGAGTGTTTCTATAACATTCATCATAAATGGCACTGTAAGTGAGTTGTTTGTAAGTTTGAGCCTTGTACAACCTCTTCCAGTGATTCTTGGAGAAGAAGCCAAGAATAAAATCACTCTTGCACATGTGACATGTAAATATCAAATTTTGCACAGTGGTATATGAATGGACAGACCAACAGATGCTTTTGTATGAAAGTGCATGGATAATTAATTTAATATGACTTCAGAACACAATATTGGTTGACATGATATATATTGAAATCAGTGAGAAAAATACTGATTTGAAAATTCCAAATCTTGGTTGAGAAAAGATTCTTTCAAAGTTCCAACCCAATTATATAAAAAGTAATGGACACTTCATTTGTAATAAATACAGTAGTGCAAAAGTAATCCAAGTTTTATTGAGTTTATAAGGAGTTAGCACAAACAGATATTTCATAAAGCAAGTTTTTAAGCCAAAATAATCAGAACTATTTAGATTTCTACAATTCCTTATTGGCTATTAGAGAAAACAAAATGCCTGAAGCCTGCATGTCAAGCCCATGTTCACAACATTGATGCAAATCTTGCAACAATAGGCAAGTGTGTTTCAGAATTAAATGTCTTTTGCTTAATAATGAAACATCCCATGTATAAACAGAATCCATCAGAAGAAATACATGTATAAGCAAATCAAAAATTTTAGCCAAACCATACAAGATGTTGTACAGCTGTTACCTTGACTCCAGAGGTCAAAGGGGCAAGTGAGTGTCACAGAATGAAGTGTCTTTGCTTCATAATGATACATTCCAAGTAATGTATATACTCACTTACAAGTCCAATCGAACTGCAAACTGCACAGACCCAGATCTGCTCTCACATAATGCAACAGAAGTACAAGTCATACAGGTCATATAGGCATTCAGTACCGATTATTGCAGCAATGGGTGTTATTTTTGAGAATATGATTACACATACCTTTAAATGATTATTTAGTTTATTTTGTTCCTCACTGATCAATATTACATGCAAGATCATAATATAAACATGCTGAGAAATGCATACAGCAAAATTTATGTAAAAGTACATTGACATATTTGGACGAGGTCAAGCAAGAGTTATGTTCAAATATATACCTGACTGAATGTCACACTATGATGACACAATGAAAGCGCCACATGGTGGAAAACATTTGTAATACCATTGGTAATGTTTAGACCTGACATCCTCTTGTCTTGCCCCAGTTAAGTACCTGGCTGCCATAGCAATCAATAATTTTCGTCTGGAAGTTCTGTGATGACAACTAAGGTGCAGAGCATTCAATAATCAGGACTAAATAGACTTGGTTAAACTATATTAGCATTCAATTTTAGAACAATTATTATTTTATATAAGATCCATAAATACACCTACATGTACATGACCAAATTCATATACACTATAGGAATAATCAGTAGAACAAACAACACAGACCCTGATCTGCCAGCACATTATGCAACAGCAGATCAAGGTCTATGTTGTTTGCAGTTGGAAGTATAAACGGTATGAAGAGAATCCATCATGGGTTTAGGAAATAAAAGCAAATTGAAAACATTTTCCAAAGCCATAACAAGCATGTATTATGACTGTGACCTTGAACCCGTGGTCAACAGGGTGAGTAAGAGTGCCCCAGAATTAATGTCTTTGCTTCATTATGATGGTTCCCAGGTATGAAGAAAATGGTTCTAGGGCAATTCGGAGGCTGACAATTCGGAGCGGACAATTTGGAGAACGGACAATTCTGAGACCGACAATTCAGAGACGGACATTTCGGAGAACAGACAATTTGAAGATCGTGAGGAAGAAATTCAGAGATGGAAAAGTCTAAGCCAATTACTTAAAAATAAAAATGAATTAACAAGACTCGCATATAAAAACACGCTTTAATGAATTGATTTTTTGTTTTAGAAACATCTATGGGTAAAGCATATGAACTAAGAATCTTGTAAGAAAAAGATACAAATTTTGAGCTAAGTTACCCGACAACATGACTGAATGCAAACAATATTAAAATAATCAAACATATCGTAATAATTCTTAGTTTAACAAAACCTTATGTTTTGTGAACAAAATGCTTTTAAAAAAATTCCAAACAAGCTTGATCAGTACATCAGATTCAAAATTCGTAAACTGTGATAAGTCTGATATTTATGCAATCTGGTTAATGTTGTGGCTACAACCACATAGGTAATCAATGGAATTATAAGTACCATAATTGGATACAATGCAATAAAGATGGCGATCAAAATCTCTATATTTCTTCTTTTGCAGTGGAGGAGCTTCACCTGCAAGTGCCCACTCAACGTTCATCCAGTGGATAGTTTGCTCTTTCTGAAGTTTCTTAACAAGCCTTGGAAGGGTCAGATGAGCTATTTCCACAGAGCTTGCAAATGCATTCTGCCAACCTTCGATGGCATTATTCGTGCGGGGCATGTCATCCCATATTTCTGCTGGAAATATTGCACTGCCTCTGCTCCAACACCGTGTTTGTCCAATGAAGGTGTCTTCAAAGTAACTAAGCAAAGAACATATTTCGAAGTTCAGGAGGAAAGTTATTGTTCTCAATTGAAGGAAGCTGATGGTATCTCCTGATATTGCGTTTAATAGTCTCAGTTTTTGGTAAAGTCGCCTGAGAAAAATTTCCAAGTACTGACTGAACTATAACCCAAGAATGTTCTTCCAATACTTCCACTCATCGTTTGCTTGATGTGTGAATACGCGCTTTGTCAATCTCTCCTGAAGATGCTGCATGCATGTGATCAGAAGGTGCCTTGATCATTTCTCCACTGGCACTGTGGCAATGGCCTTTGCAAGAACGATTACTACATTGCCATATTTCCTTCCTCTCTGTTATTTTGCCTACATGGTAAAGACAGCCTTCAAAAACTAACATTCTTGTTCCCTTTTCTGATTCAAGAAATTCAAGAGACTTTATGTCGAATAGTTTGTCAATATGGTATGCTAACTGAGGACTGATTCAAGAAATTCAAGAGACTTTATGTCGAATAGTTTGTCTATATGGTATGCTGACTGAGGACTGATTCAAGAAATTCAAGAGACTTTATGTCGAATAGTTTGTCAATATGGTATGCTGACTGAGGACTGATTCAAGAAATTCAAGAGACTTTATGTCGAATATTTTGTCCTTGATATACAGATTTAATATTGCAAAGCTTATATACTGTCTCTTTGAGAAAACAACGTAACGAATAAAAAATAACCAATTAAGAGCTTATATGTATTTCAACTATTCAAAACTCGAAGACAGATGGCTGTTGTGGATGTATAAAAGTAAATTGTTTCATTGAGCATGTGTTAAGTGTTATAATACCCAGTGATGGTTTGGGAAAAAGCTATAACTTATGAAAATAACTATTGCGCTTTCATAAAAAAATGGTCTTATTTAGTAATTGTTAAGAAGGCGTGTAATTATATCGGTATGTAGCAGTCTGCTTTTGACTGTGTTGCTGCATTTCACATCGTCTTTTCATGTGTCTGCTGAAAGAATGGAGCTGAACATCAAAAGGATTATGTCTTATTGAGTAGACATTAAGACATCACCTATGGGTTTTGTTGGTATTACTATTATTCAGTGATAGAATCTGGATTTGGAAAAGGTTTAAAAAATGCATTATCAATGGTAACAGTTAAACACACACACAGAGTCATTTGTTGTCATGTAACTGAACCCATATGTGTTTCTAAAAAAAATCAATTCATTTATTCATGTTTTTATTCTGTCTCCTAATTGTGCCCTCTCTGAATTATCCATTATCCGAAATGTCCATCTCCAAACTGTCTGTCTCCGAATTGTCCACTCCTAATTGTCTGCTCCAAATTGTCCGCCTGTGAATTGTCCAGATACCGAAGAAAATCTATCAAGGGGTGTAGAGTGTAGGAAATATATGCAAATGAAAAACTTGAACCAGAACTTAAACAAAACTGTTGATGATGACAATGTTGGAAAAGTGACTGCTGTGTCTCACTTTTCCACTAATGAGGACTCAACAATAAATCATGCAGAGATAGGTACAAGTATACAATATGTTTTATTACATCATGAGAAACTCACCCAAGGATTATACATGGTAGTGGCAAACATTAGGTGCTGTACAGTATGATAAATTGATCATCAACAAACTGTCCTTCACACACTTCATGTACATTTTAAAACCACACAAAGTATTCTAATGTTTTGAATTACAGTGTATCTACAAATCAGAAAATAGATTTCATTAAAAATTTTAAGGGGCGGGGGGTGGGGGCACGGCACACACATGGAAGGGGGGGGGGGAAGAGAGGCAAAAGTTACTATGTACCAACTGATAATGCAAATGCAACACTTATTATTAGGAATAGCATGCCATGGTAATTGTTAATGAGTTGTTGAGTAGAGGAATCAGCTGAAAAACATTTTGTTCAATGTTTTACAGCACAGCAACACAAGTAGGATAGTTAGTTCCAAGGCAATTGGTGTAAAGTCCCTCGCCCAAGGACACGCCATGGTAGCTGACCCAGGCTAAGCCAATGGAAGGATTCAAACCTACACCCCTTCAATCACAGTCCAGCATGCTAACCACTCAGCCACTGGGACTCCTCTGAAAAGCGTTATTTTTGACTGTTTGTTAGCAGGTTGATCATTCCTGTTTGAAAGTTATGTTATTACCTGAATTATCATCTTTTATAAAAGGTAAAGTCAAGATTCATCATTTGTGGTCTTTGAACAATATACAGATGTGAACTGCTGAGGAATAAACAACCAAATTTCAACACGAAATATATAAAGAAATACAGTGTATATTGAATTTTTTTTTCAAGTTCCAGTGGAATAAAAAAAAGAGCTAAAGCTGCTGCAATGAAGGACTTCAACTGGCAACACAGCATTTTCTTATTATTGTTGCTGCTCTAAGATGCAAATATAGATGATATCTTGTATCAAATTGTGTTCAGTGATATCTTGTATCAAATTGTGTTCAGTTTTATTGTTGCTGCTCTAAGATGCAAATATAGATGATATCTTGTATCAAATTGTGTTCAATATAGATGATATCTTGTATCAAATTGTGTTCAATATAGATGATATCTTGTATCAAATTGTGTTCAATATAGATGATATCTTGTATCAAATTGTGT
The DNA here is from genome assembly GCA_029931535.1 of Margaritifera margaritifera. NCBI lineage: Eukaryota > Metazoa > Mollusca > Bivalvia > Unionida > Margaritiferidae > Margaritifera > Margaritifera margaritifera. Next base: position 9,303,261 of record JAQPZY010001686.1, read on the forward strand.
TAAATATAGATGATATCTTGTATCAAATTGTGTTCATTTTTATTGTTGCTGCTCTAAGATGCAAATATAGATGATATCTTGTATCAAATTGTGTTCAGTTTTATTGTTGCTGCTCTAAGATGCAAATATAGATGATATCTGGTATCTGGTATCAAATTGTGTTCAGTTTTATTGTTGCTGCTCTAAGATGCAAATATAGATGATATCTTTTATCAAATTGTGTTCAGTTTTGTTGTTGCTGCTCTAAGATGCAAATGTAGATGATATCTTTTATCAAATTGTGTTCAGTTTTATTGTTGCTCCTCTAAGATGCAAATATAGATGATATCTTGTATCAAATTGTGTTCAGTTTTATTGTTGCTCCTCTAAGATGCAAATATAGATGATATCTTGTATCAAATTGTGTTCAGTTTTATTGTTGCTCCTCTAAGATGCAAATATAGATGATATCTTGTATCAAATTGTGTTCAATATAGATGATATCTTGTATCAAATTGTGTTCAATATAGATATCTTGTATCAAATTGTGTTCAATATAGATGATATCTTGTATCAAATTGTGTTCAATATAGATGATATCTTGTATCAAATTGTGTTCAATATAGATGATATCTTGTATCAAATTGTGTTCAGTTTTGTTAAAGTACACAATAGATGCATATCATTTACCTGCAGAAAATGGTTTACTTGTAAAGCCACAAAGTACTTTCCTTTAACAAATTTTTAAGTCTTTTTATCATCTTACTAAATGTTCTTTATCATTTTCATTTATGGGATATATGCACTGACGTAAACTGCACTTAAGCAGTTTCCAAATCACTCTCCCATAAACAATTCTTTTAAAACTGGGAAAACCAAATGTTCCATAGTGCTGAAATGAATATTTGAATAAGAATACTTTTTGGCAAATATTCAAATCAGAAATTTGGTATTTGAATATTCATTGTATCATATATATATGAAGGTGCCCACTTTTAATGCGCCTTGTCAGTTACACAACTTTGAGACAGCTCCTGATATGTTAGTGTCACTTAGCTACTATGCTTAGCTTACTATGTCCATAAGCACTAACTGTACTTCCGCGAAGGTCACGACCAGACAACCATCGACAAATTACCTGACTCTGTCTGAATTGTGTTCCAACAGGACAGAAAAATACACAATGCAACTTTGTCAATCGACAGCAATGATAGCCACCTTTGATGCATTACCACCACTGCCAACACTAACATCTTGGGAAGAAATCAGATTTTCATCTGTTTGAAACATTTATAGTTTGAAGTTGTTCATTAACTTCATTCCACAAGAAACTTACTGTCACAGTTTCCATAATATTTCTTTAGCAATCAAATGAAAAGAAATGGAAATCGTACATTTATTTTTTTACTTGATTTTGATAAATAAATGCCACATATAAAGGTTGTCTTCTTTTTGTTTATTATTGAGTTGGGGTTTTTTTTTAATTACCATGAAGGCTATAGTCATTTCAAAATTGTGTTCAGACATTTGTGACTATTTTTAAATACCTCAGTATTCACACAAATTCTAAACAATAAAAACTGTAATAATTAAACACACCTTCTTAATTTTAAGAACAATGCAGACTTGGAAAAAGCTCACCCAATCAGGACCAGCTTTCAGAAAACTTCTGAACCTTGAGTACTTACTCAACTCAATTTTTGATTAGCCAAATTGGAAATTACTACAAAAATACTGCAAATAGCCTAGTTTTCAAATTTTTTTTAAAAGAATTTGCTAGTCATAAAATTGTATGGAGATAGAAAAATTTAAGTCGCGTAGACAAGTACATACTCATATTGTGATGTTTTGTGAAAGTGGGGCCAGGTTTAGACAGGCTATATATGTTTCACGGATGTAGGAAAATAGTTTTTAGAATACCCATCAAATAGTTCTCTCATTCACTCTCCAGCTTCACTGGCTATCACTCATCATGCAGATACAACATTGGCGACTTCCATGGGGATGAATGGATATTTCATGATGAACATCACAGCAAATACTCAATACAAACTTATTACAGGCTACAAATATTCTAATAGTAAAATCAGGTATTCATTTCAGTATTAATGTCACATGGTAATAACTCTGGACTGCATTAAGGATGAGATATCAATTTCATGTGCTTTTCCTGTAAGTTCTTGGTGAAAATGACTGACAATGACTGACTTGTGCTAGGGGTTGCCATAAAGAAGCGAAAGGCCTCTGACCCTGGTCTAAAGTCAGCACATTTCATAGATCTCTGCAACTTTGGTATTGACTCTCTCCTCATAAAAGGTACCAGGAAATGAAGCACCTTTAGGCACTGGTATCTGTTTGATCAGGTTATTAGCACTGAAAGAATATGGCGTATACAAGAAGGACATGACTTGTGTGAAGCCCATGATCAAAGCATTGCTGTAAAACATGTGATTTTGACTGCAAGGACAAAAGATTAAATGAGCATATCACCAAATATTATATGACTGTGTCTTTGACCCCAAGGTCAAAAGGGCAAACATGCATGTCACCGAATGAATTGTCTTAGCTTTATAATGATTCATCCCAAGCATGAAGAAAATCCTTCAAGGTGTTTAGGAAATATAAGCATTATATAACATTAACACAAATATTCAATAAATGTGACCTTGACCACAAGGTCAATGAGGCAAGTACGCATGCCACCGAATGAACTGTCTTAGCTTCATGAAGATTTAACCCAAGTATGAAGAAAATCCATTGTTAGGTTGGGGAAATATAAACACGAGAAAACCTTAACCAAAACCTTATTGCAAATTTTCTCTGACTGTAAAGCTTAAGCCCAAGGTCAAAGGAACAAGTGTGCATGTCACAGAATGAATTGTCTTACCTTCATAATAAACAAAATCCATCATAAGGTTTAGGAAATATAAGCATACTAGAAAACCTTAACCAAAACCTTTATCAAAGTTTCTATGACTGTGACCTTGGTTTTGGATTGGTGCTTTACAGCACAGCAACACAAATATAGGTTATTTAGTGCCGAGGCAATTGGAGTAAAGTGCCTTGCCCAAGGACACACCATGGTAGCTGGCCCAGGCTGGTTTGATAGCAAGATTCGAACCCAAACCCTTTTGGTCATGAGTCCAGCACACTAACCACTGAGTCACCATGGCTCCAAATGTGACCTTGACCCCAAGGTCAAAGAGGCAAGCGTGCCTGTCACTGAATGAATTGTCTTAGCTTCAAGTATGAAGAAAATCCATTCAAGGGTTTAAGAAATATAAGAAAATGAAAATCTTTAGCCAAAACCATCACACAATTGTTCTATCCCTGTAATCTTGACTCCAAGGTCATAATAGCAACCAAGTGTATCATACAATGAATTGTCTCAGCTTCATAAAGATTCATATAAAGTATGAGGAGAATCTATCAAGGGTTTAGGAAATATAAGCAAATGATAAAACTTTAACCAAAAACTTTGCACATTCTCTGATTTTGATCTCCAAGGTAAAAGTGGCAACCAAGTGTGTTGCAGAATGAACTTGTTTATTTTCATAATGATTTATCTCAGGTGTGAAGAAAATCCATTGTGGGGATTGGGAAATATTAGCAAATGAAAAAACTTTAAACAAAACCTTGAAAAACTTTTGATGATGCCACCTCTGCCGAATAACTGAAAGTTATGTCTTACTTCCCAAAAATATGGGCTCAACAAAATTCAGATCTGAGGTCGTCATGCTATGGGGAACTATGGATCTCTATTTCCTGCCCTCCATACTTAATTTTTTCTATTAATTTCTGGTACAAAATAAAATATAAAGTCTCATCACCAGTAACAATCTAATTTAGCCACCTTTTCTTGCTAGAATCATACATATGTAATATCTGATATACTTTATCTCTTCAGCAACTTTGACTCAGCACTGGTTTTGTTCTTCCACCAACAAATGGAGCACACATCTCAAGCAAACTTTCCTGTGCTTTGAAATTTTCCTGTTAAATTCTATATAACAACTACAGAAATAGTGAGCAATTGCTCATGTAACAAATACTCCTGCCTCAAGGCTCACCACTACCCCAATGATGGAGATGTGTCCATAATGAAAAAAGTGTGCAACTCTTCCAAAAACAGCACAAGTACAATGATTAGCCAACATGAATATCTTATGATGATGATCATAATCTGTACTAACTTTCACAGCAATCCACTGAAAACTGAGAATAGTTGCATTCACAACATTTTTTCACATAATTAGGAAGTAAAAAGTAAATTACATAATGAGCAGATTAAATCTTAAATTTGAAGTATTATTAATTAGGGTTAACATAAAGGAAGACATATCCAGGAAAAAGAGGATGTATGATAGCCCTATTATTAACGATAGTTTTCAAAATCTTGAGGAAATGTGGAAAAAATTGATAACTAACTGTAGTCAAACTTAAAGCTATTAGCTATGGGTGAATTGCAAAGGTCCTCGCTCACAATAATCTGCTCAGCAGGGCTTTAAACACAGAAATTTGTATTGGGAAAACAAAGTTGGGAGAATGGGCACTCAGGGATCATATCTCCTCTAAATGATGACATGGAATGCTGGAAATCCACCTTATTCAAGGTCTTATCAATATGAGACCACATGCCAAATTTGGCTGAAATCCAACAATCTTTGGTAAAGTAATGCTGCATAAAACCAAGTCAAGAGGAAGGCAATCAGGAGCCATAACTCCTGTAAGTTATGTCATTGAATGCTGGAAATTGAAATCGTTCAAAATCTCATCAACATAAAGCCGCATGTCAACTTTGACTGATATCCATCAATCCATGGTAACGTTATGCTGTGGAAAATAAAATTCAGGAGAATGGGTAATCAGGTGGGCATAACTCCTGTAAATATGGAATGTTGGAAATCGAACTCATTCAAGGTCTCATCAATATAGAGATATATATCAAATTTTATTGAAATCCAATAACCCTTGGTAAAGTTATGCTGAGGAAACACGAGTTAGGAGGACAGGCAATCAGGGTCATAACTCTTCTAAATGATAACACATAAAACTGGAAATCAAACTCTTTCAAGGTCTAATCAATATAAAACTGCATAGCAAATATGGTTAAAATCCAACAATTTATAGTAAACTTATTTTGCGGAAAGCAGATTGTTGACAGATGGACAGAGAATGATTACTATAAGACTCCACCAACTTCATCTAATGGGTCCCTCATTCAAGACAATCAGATGAATTAAAACTTAAAAAAGCTCCTCTAATTTCCAGTGATACTCGTACATAAAAAAATATCAAACTCAGTATAAAACTAACAAGTGTTCTGCAGAATCTGGTGTCTCACTTGCGTCCATTGCTACGACTCTATGGTCTAAGAAAAATGTAACAGAAAGAAAGTGAAACCAACAAATCAAGTGAAAATCAACAAGCAATTTATTACTAGATAATTAAAATGAAAAATCAAAAAGTCACTTACAGTAATAATTTTTGAAATCCTAATAATCCAATAAGAATGATTGTTCTAATCACAAGTCCTAAATATAGAATGTTCCGAATTCACGGCTGTGTCCTTGAATGTTATGATGTGCTAATGGTCTCCTAAGTCCTGATGTACTTGAAATCTTGATGTGCTGATGTCAAAATGAAGTATTCCAAAATCTCTGAATAAGTTCAGTTAAATTCCAAAATCATTAATTAAAAATCCAAAATCCAAAAGTTTATGAGCACTGTTATAATCCAATGAATATTTAAAATAATTCCTCTCTTAGAATTTGGAATGAATTTTCACAACTGTAATAGCTCTTTACAAGACTGATGGTAATGTCAAAACTGAATAAATGTCCACCAAACATGGTATATATAAAGACTGGTCACATGACAGAATGTTCTAGAACATGAGTCATCTTAATGGAATTTTTACTTGTAAACAAAAATCAACCTTGACCTTCAAATTGAGAAAACATATTGATCAAAACAACCTAATTCAAGGACACTAGTTAAACATGTTTTTCCTGATAACATTAAGATTTAAGCAAATATTAAAGTGAAGAAACATTTATAATTTCCTAAAATATTTATAATATTATATAAACATCATACGTAACACCTCCCCTCATAAAGAAAAAGAAAGATTTTTGTAATAAAGCTTTCTTTTGAATATACATCTAATACTATAATAACCAAAATTACATAAGAACATGTTTTATGATACTGGACTTAATTACATCAAGCAATATTACATTTCTAGGCACGTGAGAGTGCATCTGCAACCACATTGTCTTTTCCCCTGATGTGTCTAATGTCAATGTTATATTCCTGCAATATTAAACTCCATCTCAACAATCTCCGATTTTTATCTTTCATTTTGTTGATGAAAGTAAGGGGATTGTGATCACTGTACACAATAATTGGAGAAAGAGCTGAGGTGATATACACTTCAAAATGCTGTAAAGCCAATATCAAAGCCAAACATTCCTTCTCAATTGTGGAATAATTTTTCTGGTGCTTGTTTAGTTTTTTAGAAAAATAACACAGGGTGATCCACACCACTTTTGTCTTCCTGAATCAATACTCCACCAACCCCTACATCACTTGCATCAACAGATAATTTAAATGATTGGCTGAAATTTGGTGCAGAAAGAACTGGTGCATTCTTAAGCATGGCTTTTAACTTGTCAAAAGATTCCTGACACTTGTCAGACCAATGAAATTTGGTTTTCTTAATCAATAAACTTGTCAAAGGTTCAGCAATTTTGGAAAAATTGGAACAAAATTTCCGATAATATCCAGCCATACCTAGAAATCGCATCAGTTGCTTTTTACAAATTGGAACTTGAAATTCAGAGATAGCTTTGACCTTAGCTTCTATAGGTTTAACTTGACCTTGTCCCACAATATGTCCTAAAAATGTGACACAAGCATGGCAAAACTCACTTTTGCTCAAATTAATTGTCAGATTCGCATCACTGAGTCGATCGAAGAATTTTCGAATGGTTTCCAAATGATCTTCCCAGGTGTTGTTGTAGATAATGACCTCATCGATATAAGCGTCACAATTATCAAGACCAAATGTTATCATGTTCATCAGACGTTGAAACGTTGCAGGCGAATTTTTCATTCCAAACGGCATGACTTTATATTGATAAAGTCCATCTGGAGTTACAAATGTTGAAATTTCTTTTGCCCTTTCCGTCAGTGGAATTTGCCAGAATCCTTTTAAAAGGTCAAACTTGGTGACATATTCCGCATTTCCAATTTTATCAATGCAATCCTCCATTCTTGGGATTGGAAATGAATCAGTTTTGGTGACACTGTTGACTTTTCTATAGTCAGTACACATACGGAATGTATTATCTGGCTTGGGAACAAGAATACATGGTGAACTCCAGTTACTTTTACTTGGTTCTATGAAATCATTCTCCAGAAGATACTGAATTTCTTTCTTCAGATAGTTCTGTTTGAGAGGATTCATCCTATAAGGATGCTGTTTCACAGGCACAGAATCTACAATGTCAACGTCATGATAAATTTTACTTGTTCGTGTTGGAACATCAGGAAACAAGTGCTCATATTCATGTAATAGCTGTTTTAGTTCATTTCCTTCCTGTTGTTGTAGATGTGAAAGTTTCTGGTCTAGGTTGTTCAATATTTCTGAATTCCGAAGATTCGTTATACCAGAGTCACTACAGTCTGATCGTATTCCATCGTTGATATCTTCACTGTGTGGGACAGGTACAACTAAATTAACTGAATAATTAGCTGAGCTATCTCTGTCAAAATATTCCTTTAACATATTTATATGACAAAGTTGTTTCTGTTTCCGTCTCCCAGGAGTGTTAATGATATAATTTAAGTCATTTACTTTGTTTTCAACAGTATAAGGACCATAAAATTTAGCCTGAAGAGGATTCTGAGGTATGGGAAAGAGAGCCAGAACTTTGTCACCAGGTTTAAAACTCCTTTCCTGTGAATTTCTGTCATACCTTAATTTCATTTTTGACTGGGTAGTGTGAAGATTAGTTCTTGCTACTTCACAGGCCTTTGACAACTTGTATTTGAAATCAGAAACATAATCAAGAAGATTAATCTTCGAATCTTCATTTGAAAGAAGTTTCTCTTTCAATAATTTCAATGGTCCACGGACAGTATGACCAAAAACTATTTCAAAGGGACTAAAACCCAACGAATCTTGAACTGATTCCCTAACAGCAAACAACAACAAATGAACACCCTCATCCCAATCCTTTTCTGTATCAAAGCAATATGATCGAATCATATTCTTCAAAGTTTGATGAAATCTTTCCAAAGCACCTTGATTTTCAGGGTGATAGGCAGAAGATTTAAACTGTTGGATGCCTAATTCATGCATAACTTGTTTGAAAATTCCAGACATAAAATTTGACCCTTGATCCGACTGGACAGATTTGGGAAGGCCAACAAGTGTAAAAAACTTCACCAAAGCTTTCACAATAGTTTTAGTTTTTATATTTCTCAGAGGAATTGCTTCTGGAAATCTTGTAGATGCACACATGATGGTCAACAAGTATTGGTTGCCTGACTTGGTTTTAGGTAAAGGACCAACACAGTCTACTATTATTCTACTAAATGGTTCATCAAATGCAGGAATAGGTTGCAGATGAGCCTTAGGTATCTTCTGATTGGGTTTTCCTACCATTTGACAAGTGTGACAAGATCTGCAGTATTTAGAAACATCACTTTTGAGTTTCGGCCAATAAAAATGATTCAAGATCTTGTGATAAGTCTTACGGACTCCTAAATGACCAGCCAAAGGAGTTTCATGGGCTAAATTAAGAATTTCCTGTCTATATGACTTAGGAACAACAATTTGATAGCTCACTGACCACTCGTCACCAGCGGGTACATCAGGTGGTCTCCATTTCCTCATAAGGACCCCATTTTTCACAAAGTAACACACTGGAACTTGTGTGGCTTCAGTTTCACTAATAGCCCTCTGAAACAAACAAGATATCTTGGGATCTTGCTCCTGTTCAACGACAAGAGATTGTCGTTTGTCACCCTGAGTAGAACAAAGAGAATGAGTTGCCAAAAGAGGATCACTGTGATCAATACCGTTTGATTGATCAATACCTGAGGAAAAAGTGACCTCATCAAAAGACTGACCAATACATGTGTCAGCTAAAGGAATAATATCCTGATCAACATCACTCTCAAGAGCTCTTTTTGCCATAGCTCTAGTAACTGCACAAGCAGGGTACAAATCAGGGATTTCAGTTTCGACAGGATCAACTTTCTGATCCAAACAAGGCTTGTCAGTTACAAGTGGATTAACCACAACCTCATCTCCAGCTAGGTCATTGCCTAGTAATAAATGAACACCCTCTATGGGTAAAGAAGTCACTGCCCCAACAGTCACAGGTCCAGAAACTAAGTCTGATGCCAAATTTACACAATGGAGAGGAACATTTACAAAGCCGCACTCTACTCCCTGAACAAGAACACTTTCACTTGAAGAAGACTCCTCAGACAAAGGTAAAGTACCTGATAATAAAAGACTCTGAGAAGCTCCAGTGTCCCTTAATATTTTAATTGGGATAGGTTTGGCAGAATCACCAATAAGTGATATAGAACCTTCTGACATGAATGGTTCATAAGCCTCCAAAATAGAATCAGACTGGGGTTTGTTTGACCCAACAAATGTATTGCTTTCAATACAAGACCGTGACCTTGACCTCGTAGAAATAAGAGCATTTGGAAAAGCTCTGTCTTTACTCTGTTGCTTATTTTTCAACTTGAAGCAATCAGAAATAATGTGCCCTTTCATTTTACAATAAGTGCACGTAGGAAGAGATAAGGATTTCTGATCAGTCTTATCAGATGTTTGATTCCTAACAGTTGTGCTGTTGTGAAATTTGTAATTACTCGAATGAGATTGAAATGGTTTTTTACCAGAAAACTGCTGAGAGGACGATTTATTACCAAATGAAATTTTGTGAGTCAAGGAATAATCATCAGCCATACGAGCAGTATTTTCCAAAGTTTCCACATTCTGCTCGTCAAGATAGGTTTTAACATCACTATGGATACACCTCTTGAACTCTTCAATTAATACGAGCTGTCTGAGGTTATCATAAGCTTGATCAACTTTCTTGGCTGAGCACCACCTATCAAATAGTTGTTCTTTATCCCTTGCAAATTCGACATGAGTTTGTCCTGTTTCTTTTCTACAATTCCTAAACCTTTGTCGATATGCCTCTGGTACCAACTCATAAGCTTTCAAGATGTACTCCTTAACCACATCATAATCAGTGCTTTGTTGTACTGACAGTGAAATGTAGACTTCACGAGCTTTGCCAATTAGTACCCTTTGTAATAACAAAGTCCAATGCTCTCTGGGCCATTTCAAGTTTTCAGCAATTTTCTCGAAATGAAGAAAGTATTTATCTACTTCTTTTTCCTGAAAAGGGGGTACTAACCTAATATACCTAGTAACATCAAAACCTGAACTTGTGTTTAAAGGAGTGGAGTGTGCTCTGTTTGCCAGTTCTAATTCTCTTAACTTAAATTGCATTTCCCTTTCTTCTCTTTGCATCTGCATCTGCATTTTTATTTGTCTATCTTCTTTCTCTCTCTCTCTCTCCATCTGCCTCTCTTCTTTTTCTCTCTCCATCTGCCTCTCTTCTTTTTCTCTCTCTCTCTGAATCTGAAGCTTTGCCAATTCTAAATCCATCTGGTTCTTTAACTCTAATTCCCTTAATTTCCTGTCAGAACCAGATACAGGCTTTCTCTTCAAACTTAAAGCACTATTTTCAAAAATTCCCTTTCCTACTAAATACTGAATCAAAATAATCTTTATCTCCTGTTTTGTCAATGATACTTTTGCCTCAGATAGACTGTATTTTCTGGCAAGCTCGAGCAACTCATCCTTTCTCATGCACTCTAACCCCTCCTGGGTAGGTTTTGAAATGAAATTCTGAACATTAGATGCCATTGTAAATGCTTGTTGGTTTCACACAAAAAAATTTCTCTATTTAAAAATCTTTGCCAAAGACAAAAAAAATTAAGAGACAAAATCAATATGAATTTCAAAGATAAATTTAATATCTCTAATATGCTTTAAAGAAATTCAATCCCGGAACGACGAGCCCCCAATTTCTGTTACGACTCTGTGGTCTAAGAAAAATGTAACAGAAAGAAAGTGAAACCAACAAATCAAGTGAAAATCAACAAGCAATTTATTACTAGATAATTAAAATGAAAAATCAAAAAGTCACTTACAGTAATGTGTTTTGAAATCCTAATAATCCAATAAGAATGATTGTTCTAATCACAAGTCCTAAATATAGAATGTTCCGAATTCACGGCTGTGTCCTTGAATGTTATGATGTGCTAATGGTCTCCAAAGTCCTGATGTACTAGAAATCTTGATGTGCTGATGTCAAAATGAAGTATTCCAAAATCTCTGAATAAGTTCAGTTAAATTCCAAAATCATTAACTAAAAATCCAAAATCCAAAAGTTTATGAGCACTGTTATAATCCAATGAATATTTAAAATAATTCCTCTCTTAGAATTTGGAATGAATTTTCACAACTGTAATAGCTCTTTACAAGACTGATGGTAATGTCAAAACTGAATAAATGTCCACCAAACATGGTATATATAAAGATTGGTCACATGACAGAATGTTCTAGAATGTGTGTCATCTTAATGGAATTTTTACTTGTAAACAAAAATCAACCTTGACCTTCAAATTGAGAAAACATATTGATCAAAACAACCTAATTCAAGGACACTAGTTAAACATGTTTTTCCTGATAACATTAAGATTTAAGCAAATATTAAAGTGAAGAAACATTTATAATTTCCTAAAATATTTATAATATTATATAAACATCATACATTGGACCATGCATTGATCTGACCTCCCAGTAATCTTCAAAAACTTTAACATAAAACTTCAACATTGCCGTCGATGCCAGTGGCAGAAAAGTAAAACCTCTGTCTCACCATTTTAATGCAAATGAGACAATAATGATAGGTAGAAAGACAGACCATTACCTGACAACAGTTCTCAATAAGGTAGATCTGGCTTCATTATGGAATGTAATTATCACAGAGGTAGCTGGAAGATTAGATACATATTGCTGTGATTTGCACCTGAAAAATTAAAGCATGTGTCAATATCACCAATAAATGAGAAGATGGAAGTTTAATATAGTCTATCATACTGTGGTCTTTAAATTTCCAGGAATTCAAGATAAGACTATTTCTTCCTTTTTAGTGTTGAAACCATCTCTGATATTCTTCAGCACTAACAAGATTTTCAAATTAGCTGCTGGGGTACACATACAGGATGTTAGCTTGGGACCATTTTCACTCAGGACAGAGTAGACATAATTAGATGTCTTTTGGTGAAAACCCTATGTCATAATGATCATCCATTCAGAGGGAGTAGTGACAACAAGATTTGTAACACAGTTATTGTGACAGCCATATTGCATGCATGACTGACACCATTTTCATTTAGGACCAACTAGGTATCTTAAGAAGTCTACTGGTGAAAACACCATGTTGATATAGCCATCCATTTGGAGAACAGTATTTTCAAGATATGACTTTCCATTCAAAAGTAGGAATAACAGAATTTTCAAGATGGCTACTGTGACCATACTGGACATCAGTTCAGCACCATTTTCATTAAAGACCAACTGGACATTATAAGAAGTCTTCAGGTGAAAATCCCACGTCAATAAGATTTTCGGTTCAAGTAGAGATGTGATAACAAGATTTTTAAAATGGCTGCCATGGTGGCTATATTGGATGTCAGATTGGCACCATTTTTTTATATCTAGGACCAGCTAGACATCATAGGAAAATTAGTGACAAGATTTCATTTAGTACCAACTATGACATCATAAGAAGTCTTCTGGTGAAAATTCAATGTTGATACGACTTTCCATCCAGTAGGAGTAGCAATAAGATTTAATGACAAAAGTTGTGGCAGCCATATTGGATAACAGATTTGCACAATTTTTATTTAAGACCAACTAGACACCACAAGAAGTCTGATATGAATTTTCATTTAGGAGGAGCAATAGCAAGATTTTCAAAGATGGCTGCTGTTGTGGCCATATTGGATATCAGATTGGCACTATTTTCGTTTCGGACCAACTAGATATTATAAGAAGTCTTTTAGTGAAAACCCCAGTTTGATATGACCATCCATTTCGGTGGAGTTGCAATAACAAGGTTTACAAGATGTCCACTGTGGTGGCCATACTGGATTTCAGATCAGCAACATTTTCACTTGGGACCAACTAGACATCATGAGAAATCTTTTTGCACCTGAAAATATGACCATTCTTGAGGAGTAGCAACAAGATTTTCAAGATGGCTGCTGTGATGGCCATATAGGATGTCTGAGCTGCACCGTTTCTTTTAGGAGCAACTAGACCCTGGAATGAATGTGTGTATGTAAAGTTTCATGGCAATCCTCCAAGTAATTTAGGCGGAGTAGTAATAACTAACTTGTGCTAACAGATAGATGGATGATGGACAACAGGCCATCACATCGGCTCTTCTGGTCCATGACTAGTAGAGCTAAAAATCTTTTGCGTTAACATGTTCACAAGCTAAGCACAGCACAAAAATCTTACTTATGACCTTTGACCTTGAACAGTGTTATGGCTAGAATATAACTGAACTCATCTCAGATACTGTCACGATATCCCTACATGCTAAGTTTGGATAAATATCATAATTACTGTTTTGATTTTTTTATGTACCCACAAGTCATTACAGTTCAAAAGCCCAACTTGTCACCACCAACTGAACTGGTACTAATTCAAGGTAAATAAAATTAAATTCAAACCAGGCCCTATAGTCACAAAACTGTCCGAGCATAAAAAGTGAACTCTGACTCAAAATTCCAAACTTAGAAACTACATTTAAAGTCTCTCAATATCACTGAAATTTGGCATGCATTTGGAGGTACACAAAAGATAATCTCTATTGTGTATTTATATGGCCAGCAAATTCAATGCTGGTCAGAAGTGGGCTAGGTAAACTTGGTTGCATTATATCCTTGCTTGCAAATAAAGAACACATATATGACAATGTTCTGATGTTTTCTTTTAAAAATAGAGAATACTAGTTGCCAATACTGATATTTGTATTTCTTTTTGTTTGTGTAGATATACAGCCACTGGTGATGAGTGTACACAAAGGTCTAGTTATGTTAGATGCACATTTCCAACGGAGTTATCCTTTTCAGAAAGAGTGACGGTGTCAAAACAATGGCAATGGTAAATAGAATGAATGGGCCTCAAGCCTGAAAACTGAATGGCCTCTACATTAGAAAGGAAGTATAGTTGGCTTCTTAATGTAGTATGTATTGAAAATAAAATTATTTTGGCCCTCTCTGCATACTAGTTCATGATTAAAGATTGTTTAGATAAGATAACAGAGTGGCAAGAATATGGCGATCCCTCCGAGAAATAAAAATCTTCAGATGTATGTTCCATCTTGAATTCCATCAGCTTAAAATACTTGGCATCCAGAAATTGTATTTCCTATTGAAAATTATTACAAATTATAGTTCCTGCGAAATTAGAGAGTTCAGATATTTTATATTCGTGATAGTAGTTGCTCTACTTACTGTGGATGTCTAGTGTCTGGCACGTCTCGGTTGCTTTTTGTATTATCACTTGCATGTTGATTGAATTTATTGCGAGTATATGAGTCCTCCCCTGGCTTGATTCGCTTTTTATCTATGTAAGCCCTTTCATCAAATTCCTTCCAGGGAACATCATCCTCATCATTTACATCATCAGGACCAAATATGCTCTTTTTCTTTGGCGACTCCTGAGGTTTGAAATTTAGGTTTGGTATTTTGATTTCTGGAGGGGGAGGGGTGGGAAAAGGTGGTTCTAAAACCTCTTTGTCTTCTATAACTGATTCCTGGTTTCGTTTGTTGTTAGTTCCACCAACTTCTCTATCTTTTGCTTGCAACAATGCATTATGAGAAGACTGCAAAAAATAAAAAGACCAGATATAATTTTTTTTCATTATGGAAAAAATCCAAAATATGCTGTATATATGAAAGCATAATGATCAAAATATTCATGTCAGTGGTGTAGGACATATATACATCCCTATCTGTTCAAACCTAAAGATTTTTGTTATGCCTGGCAACTGCACACATCTCATTTTGTCTCCTGTTTTTATATCATTTCCTAAAAATGTTAAAAGCAGGACTAATGGAATCAATTCTATTCAAATGCAAAACATGAAGAATGTAGAAATTGAACTGGAAAGTTGAAGTATATATCAGCAGGAACAGCAAGAATTCATTCATAAATTTCAATTCCTCAAGTGGGATTCTGTCCCATATCCATACCTAAGATTAATTTTAATTTCTAAGTGCAAAATAGTAGTCAATTTGAAGTATTATTCATGGGTGCATTTCAAAGGGCCTAGCTCACTAAAATTTGCTCACAAGACATTAAACAGAGAAACTTGTTGGGAATAAAAAGTTAGAAAAAATGGGTATTCATGGGTCAAAATACATCTAAATCATGACCTTATAAAGCTAAATACCAAATTTGCTTGAAACCCAACAATTAACAGTAAAGTTATACTGCAAAAAACAAAAGTCAGAAGGAAGAGCCAACAGTGGGCATAACTCCTTTGAATGATGTCACTGAATGCTTATTCAATGTCTCATTAACATTGGGCATCATACCAAACAATCCTGGTAAAGTTATGTGTTATATATATCTTCTACATGTTAATGTGGGCCTCAGGAAATTCAACTCATGCAAGTCCTCATTAATATCAAGCTGCATGTAAATTTGTTTGAAATCCAACAATCCATGGTAAAGTAATGCTGCAAACGCCCAAGACAGGAGGAGAGACAATCAGGGAGCCATTACTACTGCAAATGATATCACTGAATGCCAAAAATCAAACTCATTCAAGGTCTTATCAATATAAGGTGCATGCTAAATATGGTTGAAATGCTTAGTAAAGATATGTTGCAGAAACCCAAGTTAGGAGGATGGAAAATCCTGGGCCTTTTCTCCTCTAAATCATTTTGTGGATGCTGGAAATCAAATGTATTCAAAATATCATTAATATAAAGCTACATGACTCATTTGATTGAAATCCAACAATACATCTTTAAAGTTACACTGTAGAAACCAAAATCAGGAAGATGGGCCACTGGGGGCATAACACAACTAAATGTTGAAGTTGTATGCTGGAAATCAAACTCATTCAAGGTTTTATCAATTTAAAGCTGCATGCCAAACTTGGTTGAAATCCTAAAATCCTTGGTAAAGTAATGCTATGAAAACCAAGTACAGGAGAACAGACAATCAGGGGGCCATTACTACTGCAAATGATGCCATATGTTAGGAGGATGGAAAATCATGGGCCATAACTCCTCTAAATAATTGTGTGGAACACTAGAAATCAAACTAATTCAAGTCCTCTTTAATATAAAACTACATGCCAAAGTTGGATGAAATCCAACAATCCATGGTAAAGGTATGCTGTAGAAACCAAATTCCTGAAGATGGATCATCAGGGGCATAACCTTTCTAAACGTTAAAGTGGAATGCAGGAAATTAAACTCATATGAGGTTTCACCAATATAAAGCTGCATAACAAATGCAACACTCCTTGGTAAAGTTATACTGCAGAAACCAGTCATGTGGATGGGAAATAAGGGAGTATAACTTCTGTAAAAGATCTCATTGAACACTGGAAATCAAACTTGTTCATGGTCTCATCTATATAAAGCTACAAAATCAAATTTGATTGAAATCCAACAAACCTTGGTAAAGTTATGCTCCTGAAACCACAGTCAGGAGGATGGGCCCAGTGTTTTATTTAAAAGGGTGCAAGTAAACATTGATAACACATCATAAAAAGGGCACAAAAATATCCTTCTATATTGTTTGCTACCTTATGTGCTATGTTCCAAATACTAGGCAAGTCCTCCAAGTCAACAAGATGCAAAATTTTATCACTTGGGCAGGCAAGCTTCTCACTGATCAAGATGCATGCCTTGATGGTGATCTATGGAGGCGCTCTACAGATATTATGTACTTCTGACAGAGTGACAAGTGTAAGGTGAAGTTGTTTGAATTTGCAACATGCACAATGAAGAGAATGTTTGCATACCTCTATGCTATTTTCATGTGCTGTGGCTGAAATTTCCTAACATATTGTACTTGTGAAAATTGTACATGATCTAAGCACACAGATGACAAAAATGGCTGCTCACATATGCTAGAAAAATCAGCCTGAATTAGTCCAAAGAACTATCAGTATGAATTTACTGCAGTAATTTAAAAGAATTTCATGTAAATGTTCATAAGTGTGATGTAAATTGTAATAAGTAAATAATGATTATAGGCAGGACCCCCTAAAAGTGCATAGGGCCCCATAAACTTCACCCAGGGGGCCCTTGGGGTCCTTTTCTCTGAAATCTGAAGGAAACACTGAGGGCCATCAGGTGGAATAACTCCTGTAAATGATGTCATGAAAAGCTGGAAATTGAACTCATTAAAGGTTTCATGAATGTAAAGCTGCAAGCCAAATTTGGTTGAAATCCAACAAACCTTGGTAAAGTTAAGAAGCAGAAAATAAAGTTGGAAGACAAGCAAACAATGACACTAAAGGCTGGAAATTAAAGTTGAAATATAATCAAACAATGACATTAGAGGCTGAAAATTAAACTCTTGAGGTCTCATCACTTTATTCAGCTACATACCAATTTTTTTAAAAACCAACAATTCCCAAAAAAGTTATTTTGTGGATACCAAACTGTTCATGGACAGACAGATGGATGAATTGATGGAAGGACAAATGGCTGACCAGGTGATCTGCCTACCATGTTGAGCACGATGCTATAAAAACAAAATGGTGGATCACGTGTATTTACTTCAAAACAATGAAATTCATTGCTTCTAAACAATAACTGTTGTAAACATGCTATAGTATAGGGTTTCTCTTTCATGTGATGAAGCGAGTTCCCAAAGACCCCCAACTGTCAGACATGTGTGAAATGTGCTTAACTCTCAAATTTTGAAAATATATACAGATTAAAAGACTCTTGATGGGACTCTAAGTGCTTAAACCAAAAAGATCACCCTCACTACAACCTGCTGCAGTAAAAATTCTTTTATTGCATAAACTCTGTAATATTATGTGGTAATGAAATAATGCATTTTCTCATGTAACTACGAATAGTGTAGGCTATTGGATTTCAAAAGCCAAACATTGACTCTTGATGTATAATTATGCAACAGCAGGTCAGGAGATCATAAAACTCTAAAGTTATCAGCCAATCAAAAATGTTGTTACAAAAGTAAAGCATCTTGCAATTGGCTGAATACAAATTTCAATCTAAAGATTTTTATGATGTCTATACCCGATCTTGGTCTATGTTGGTCAGAGTTAATTGCTCTTTATACATGGTAAATATGGCAGAAATTAAAATTACATCAATTTGTGTTTCCAGTAAAATTTCCTCACCACAATCAATGTACTGATGACTATCTACATTTTGGTAAAACTTCCCTAATTTTGTTGAAATACCTAGAAGCATGTACCGTATGTTTATTGCATCAAAGTATTCTAGGTAAGTTATAGTATGAAATAAATTAAATGACCAATATTTTTAAAGTTTAAAATATAGGTCTGCTCAGTTGCTTTCATTTGGGTATACTCCACAATACAGAAAAGTTGTTTATCTACCAATGTTTTTTTTTATCCCCTTTTCACTTCCATTGTTGGGGTATACGGGGTCATTTTTGTGATGTCATCAAAATCACATTTATAAAATTAAAGGCCAAAAGGACTACTTTATCTGTGCCTATCGTTGGTAACCTTAAGTTTGCAGATAAGATTATGTTACCTGTAATAGGTGCCATGTCTAGAGTACCAATCCCACCATTATCAGTACATATAGTGCAAAACAGATATCAGTGCCATATGCATCCCAGGGTTGTTGTACAAAATCCGTTGTCTAGCACCACAGGACAAGTTTAAAATCTCAACAGTCAATGAAAATATTGTATCACTTGCTTTTAATTTATTTTATCTGAATTTATGTGCAATGGCCTGAAAATCTTTTATATGAGCAAGCAGAAAATTGTATCATCCCTGCATCCACACGTACATGAACAGTCCACCCCTCAACTCATATCCAGCCAGATGCTGATATTCCATTATTTTTGTTCATTTTTTCCCCCCCCCTTAATTAGCAGCTTCTCATGAATAGTAAAAATTATTCTTTCCAAGCGCTGTCCATAGTTTTCAATGTACAGTACAGCACAATGCCAATTATCCTGATTGTTCACTTGTATCAACCTCCACCATGTCCCCTGAAAATCTGAGCTCAAATCTGACTGAAACAAACTATCCAGATGACCAATTTTCCAAACAAAATCAGTCTTCCGATGGGTCCAGATATTTGGTGTTCTACTGTAGTAAATAAAACAAGTAGTAAAGAAAGACAAAACAGACAGATAAATAGTCTATTTATACTTCTGGCAACCCTTGGGCTCTGGCACAACATTTATCAGGAAGCACCAATTCATATTCCCAACGACTACTGATGATCACTAATAGTACTTTAACAAAAATTATTCTGAATTTTGATTGGCTGAACAGATCACACATGCTCAACAGTAATACAACATATTGGTTTCCTCGTAGTGATCTCAGCTCCACAGAACAACGCATCATGCTTGCATGGGAATATTTCAGATCATGCTATGAAAGTAACAAAAGAATTATGGGTTTTTGTTTTGCACAAAACGTTGCTTAATTCAGTTGTGAAATAGAGACATTGGACTCCACTTCACTTTGGTTAATATATTTCACAGCTCAATAAAATAATGTGCTGAACTAAACAAACGCCACAAACTGTATAATATCACAGATTCATGAAATTAGAAATAAAGTATTCCCGTCACATAAAGGTACACATGTATGATTAAGCAGAGAACATTCTTTCACCATAAGGCCCTGTGCTATTGACTGGCAATATTGCAAATTAACATACTGTGAATGTGCTTTCAAGGCGTTACAATAAAACCGGACTTAAACCCCACTAATTTGGAAGACCACATGTCATGAAAGACCTCATTTTTTTCATGTACAGATCCACTGTGTTACATAATGTAACTACATCTAATAACAGATCACCTGTCTTGAGAGACCACATTTTGTTGGCAGAATGGCTGGTCTCTTAAGACAGGTGCCAATGTACTATGGCTACCAATGTCACTACAGCCACTCTGGTGAAAAGAAAAGTAGTAGCAAAGTTTACATACGGCTCAAGTTTGTATTTCTGGCTCTAATTAGGAGGAAAAAAAGGCTAACAAACAAATTCACAATACATGTATGTATAAACTTCAAAATCTTTTAGTAATTCGTAATACAAGTGTAAACAAATCTCCACACTCTGCTATATTAGCAAACTGTTATGAGAGAGATATTAACTTGTCTAGTACATGTGTAGCTGGCAGTTGCTGTTACGACTCTATGGTCTAGAAAAATGTAACAGAAAGAAAGTGAAACCAACAAATCAATTAAAATGAAAAATCAAAAAGACACTTACAGTAATGTGTATTAAAATCCAAATAATCCAATAAGAATTAGTGTTCTAATCACAAGTCCTAAATATAGAATGTTCCAAATTCATGGCTGTATTCTTGAATGTTGTGATGTGCCAATGGTCTTCAAAGTCCTGATGTACTAGTAGTCTTTAATGTGCTGATGTCAAAATGAAGTACTCCAAAATATCCCTGAATAAGTTCACATAAATTCCAAAATCATCAATTAAAAATCCAAAATCCAAAAGTCTATGAGCACTGTTACAATCCAATGAATATTTAAAATAATTCCTCTCTCAGAATTTTGAATTACTTTCCACAACTGTAATAGCTCTTTACAAGACTGATAGTAATGTCGAAACTGAAAAACTGTCCACTAAACATGGTATATATAAAGATTGGTCACATGACAGAATGTTCTAGAATATGTGTCATCTTAAGGAATTTTACTTGTATGGACATGACTTTTTACACATACATGTAACTCTAAGGATTTTCCAGTTTTATCTGTAAACAAAATCAACCTTGACCTCAAATTTGGTAAACATTTTGTTTATCAAAACTATCCTTTAGCTCAAATCTGAAGTAAACAACCTAATTCAAGGACACTAGTTAAACATGGTTTTTTTTCCTGATAAACAACATTAAGATTTAAGCAAATATTAAAGTCAAGAAACATTTATAATTTCCTAAAATATCTATAATATTATATAAACATCATACATAACAGTTGCCTCTTGGTAAAGAGGCCCATGGGGGCCTGATATCACTTAACAGTGTAACTGACGAATGTAAGCTTGTGAAAGCAAATTCATATATGTAGTGAAACTGTGGAGTGGAAAGAAATGTTTGGAGCACTTAGCTGTCACACTGTCTATTAGGCCTAACAAAATATGAGTGTTTCTGGTTTTTTGCTTAAAAAAACTGGATTGGTTGGTTGGAATACAATTTTGTAAAACTCATTTCTGCCCTGCATTTACTGAAAGTGAACCACAGTTGCATGACCCAAAATTTTATTCCTTTGATGTTTAATGATAGTTAGATATATACTCTCTATGTAGTTACTTAAATAATTTGTGTTCGTCTGATGGTAACTTGTTTTAATTTTGAACTGACAATGATTTGCTACAAGTACATAGCCATAACTGAATCATGCTTTAAAGTCTATGTCCAGTAGGCGCTAAAAGATATTTGAAAAATTAATACATGTTTAAATGAGCATAATCTCAAATACTGTTACTTATGAACGAAATGAAATGCATCACAACATTAAGAAAAATTTCTAGGATTGGCACACAGAAAATTGGAAAATCCATATATATGGGTTTTTGATGATATCTAAATTTGGAAGTGGCTGAGAAGAAAAGCATATTGGGTCATTGTTTTCTATTTGTATTAAAGGCCCAAAAAAACAAATATAGATCTAAATACATGTAATGTTTTAACTAATAACATTTAATTTTAATATATGAAATGCCCTAAAATAATGAATAAACATCAGGGGTAGAAATAACATTTTCCCCAATGGGAAAGCCCGGTTGAGCAACTGTAAAATATTCACAAAAAATTATTATGTTAAAAATTAAAATGGAATTTTATATGCTTTTAAGCGACAAACATTTAATCATTGAATTGTCCCTCTGGGTACCTACAGTAGGGTGCCCAAATTATCTCCATATAATTCCATAGCTTAGTGTTGGGTCATTGCTGTCGAAAACAAGCAATTGTTGGTTGACCGGCTCAAGATAGATGCAGGGTCATTCAATAAGCTCATTTGGCCTTATGGCCAGGTGAGGTAATAAAAACTACTAGTAAATTCGTTCACAATGTGGAAAAAACATTAAAAATGCACACAATATTAAAATTTTGGGAAGCTTTTCATGTGGGAATTATGCAAAAATTCTACAGCCCCTTGTATATATTTGTATAAGTGTAATAACATGTCTATTTGAATGGATTTCTTTCTAGAGAGTTTTGTTTCTAATGATACCCAGAAGAAAGGTGCATTGCAGCAAACTTCAGTTACAAGTTACAGTGACATACATTTTTTATAGGATATACATGTTACCGGTACTGCTCTTTTTAGTGTTCTCCCCAGGGACGTTTACCATTGATGTCCTGATTATCATTTCAACCCAAGACATTTTAAAACCTGCCAATATGATATGCACCAGTCCCAATATGCTGTGATGTTTCCTGCTATCCTTTCAAAATGATTAAGTTAAATAAACATCCGGTGACCTTATTCCAAGTTTTATCCCTTGAATGATACCTTTCCTGGCTGTTTATAGGTAATATAATTAGAAAAATCTGGGATAATTACTCCTTCAAATAGCCCTAAAGGAGCTTGACAGTACAAAGTCTTTTGTCAGGATCATACCCTGTATACAGGGTAATGGGTACAATCTGAAAAAATATAAACACTATTTCATGTCAAGCTCCTGCCCTTGTCTAGTACTATGCCTGCCTGCCAATGCATGACTAAAACCTCTGATGCTGGTTCCGTCTTTTCACTTAAATTGTCACAAGGTCGGTCAACAATGATGGATTGTGTGCTACATATCAGTAATTTTCACTATCAGCTCATAAGGTGTAACACGTATTACTTTATAAGTTTGTTAAATCATTATGTTTCATTATCAATAAAACATGTAAAATTACCCATCACCCAGCTAGCCACATGTTCAGATACACCGCGGAGTTTGCTGACTGAGGTTCTGATAGCGATATCTGTTCTGTAATAAGGATTCAAATTAAAATTTATTCTGGTTTTAACACTGAATGGGAAGTTCCTTTCCTTAAGTGGAAATCACTGAATCAGGTCTTCCATATTGCTGTCTTTTGGTTTACTTAGCAACAGTTGGGGTGATGGTGGGGCCAACTGAAAAATTTTCTAGCCCTGATCTACATTTTATATTTTATGTCCCCACTCCACCCCAACACCCATTGTTCTGGACTGTGACACGTGTTATAACCCAAAATCCATAATCTATATTATTGTGTCCAGGCCTGCCACAACCCTAACACCCACTGTTCGGGACTGTGAATGATGTGTTATAACCCAAAATCCATGATCTATATTATTGTGTCCAGGCCTGCCACAACCCTAACACACACTGCTCTGGACTGTGAATGATGTGTTATAACCCAAAATCCATGATTTATATTGTAGACTGCATGTATAAAGCTTAGCCAAAAATGTCCCAGAAACTGCATTTGGGGATTATTTGACCTCTGACCCCATGGTCGAGGCACAAAAAATAATACCTGTCTCAGATGGTTACCACGTAAACCTACACTATGTACCAGGCAGTTTATGAGAGGGAGTTACAGATAGATTGACAGACAAGCAGAGGGTATCACAATATTCACCCACCCACTCACTAAACCATGGGGTTATCGAAACTTTTGAATCCATTTTTGTTGCCTAGAATGTGATTATGTCCATCTTGAAAATAAACTATGGGCTCTCCATAGTATTTTAGATAAGGTGGTCAAATATATCCAAAACTTGGAAGGAAGCCAAACATACTGAGAAACCTAGACCCAATTTTGCAATGCAAACCAAAAAAACTGGAAATGGTGATCTGGGATGCAAAATATAAATAACACTGAGACCTCTGCCACTAACCGAGATCGGCCACCACATCTACTTTAGTAGCTACCATATTTATCTCCCTTATGGTATGTGTGTGTGTGTGTGTGGTGTGTGCGCAAGGTTCCTTAGATCCCATGACCTCCAACAGCACATTTACTACAAAGGAATGTCTATTATCTGTGATGGGAACCACTATATGGACTGCTTAAAAAGAGGTATTTATTTCCTGCAATATTTAATTACTGAATATATATCAATTTTATTTTCATTTATTTTGCAATTCTCTGCACATCAAATACAAGTATATGTACCAGTATATGGAAATCTCATCATGATGTCTGATTGGAGTCCAATCTTCAGTCTGCTCCATGAAGGGTCTGCACCAGTTGCTGCTTGAAACTGTCTGCCACATGATATTTACTTATTCTGGACTACTGTGCAGTATATTTTGATGGTTGGAGAAAACAATTTTTTGAATTCCTTACATTTCAATATTTATTTTTCCTTTCCACCACAACAAAATATTCAACAGAAGCAAGAATACGCTTTTTATATTTTGTTTTTCAGATTGTAGTTATACATTTTAATTGCATTCTTTCTTAAGTACCTACAATTTGCACATTTTTATAAAAATTAGTTCTTTGTAACAACATTTGGATAAAAAATAGTTCTACTTTCCATGTATTGATGGTGTATGAAAAATTAGAGACAATACTGTACCATATATACTCTCTTATACATCAAGTCCAACTGCAAACTGCACAGACCCAGATCTGCTGTCTCATAATGCACTAGCAGATCTGGGTCTAAGCAAAAGAACAAACAACATAGACCCTGCTCTCCAATAGCAGATCAAGGTATATCTTCTTTGCAGTTTGACTCGACTTATAAGCGAGTACTTACAGTAAGTAAAAATCATGAAGCAAACAGTTCCATGCAGCAGTTCACACACTTCCCATGTTAATCAGACTGCATGGGAACAATTTAAAGTGATTATGTTTGATACTTGACAGTATGCATGGGAACAATTTAAAGTGATTATGTTTGATACTTGACAGTATGCATGGGAACAATTTAAAGTGATTATGTTTGATACTTGACAGTATGCATGGGAACAATTTAAAGTGATTATGTTTGATACTTGACAGTATGCACAACAGCATAGGTGGCAATGTATACCTTAATCTGCTTTGCTGGAAATAAAGCTAGTACCTTAATCTGCTTTGCTGGAAATAGGGTTAGGGAGCAATTATAACCCATGCTTCAGGCAAACTGACACCTGTTATATGAAGATTTTTTCCAACAAGTGCTTGTTTTGTCAGATAAGTGATTTGAAATTATTTAATTTTACAGTTGTGAAGTTAAATATATGAAAAAGAATAAGATTTACATTCTTAGCAAATGAATGTCCAACAAGAGCATTTTGTAATATTGGTCAAAATATCATTACCATCAGACATGTTCAGAATATAATATATCAGATGGTAAAAACTTCATTTTCTGACACTTCTTCTTCTATCCAACAACAAAACTGGGTTTACTTCTTGAATAATTGAGAATGACAGGCTCTCAATTCCATAGTGTGCGAAACCATTATCTGGCAAATTACATACCTGCAATTCTTTCTGAACCTCATACTGAGCAATTAGGATTCTTGGCCTGGAACTTTCAATAATATTAAGTACCCCAGTGAAAGTGAGGATGTAAGAGGATCAGCTACAACTAGTACTTATAATTAGTAATTATATGCC
Organism: Margaritifera margaritifera; assembly: GCA_029931535.1. Taxonomy (NCBI): domain Eukaryota; kingdom Metazoa; phylum Mollusca; class Bivalvia; order Unionida; family Margaritiferidae; genus Margaritifera; species Margaritifera margaritifera. Next base: position 9,329,200 of record JAQPZY010001686.1, read on the forward strand.
ACTTGGTGTAAAAAATAAGCGTTGCTCCAAAAATTGATTGTAATGGGAAAGGAAAACTAATGTGAATGACATTTTTTTTTAAAAAGCTACAACAATTTTTTTTTTTATACTGACAACTGTGACTTTCCAAATATGTATATTCACAATATTTTTAAGTATGGAAGAAGACTCCCTCCTACCAAAGACTGATTGGTGTTAAAAAGCACATCAAAAACTTCTTAGTGCCAAGGCAATGGGAATAAAGTGCCCAGATACTGACAAGAAAGACAACAAGTCAGCAACCTTGAGCTGGTCTGAGCTGGATTCAAAGGTTCAACCCAGTGATTGTGAGTCGAGCACATTACCCACTGAGCTCCCTGATTGTGAATCAAGCACATTACCCACTGAGCTCCCTGATTGTGAGTCAAGCACATTACCCACTGAGCTCCCTGATTGTGAGTCAAGTACATTACCCACTGAGCTTCCTGATTGTGAGTCAAACACATTACCCACTGAGCTCCCTGATTGTGAGTCAAGCACATTACCCACTGAGCTCCCTGATTGTGAGTCAAGTACATTACCCACTGAGCTTCCTGATTGCGAGTCAAGCACATTACCCACTGAGCTCCTTCCTGCCATAAAAAGGACTTTACTAATAACAGGACCTGCAGAGTTAATCAATGAAAATATTTCACACCATGGCCCATAAATATTGTCTCAGTAGGAAACTGAAGGTTTCTGAAAATTGAGAAGTTCAAAGTTTCCAATGTAAACAGCTGCAGGGGAAAATCAGGCAAGATTGCACTTGGTAGCTATGGGAGA